>JACJUM010003317.1:10177411-10479540 GCA_020976665.1 Heortia vitessoides
AGTGAATTTACTGGGTTATATGGCATAATATCTTAAGTCACAAGATTGCCAACGCGTTAGTGATATCCTTGTGATATTACGAGCGTCTATAGGCTGCAGTGACGCGGACTGTATGCATGTTTGTCGACTTGGTTAATAGAAATAAAACAAAAAAATAGTACGTATATGCAATATCAATTCTGAGTTACAAATACAGACACTGCACACATCGCAATCGTTCAAAGAACTTTGATACTAATGATAAAGGAGTAACATAGAATTTTAATTCAGATTCGTGAGTCACAGAAGTACGTCGCTTATTTATTACCACAAACAAGTCCAAGGCGGCGATAACAAACTATATTTTAACTGCACAACAAATTATATAATAAATATTTATTTATGTAATTTAACAAAGACCTAAATGCATGCAAATGTTGACCCATAGACATGAAACTTCGTGCGAAAGTCGTCTGCATTGGTACCTCACTCTCGCCTATCTCTACCGCCAAATATCAGAATTTTTTTATTTGCATTGCTGTATTCCGGTTTGAAGAGTAAGAGAGGCAGTGAAATTACTAGGTAATGTGATATAATATTTTCAAGCTACAGGGTTGGCAACGCGTTTGTGATCACCTTGTGATATCACGAGCGTCTATATGCTACGGTGATATTTACATCATTCAAATACACACACACACAAACACCCATTTTTATATATATATATATATATATATAGTATGAATATTAGATATATAATTGTTTAGGTATTAATGCAATAATACTTGAATAGGGAAGAATCTGTCTCCTAGAATACAGGTTCACCAGCACTGTATGTAACATTGTTTTGTACTCTAAGTTTTTTATGTGCTCGTAATTGACATCATCATCATTATATCAGCCATAAGACGTCCACTGCTGGACATAGGCCTCTCCAAGTAATCTCCAATAGGACCGGTTGTATGCGGCCTGTGTCCAGCGCGATCCTGTGGTTTTAGTCAGATCCTCTGTCCATCTTGCGCGTGGACGCCCTACGCTGCGCTTGCCGTACCGTGGTGTTTTTTTTAAATAAATAACTTACTTAAAATTCTTGTAGACATGTTTCTTTAGCATCTTTAAATAGAATAGTACCACCCAATTGGCGGGTCCGATGCCGCAGATGGTAGTTATCCTATCTTGAACGCCAAAGGTCCATGGGTTCGGTTCTATGCGAGGACAAATATTTATAAGGTGACTTTTGTGTTTGTTCTGTGTCTGGATATTAAATATAAGTAATAATGTGTTATATTTGTGATTCTTCTGCTGTCTGATCCGCCCGTAATACAAGTGCTACGAGTGATTTATCTCGGAATGTGGGAAATGTATTATTATAAATTATGTTCAATACTAAGACTTCTCTGCTTCGATATTGAATCGACGACCCTTGGAGCACAAGACAGGGGCACAAACCAACGCGCCATCTGGCCCATCAATTCAGTTAAAATTGCTTTTGAAAATAATGAAATTAAACAAACGCACAGAATGCACAAGAGCAAAAAAGTCAAAAGTTTATTCACCGCTGAAAACAACTGGGTCAACATAGCAGTTATTGATTCCGCTCAATAACAACAAATAACAAATTTTATGAGGCCTGCTTATCGCCGGCACATGGTTCTAACAGCTTTACATTATTGCATTTTCACCACACAAAACTTATTTTAAATCTATCTAGACAAATATCAATTGCAAGTCCTAGAAACGGCGTAACTTAATTGCATTTGGGCGGGGATGGGCAGCAGCATTCCAGCTGTATATGAGCAATCCTATTAGGAGTTAATGTTGCACATTAACAATAATATAACGAGGTCTGCATTGGTGTCTCACTCTCTATTTCTAATAGTAAAAATAGCAGTGATCGCATTGCTGTTGCATTCTGGAATCAAGAGTAAGGAAAGCAGTAAAATTATCAGGTAAATGTGATATAATATCTTCAAATCAAGGTTGGCAACGCGCTAGTGATATCCTTGTGCTTATACGAGCGTTTATAGGTCGCATTGGCGGTTACTTTCACGCGAACTGATCCTTGTTAGCCGACCTGGCTTAATAAAAGAATACTAACAACAAGCTTACACTACATCTCATGCATTGAACCCAATCCGTGATAAGTAGCTTAAAGCGCTTGTGATACGGATATCAGATAAAAGAGGAATCATAAATATAGTTCTTAAATGCACATACTTAACAATCCAACGCAGAAAGAACACAATTATTTTTCATACAATTGTTTCTCTTTTGGTGGAAATTGAACCCACGACCTTTGGCGCATGAAATAGAATAACACTGCCGATCGCGCCATCGGGCTGAATAGTAAAAATATCGTACTACTCCTCCAACCCTGATTTGAAAATAGTGCTTTGCTTTTTAAGAAAAAACTGTTATCCTTGTAATTCAGTCATTCACATTTTATTTACATAAACAACATCATCATCACCATATCAGCCATAAGACGTCCACTGCTGGACATAGGCCTCTCCAAGTAATCTCCAATAGGGCCGGTTGTATGCGGCCTGTGTCCAGCGCGATCCAGCGGTTTTATTCAGATCGTCTGTCCATCTTGCGGGTGGACGCCCTACGCTGCGCTTGCCAGTACGTGGTCTCCATTCCAGAACCTTACGACGCCGTCGGCCATCGTTTTTGCGTACCAAATGCCCTGTCCTCTGCCACTTCAACTTACTAATCCGCCGGGCAATGTCGGCAACTTTGGTTCTGTTACGAATCTCCTCATTCCTGATACGATTGCGCAAAGAAACTCCGA
Source organism: Heortia vitessoides (assembly GCA_020976665.1). Taxonomy (NCBI): domain Eukaryota; kingdom Metazoa; phylum Arthropoda; class Insecta; order Lepidoptera; family Crambidae; genus Heortia; species Heortia vitessoides. Next base: position 10,180,185 of record JACJUM010003317.1, read on the forward strand.
GCATTGCCCTCTCCATAGCTCGTTGAGCTCCTTTCAGTTGGCCAATAACATATATAGCTAATGATAATTATAATTCGTATGAAAGCAACACCTCCATTCGACAGATATAAAAACGCACTTTTTTTATCAGCCAAAAGCACTGTGTCAATGTTTCAAAATATATGCCGGTCACTCACCTCGCTTATCTGATAATGTTTTTTATCATGTGTCTGAATGAATGCGTTTCACGATAAAAGTCTTCGGGAAGATATAGCTAATCTTTGTCATTGGCTCAATGTCGAAAAATAGTATATTAGACCGACTGATGTGTTAAATATGTTCAGCAATTAGTTGCTTCATTTAAGTATCATCATTACAGCTGTTGGAAGTCCACTGCTGGACATAGACCTCCCCAGGAAACGGGGAATTTTTCCCGTAGCTGCTGCTTGTCCCCACCCAGTGCATTTGAGCTACATTGTCTCAGATTGGTACAGCACCTTCTGTCGGTTCTGCTACCTTAGTCAACTCTTACGACACCTGGTGGGTAATATTCAGAGGGAGGTACTGTTTTGCTCTGCCAATACCTTAATACAATAATTAACTAATTAGTGAAATACATACTAGCAACGCCTCTCGGTTTTACCCCCGTAGTTCCCGTTACCAACAGAGTACAGGAATAACATAGATCTTATATTAGTTAATTATAATTTAAATTTCCATTAGTAAAAGAATTATTAAAATCAACTAAGCCGTTTTTGAGTGTATTTGTTACAAACGCACAATAATATAAATCTTGCCTAAGTACATTCCATTTCAGGCCGACGTTACTCGGCGTAGCTTTTCAATAGTGAGTGGATTTCAATTCAAATTCCCACAACATCCTATACATTGATCTGACTCCGTAGTAAGTCGCTTAAAGCACGTGTTACGGACGCCAGACATAAGAGTAATCACAAATATACTACTTAAATATATATATGTAACACCCAGACACATAACAAACACAAATATTATCATATAAGTATTTGCTTTGATTGGGAACCGAACCCACGACCCTTGGCGCTCAAGATAGGATCACTACCATCAGCGCCATCCGACCAGTCAAATCGTAGCAAACAAACTAATATATTTCATCTTCATAATATTTGTAGAAATAAATTATTGATATTTATTTATTTATTAAACTTGAGTAAATATCAACAACCAATACCAACATGATCACAAAACTCTTATAGATACTAACATAATTAAAAAAATAACAGAAACGTAGTCTAGTCATGTTTTGCATCACGCTGTGTGCGGCAATCGGCAGCCATTTTGAAGGTCACTTTACAATTATGCATGGCATCCGTCCAGTGGAATTAAATCTGAATAAATTTAAGCCGTGAGGTACCGGCAGAGTAGTATAGTAAGTACCTCCCCATATACCAGGTGTCTTAAAAGGCGACTAAGGTACCAGAACCGACAGATGGCGATATCCATCCGCATTAATGTAGCTCTAATGCACTGGATGGGGTTGAGCAGCAGTATCCCTGTCGCGAAAGCTACACTCTGCGATTGTCAACACGCTTTCCTAGCGCGGCAAATATTGGCAAAATTCCCTCTTTTCGGGGAGGCGTGTGTCAGGTGAACTTCCAATGGCTGTTGATGATTGTAATCTACAGTATCTATAAGTGCACAGCTACTACATATGTTGAGGATTAGCAATAGACATTGGTAGGAACATAGTCTATCAACCAAACAACACAACCAATACTTCTTATCTGTACATGACGGACCTGATGGCATAGGCGGTAGGTCGTGGGCTCGATCTCCTCCCACGACGAATAATTATATAATGATATTTATGTTTGTTCGGTGTCTGGGTGTTAAATGCATGTATTTAAGTATTGTATTTGTGATTCCTCTGTTGTCTGACATCCGTAACACAAATGCTTTAAGTGACTTATCTCGGAGTCAGGTCAATGTATGAGATGTTGTGTGAATTTAATTATCTTTTCTGACTTGACGCTTTTATGTGCCTCATTTGCATTTCTCTGGACTGTCAGCCCTACTCATGCTAACCAAGTTCCTCTAGGAAGCGCAGCAATCCCGTAAAATAATAATTATTGGCTGCTTCTTGGAGTGGCCTTGGAGATCCGATGTTTCGCGTCCCATATTCGGTGAGCTCGAGATAGTCCGTGAAGACATGGTTGTCTATTTCATTGCTTCCTACGCAGGCTCTGCATAGGGGGCTGTCGGTCAGTCAGTTTACTAATAAGGCCAATGGTTAGAGACCACGTTTCGCTGCCATAAGGCATCGCTGGCAACACACATTAGTCGGAAAGTTTCGACTTTAGACGCTGAGGTATGTCGGATAAGAAGATGTTCTGCAGTTTCCGCAGCCGAGTTGGATTCGGCGATTGACCTCTTGAAGTTAGACTTACCTAATTGGAGTATCTGTCTTAGGTAAGAAATACAACTAATCCTAGATTTTGGTCCTCCAATTTCGAGTCCCTTTTTGCTAGCTCATCGGTTTCAACGAGGGAGTTCTCGAAAGACGCTAAAGTGACGCGTTGGACGAAGCTCCACGACCCCCTGTCCCCTCTTAGAACGACTCCTGCTCCCCCTACCTCCCGCCAAAAACGAGCTAAGGCATCGCGCTCACAGTGGGGCACAGTGATTGTCATTGGGCAGGTCAGTGCCACGCGATAGGAACGATCGACGACACTTTTGTACTCGTATTTAGGTCGGCAGGGTCAGCAAAATAGGTTTCTCAAATCCAAGTAATTTTATATTTTTTTAAAGAAAAAGAATTTTCTAATATTTACGCGTTCACTATCTTCTATTAAAATAAAAATAATTACTTTTTAAGGGCATTAAAACGCGGTTTATGTAACTTTAAAATATATTTTTGTTCCATGTTTATTCTTAAAATTGACAAAAGATGTTGAGTGTTGGACACAGTTGTATTAAGAAAAAATGTTGAGTACTTATATTAAGAATATAATGAATAAATATTTTTTGATTGAATCTCTGCAATAATACAGCTATATGTGACAAATTGTGACACAAAAAAGAATAATAACTTCCATTGCAGGTATCAAATATCGTAAGAGGGGACAACCAGTGATATACTGGTTGCATAGATATATAAAAAGCACATACGGGGGGCGGGGATAGGCAGGAACATCCACCGTAAGCGATTTATCCCACGGGATATTTCTTGGGCAGAATCTCGGTTGAAATTATGTCTGTACTTTAAAGATATCAAAGGATACTTACCTAATTTTTAAGGACTTTGGTCTGTATGTCCGTTTGTATTTATTTTTAGGACACGTAACAATCAAAAAGTACTAAGGTTGCATCCCTTTAAGATCATAGTGTCCCACAGGAATCTATCAAAGGTTTAGTAACTACATTCTACCCCAGCTTTAAGACTATCCACATGCCAAAATAATTTAAATCCATTTAGCGGTTTAGTCATGATTAATTAACAAACAGACGGGCACACTTTATAGACATATTTTTCATATGCTCTTATAGTAAGATGCACATGATTCTAACTCTATTGGAATAAAAGGTACTCGTTTATAAGAATTGGGCAGTTTAAATTTGGCAATATATTCACAAAAACACACAAAATTCGGAAAACACATTTATATTATAAAAGCAAACGTTGGCTGAACCCGACGAGTTAGATCAAAACAATGTCCGCGATATTATATATCGATATACACAAATACTACAGTAATATAAATAAGTAAGTCAGAAGTATTTTATGAATAATAATAATAATAAAGGTATAATATAATACATACACCCACACACAACAACACAGTCACACACAACAACACAATCACACTCTGACAAAAACGCGCGCACGCATGCATTCGCAAAACACATTCACAATAGCATGGAGTTTTCGGATTTCCTAATTTTTTATAAACTATACACTATATATATAAGTATATACTGTTGTACCGGTATGGAGGTCTGGTGATTTAAAATTACAAGATTGCTAAGTTAAGCTTAGTTTGAGACTCCAGTCTCCCCCGCAGTTTAACTATGTAGATTCAATTTTATTTAGTTATTGTTCTTTAATTCTTAAGGGTGAAGGAGAAAAACATTATTATTATGTATCCATCTCAGAGATTACCTACAATAATCATATTCTATCCTTGTTGCACCCGCGCACAGAAGGGGTGTGTCGCTAGTTAAAAATAAATTTTCAATATTTGTAAAGGTCAGTCGTATCGCAGACACTTTCACTCTCGCCTGTCTCTCTGCAGACCGTACACACACGAATAGTAATGCATCATCAAAACTCGGGTTAACGAACCCTGAATCATGTCTGCTCATTTGGAATTTGTATGACATTGTCCTTTTCCCACCCGTTTTATCAGTGCAGCCGTCTCCCTCGCGCTCTGATGTTTCTTTCTACGAAAAGAAGTAATCTAATCTTTACCAATGTTGAGTTGTATTTTGGCTGTATGCCAAAACTCCGTTGCATGCTTAGCCGAAACTTGAAAAATAATAAGTTACGTTGTTTTAGTTCGGTTTGCTGAAATACCCTCAGTTATTGGAGTGTTCTCTCCATAAATAATGAAATTAAGGGGTTGGTTTAAAAGTTCGTATTTCACTGAATTGATGGGATTATGTAATTTTAAATTAGGTATTAGTGACATGTTTGTCGAAATTTCGCATTTGATATTAAACTCTAAATGCGTTTCAGTGAGATCGAAATTGTTTGTAATCTTTAAAATTTATTTTGTTTAAAATTGTCAATAAATGTAATTAAAACATAAATAAATTTTATAGTTCATTTAATTATTTTAATTATTATTAGTTATTTTTCTAGCTCTGCACGTCAATCCGTACTTTAGAAAATACTAAAATGTATGTATACATATGTAAAATGTTCGCAATACAACATTTTACATGTGTATAATTTAACCGGATAAAATTACATTATCCTTGTTTAAAATAGCAACGATAAATGATTATCTACACTGTCAAATCTATTTTAGTACCATAACACAATCCATATTGATCAATCAATTCCTTGCGTCCTTCCGGATCATTTACGGAATCTAAATAATGTCTTTCTTGAGGGGTCAAGCTATCCATATGTTAAATTTGATCAAAATCAGTTTACTAGTAAGGATAAAAGACGCTCGCAATATCAGATTTATTTCAAAATTAAAAGAAAATTGTAAATTTTAAACGTTTTATAAACGGATTACCGCCTTTTGCCTCCTAGCCGAAACGAATGTTAACTCGTTATTTTATTTAGATATCTACGTTCTGTTTAATACTAAAACACATTGTTATTGAAAACAGACCATTATCGCATTCCGTGTAGCAAATAATCCACGTCACAGGGAGCAATGACTGGCGATAGTTCGGCCAGGTGCCTTCGTTATCCACGCCTCAAACAACGATATCGGAACTTTTTGTTCGTTTCACTGCCTTTGGGCCGCCATTTTGCCAAAAATACCGCGTTTTTTTTGACAGAATAAAAAATGTTTGGTTTACTGTAAAAGAACAAAAAGGTAAGCTGTATAATTTAAAACCTGTGCCCAATAGGAAATCGTTTGTAAAAATAAAAAAAACCACGCACCCGTTCTGTATTCAAATAAAGGAACGAGAAACCTTTATAAGTGGCTGCCCCAAATTCGAATTTCATAACGAAAAAACGAACCTCATTAAGTATGTCGGTCACCGTGCCAGATTAAATTGGCGAGCGCTCCCCATCTCGGAGCGAAATTACGATCCCCGAATATCGTCAGAACAAAGGGGACGCGCCAAATTCAAGGTCGCGTGAGGCAGGTCAGCACGTGACGTCACCGGCGCCCTCCAAAACAGAGGTCATCGGCCGCGCCGCCATTGCGGAAACTGAGCTGTGCGCGTTCGGAATTCGAATTGGGCCTATTATCTTTGTGTGCGTGCAGACCGACCACGAAATTATTTGTGTTGGTTAAACCTGTTGTTCCGCATGTGTGCGTGCAATTTGGGGTTACTTATTTTTTTTTTCTTGACTGGAAGCACCGGTTGTGGCATTATGATATTGACCCTGTTTAAGTTTTTGCATTTCCGCGTTTTGGTCGTTTCCTTGACCGGTGTATGATTTTGAATGTGGCAGCTGTTTTGGTATAACGATATTTTGTACTAAAGCAATTACAATACTAGTGATGTGAAGTCCATAGCGTAACTTGGGAACTTTAGTTGTCAGGAAAAAAAATTGCTTGTAGCCTTAACTTGCAAAAAATATTCCAGTCTATATTCTATCTCTGGGGCCATTTTCTTCCACATCTGTTCAGCTGATGTATCGTAAATGAGTAGCAAATACACGCCAAAAACAATAACAGAATTAGGTAAATATAAATTAACACTTGAATTATATTATAGAAGATTTAATTTTCACATTCAATTACAAACTTTCTGTAAAGTAATATTAGACGCCATTAGAAATTAGAAGTATAAAAATCCAAGATGGCCACCAAGTTTGTGTTGCTAGAAACCGGTCTCCAAATCCCGGCACAATGGCCCACTCAGCGCCGACCAATCATCTAACGCGTTTCAAATTTCGGCGCAGGAGCGGGGGACATTAGATCGTCTTGTACATATATAGAAGAATGAGCAGGTATGTGTGAGTGCGTTGTATACATGTTTGGATTCAGAGGTCGCATGGGAAATTTAATTATTTAGGAGTTCTGTTTAAATACGTCTTTCTCTATAAAACTGTAATCACTTTTAACACAAAACTATAACTAGCCAATATACGCTCGTGATATTTACCAAGATATCACTAGCGCGCATTTTACACGAACACTGCTATTTGGCGGTAGACAGTGCGATAGGTACCTACCATAGGAAACATACCTAATCTATAAATATAAAAATAAAAAATATTTTCCTTGGTTATGTTCTACTAGGAAAACATCTTAAAATTAAAAAGTTGCACAAAAAAAATAAAATTTGGTGAAAATAACTTTTTGACGTAACCTTATGAGGATCACATAAGTAGGTATATATTAAATAATTACAATGTTTCTGGGGAAAATATACTTTTTATTAATTTTGCCAAATTGAATTTAATAATCACTATTAAGACAATACCGTGCATACAAGTCGGATCAGCTAGTTAATTACCGAAAATATAAGAAATTATAATTAAATTAATAAAGGTAAGGAATTTATTAAAAATATCGCTGTACCATTTTCAAATGCTTACTTATCTATGCGTGCGGCCATCTTGTCGTTCTATTTACGAAAGCAATCACCGCCATCGATCAATGTCAAGAGCCCGCCATTCGGGCATCTCTAACGCGCATCCTAATTTTTTCTAACGTTGGGCCGACCAATCAGCGCGCGCCGTTTTTTGATGCGCGCGAGTGGCCGAATTTCAATGTTAGACGCACACAGGCGCGTGTTTTAGTTATTAGACGTTTGGATGTGTTGGTAGTATGATTAGGGTTGGCGCTTTTCTATTACTACTATTATTTACTACATGCTTTTTTATATGTTTATGTGAAATCAAATAGAAGATTGAGAGTTGAATAAGGGTTGCTTACGTTTAAGTAGATTTAAATTTTTGGACGCGCGCGAGTGGCCTGATTTCCATGTTAGACGCAAGTTTTAGTTGTTAGAAGTTGAGTCGTGTTGATAATATGAGTAGGGTTGGCACTTTTTATTTTCTATAATTTTATCTACTACATACTTTTTATAAAAAATCAAATAGTAGATTGAGGGGTGAGTTAGGGTTACATTCATTAGTATAAAAATACAGTAGATTCAATTTTTTTGATTTTCAATGTTAGAGGCACACAGGCGTAAGTTTTAGTTGTTAGATGTTTGGTTTGTTAGTTACAGAAATACTGTAGATTCAAATTATTTGAGGCGTGCGAGTGGCTGAATTTTAATGTTAGACGCACACAGACGTAAAATTTTAATTAGACGTTTGGTTGTGTTGATAGTACCTATGGGTAGGGTTGGCACTTTTTTGTTATTATATCTATTGCCTACTTTTTTATGTGATTTCGAATAGACGATTGAGTTAGGGTAGCTCGCGTTTGCACGAGAAATACAGTAGATTCAAATTGTAACCCACAAAATGTTCTTGTAATTAATTATACAATATTATTGTTTTTAATAGATAATAATATATGCCGGGTACCATTTGTAAAGATTGTTGATTATACAGGCTCTATGGCCATGAAACAATCAACAGCCTTTTTTTAATTATATATCCAAAATGAGTAGGATGTTCACCCACAATGTAGGTAGAGGATCTGCCCAGAACCACATCATCACACTGGATATAAAAGGTCCTTTTAGAAATAACTTGGTGAGGCCTATATATATATATATATATTTTTTTTTTTTTTTTTCAACTGTTGATAATGATAATGACGATGACAGAGCTAAAAAAAACAGAAGTGTTTTTTTATAAAAAGGGCCGTACATTGCGTTTTCTGATTTTCATCTTAGGGGAAACAATATAAATTACATTTTAGTATTTGAAAATGGAAGTATAAGTAAGGTAGATATTTTTCAATAGCTCGTTTAATAAACAAATTCCGTTTCCGTTGCAACTACTTCTGAATTTTGGTGGGTATAAAAAAATTAAAAGTTTTTTTTTCAATTACTTTATTTCAAATTATGAATCTTCCTTTCAATGTATATATGCTATCACTTAAATATGTCTAGGACGAATTAAAGCTGTTTATGACTAAATGAAAAAAAAAGTATACCTAGGACAAATAGTCCAATTAGGTGAGTCCAACTTCAAGAAAGAGGTCAATCCCCGAATCCAACTCGGCTGGGCAGCGTTCGGGAAACTGCGAAACATCTGGTCCGATATACCTCAGTGTCTCAAGTCGAAAGTTACCAGCGATGAGCTATGGGAGCGAAACGTCGTCTCTTACCATTGGCTTTATTAGCCAACTGAAAATAGCTCATCGAGCTATGGGAAGGACAATGCTTAGAGTCTATTATCGTGATCGAATCAGCAATATGGCGATTCGTAACAGAACCAAAGTTACCGACATTGCCCGGCGGATTAGTAGGTGGAAGTGGCAGTGGACAAGGCATTTGGTACGCAGAACCCATGGCCGATGGAGATGGCAAGCAGCGTAGGGCGACCACCCGCAAGATGGACAGAGGACACAGGCCGCATACAACCGGTCCTATTGGAGATTACTTGGGGAGGCCTATGTCCAGCAGTGGACGTCTTATAGTTAATATTTAAATAAAGATATATTTGATTTTGACAGACTTATATGCAGGTGAAGTAGGAGTAGAAATAAGTAATCATACTAATTATCGTTCATAATTAAATCATTATGCACACATATTTTTTCTAACACCTCCATCAACCAATCGCGTCACGACAAATCCGTGCTGCGCGTGAGTGGCCGAATTTTAAATATGCCTCGAGCACACATTGAAGACTTTACACGCGCGTCACCTTAAAGGTGTGCGTAAGATGAATAGGGTTGCTACTTTCAAAACGTAAATTACTTTTTTAATTGTAATAGTGATTTTTTCATCGTCATTACAATAATAATCCTAAATGTAATAATAATTAAGAGGAGAGATCAGTAACGTCATTTAAACGTCCACAGTTGGACATAGGTCGCCCCAAAAAAGGGGTATTATTCTACTCTACCGGTATGAGATGGCGGTATATCCAGCCGAAACAGCGTAGCTCAATTGCAACAAGCGCAACAAACATGTCAAGCAAGACAGGTCTGATGGCACATTGGATAGTGATAATTTCTTATGCGCCAAGGGTTGTGGGTTCGAACCCTATCCAGGACGAACAATTATCTCGTTAGTTAGTTATCTGTACAAATAAAATAATATATCACTTAATGAATGCATGCATGCATATTCATATTGGGTTCTTGAAAATGTTAAATGGTTGTCTATCTGTCTGTTGATTCTCTTACCAGGTCGACAAACAAGCATACAGTCCGCGTGATAGCAAGCTTCACTGCAGTATGTACCAACATGCTAGTAATATTACAAAGATATGACTTACGCATCGCCAACCTTGTGACTTAAAGATATTATGCCACATTACCCAGTAAATTCTCTGCCCTCTCAACCTTCAGACCGAAACACAGCAACGCGAACACTGCTATTTGGCTGTAGAAATAGGTGAGAGTGGACTACCAATGCAGACGACTCTTTTGATTTCGATGAGGCTCGATGTCTAAATAGCTTAATGATGTCGTAACTTGACTATTTTAATTGGAAAATAATAACAACGATATTAAAACACCAAAAAAAAAAATGATACCTGAGTCAAGTTAACATTTATTTATGAGTCATAGCTCGGTATATTAAACGCAATATTACTTCATAAAAATAATTAAAAAGTATTCCCAACGCAAAAGTAACTAACACACATCATCAAGCCCTAAACACTATACATATAGTAATAATTTATATATGTATAAACGAGTTGGTGTGTACGTATTTGTGTGTGTTGAATTAGCATATAGTCAATAGGTGTCAAGAGGACGCGCTATGAATTATTTATGAGCGCGTTTTCGGCTCTCTTGGCGTCCCCGTTGGCGTATGTCCCTAGACAAGAAAGGCTACGCATTCAGTTCTCGCCCGGATAATATGAAGAGAATTTTTAATAAAAAAATCAAGTTTACTTCCAATTTGTTTCGAGTGTGGGCGTTGATTTAACATAGGGGCATAGATTGCAAGGATTAATACTAATAGAAGGCTCGTAAAAAGAGGTACAGATTGCCTTTCAAGTTTTTAACTCTGTATTATTGTATTTACATGAGGTAGACCTCTAACAAAGGTCGTCTGCTTTGGTACCTCACTCTCACCTATTTCTACCGGCAAATAGTAGCGTTCGCAGAGAGGCAGTGAAATTAATGGGTAGTTTTCATAATATCTTCAAGTCACAAGTTTGGCATAGGCTGCGGTAACGCTTACTGACCTAGTCTATCTGTTAGAGATAACTCTCAATAACCATTATTCATCCCCATCGCACCCGCGCAAAGCCGGGCTGGGCGCTAGTATATAGTATGATAGTATTGAAGGGCTCGATGGTGCAAATTGTAATATCCCTATCTTGTAAGCTAAGAGTTGTGGGTTTGACTCCTAGACAAATTTAATTATTGTATTTGTGATTCTTCTGTTGTCTGATGTGCATAATACAAGTGCTTTACCCGACTTATCACGGAGTTATGAGACGTAAGAATTTTTAATCTTCAGAAACATACATACATACATCACGCCTGTGTCCTATCAGGGTAGGCAGATGGATCTCCACTTGCTACGATCTTGGCATACCTCTCTCGCTTCCCTTACTCGCATTAGTCCTTTCATACACGCTCGTTTATTCTTTGTACTTCTGACCTGGCCCTTCTTTAATACTTCCTCTACCTGGTTAAGATATGTTCGCCTCGGTCGTCCTATACCAACTCTTCCATTCCCTTCCGCTCTATACATGTTGTGTAGTCATTTTAGTTTTATCCATCCTTTCTACATGTCCAAACCATCTCAACGTTCCTTTCTCTATTGTTGTCACAACTTGATCTTTTATACCGCATTGATATCTTATCACACTATTCTTTAATTTATCTCTCAAACTCACATCAAGCAAACTCTTCAGAAACAACCAAACAAAATTATGAATGCTTTCATTTTAGAAACGTGTCAATATAAATTAAGTACAATTACTTAATTTACTGTTTTACTTAATTTTCTGTTCAAAACAGACCGTAAGAAATAGTTTACAAACGATTTCTATTTGGCTTTTATAATACACTACACATAATATAATACACTGCAGTTCAAATAAAATGTACAGCTAGCCGGTCTGTCGGGGGAAAGAAAAAAAGGTCTAAAATTGAAACCGGTCGCGCAAAGTCTAAGGTACGGTGCATCTGAGACCCCGCCAGTGTAGTATCGTGTCCTATTTAGTGGTACCGCGTACAATGGCGAGTAGATTAATGGGGTGGAATACATATTACTGTACGGTTTGACGTGGTTAATAGAAATTAACTCCTTATTTGTATTTGCCATTTAGATTAACATATTTTTAATGTATTTTGAGTGCTGTGAAAATTGTGATAGGCGAATAAGTTATGTGGCCATACATTTGTCGTTGTCTTGTTTTTCTTGTTATTTGTTTGTATTTCATTGTAAATTCTATAGTTTATTTATGCTATCTCAATTAAATTCATCTTAATTGTCATCATACTAGTCTTTAGAAGTCCACTGATGTACATAGGCTTCCTTAGGAAATATGGGTTGTTGCCCATAATTACCGCCATCTGTCGGTTCTGGTACCTCAGATGCCTGTACTATTTTACTCTCCCGGTTCATCACAGCTATTTAGCCAGGAATACGAGCCCATAAACTTTATAATATCTCATTGGAACAACACACATGCACCGAGGCCACACATACACAAATATTATACTATAATACTCGTATTGTATTATAGCTTTATAATACATACAGGGAGAAAAAAACAAACTTCCATGTAATTAAAATCTAGCGGTTCCCCGCGGTTTCCCTGCGTTAAGTTGTAAATCTTCCGTGCTACCTTTGCACTTACTCCTCTTTACCCCCTAAAGTGATGATTTTAGATTACCGTTAGAGAGTGAATTTTTAAAAATCTCTTTTTACTCCCCTACTCTATAAAAAGGACCCCTGTGCCAAATTTCAAGGTTTTATACCTTATAGTTTAGACCTTGCGTTTATATGTCAGTCAGTCAGCTTCTCCTTTTATAAATGCAGTTCAAGAGAGATTTTCAATAACTCAACAAGTTATAAAGAAGTTGTAAGTTTGAAAATTAAATAGCAAAGTGCACCCGTCATATTGTCCTCAAGTGTAAGTACAGTGGGCGCGCAATTTTTAAGACTAATTATCACCGTCCATCAGTGTCGCGCGGTGACGCGCCGCATTTGTTCCGCTGACTGTACTCAGTGTGTGACTGCACATTTCAGAGTAAACTTTTGTTTCGCGTCGTGCATGTGTGAGATGTTTCGGTATTGCTTTGTGTAATTATGATCGAGGAACAAGCGTAGTTGTTATCGATAGAATTACTTAGCATTTCGGTTGCGAGTGAGCTCGGCATGAGGATGCTGCCCATCCCTGCCCGTTAATTTGAGTTAATGCGCCGCCATACATTGATCAATTTAGTCAACCCTACCAGTTACTCATGGCAAAAATGTATGGATGTATGACCTATATATAAAAGTAGATGTCCTCACTGACGTAAAGACGTTTGCGTCTTTATCAGTGGGAACTTCTGACAGCCGTAACTACTAATAGTGGAAACGTGACATTTCGTCTTATATTTTTAGAATAAAATATTAAATCTGAAGGGATGAAATAAGGGATGCAATTATATCATCAATTTGGTGAAAATTGAGTTTTATACTTTCAAAAACATTTAATTGAATGCGTGTTTATTGGTTGAGTGGAATTCACTCCCTAAAGGATTAAAATTTAGGTTAAACGTTTCTATGGTAGACCACATACAATGGTCGTCTACATTGGTACCTCACTCTCACCTATTTCTACCGCAACATAACAGTGTTCGCATTGCTGTGTTCCGGTTTGAAGGGTGAGAGAGGTAGTGAAATTACTAGGTATTGTGGGTAAATCCAGCAGTGAACTTCCAATGGCTGGTGTGATATATATATATGTTTTATGTAACTATTTTAACTATTTCCTTACATACATCACGCCTGTGTCCCATTGGGGTAGACAGAGACTATGGGTCTCCACTCGTACGATCTTGCCATACCTGTCTCGCTTCCCTTACTCGCATTAATTCTTTCATCCATGCTCGTTTTTTCTTGGTATTTCTGACCTGGCCCTTCTTTAATATTTCTTCTATCTGGTTAAGATATGTTCATCTCGGCAGTCTCATATCAACCCTTCCATTTACTTCCGCTTTATATATTTGTGCAGTCATTCTACTTTCATCCATCCTTTCTACATGTCCAAACCATCACAACATTGTTTTTTCTATTTTTGTCACAACATCATCTTTTTCCACATCCACATTATATAAAAAGATGTACGTAAGTACACAACGATTGTATGCAACTCGTTTCCCGAAGCAAACAATAAAAAATCAATACGACACCACCGTTGTATATTTTGGTTTGTTTTCATCCCATTAACTTTAGTTTTAGCTTGGACTTTGGTACGAGTCACGGGAACTTAGAACTGGTCCAAGTTACATAATTTCTTATAAAAAAGAACTTAAATTTAATTGATGACGCCTTTGTCCGTTGTCAAATACACAATCTACTTCTATTAAGTATCTTACAACGGAATAATTTTCTAGAACCAGAAAAGTAATACTTTAATTTAGTTTATATTAAACTTAGTTTTAAGACCCGTCTGGTACCTGTAGACTATTTTATGATAGGCCTAATTTATACGTGTTAGTTGACTCTTATGATACCGTGCGGTCATCAGGGTCATCAGTATTATGAGTATAGTATAATAAAGTGCTTCATATTTTAGTGACTTTAGGTACCGGCAGAGTAGAATAGTACCTCCCCTTTACCAGGTGTCGTAAGAGGCGACGAAGGTACCAAAACCGACAGATGGTGGTATATTCATCCGGAACAGTGCAAATGAGCAAAAGCAACCCCGTCGCAAAAGCTGCGCTCTACGATTGCCAACACACTTGCCCAGCGCGGTATTATGGGAAAAATTCCCCCTTTCTTGAGAAAGCCTATGTTCAGTAGTGGATTTCCAATGGCAGCGATTATTATGATGATAAAACTTAGTTTAAATCCAACTGGTGCTAGCAGATTAATGGCTGTTATGATCCCGTGAGGTCATCAGGGTCATAGTATTATGAATATTATAAATAATTTAGAATGTAGTATTTGATATTTCTGAATTCAAAATGATCTATTATTAATTTTTAACAATTCGAAAGCGCTAGTAATGGGTTTACTTGAATAAAGAATATATTGATTGTTTATTAAAATCTTTATACATAAAAATGATGTGTCACTGTGTTTGTCCGGCATAAACTTTTAAACTAATGAACCGATCTTAATAATATTTGCTCACTGTTTACGGTTTGATCCAACTTGAGAGATCATTACAGTCCTTGGGTGTCCACTGCTGGATAACAAAATCCCCCCCTTTCTATGGGAGGTTTCCCAAAGAAAGGGGGGGATTTTGTTTATAATTTCCGCGGCGGGCAAACGTGTTGGTTATCGCGGAGTGTAGCTTTTGCGACGAATATGCTGCTGTCTATCTCCGGCATGTACAATTGAGTTGCGCTGTCGGTTCTGGTCCCTTAGTCACCTTTCTTGTCACCTCGTGACACTTGGTACAGAGAGAGGTACTATTCAACTCCAGTACCTCAGCTAATGAAGAGATAGAATTGTTTATATCTCAATTTATAGCAGTTAAGACAGGACGACGTCTACCCGGACAGGTAGTAGTGTTTTAATAAATATATTCACTTTGTCCCCGAATTCGCAAGATCGATAAACAGAACCATAATTCTGTAACTTGGACCACATGAATGCTTTTAAGTTAATTAAGCAATATCCAGCACTTGTACGGAATTCCCCGGGCGTTACTAAGTCGCACACTTAACTTAAGTGACTGACTGACTGAAATACTTTCGGATCACCACCTTTGTCAGTCAACGAGTTATGGTTCAGGTGGGGTCGCCGCCTTAAATGGCCTCTCAATACGGTCGCAAAACGGTCGACGATCGACCACGTGCATATATTTGTACTGTGTCTGGGTGTTTATTGGAGCTGCGTAATTTTGTGTAACACTAGAATCTCATATTTATACCTATTCTTAGAAGAAGTTGGATGTGGTTGCTAGTTTTTTATAAATTGTACTCTATGCTTTATTCAAATAGTTTAATTAAAATCGATTTGACGATTTTACTGCGAACGATTTACAAACATACATGAGGATACAAAAGGTCGTCTGCATTGGCATCTCACATTATCCTATTTCTACAGCCAAATCGCAGTAATTCAAATTTCTTTTACATTCTGAAGTCACCAAACAAACACACGTCCGCTTGAATGTAAATGTAAAGGCAGTCTACATACGCTCGTGTCATCTCAAAGATATCACATGTGTGTCGCCAACCTTGCGAACTGAAGATACTATGTCACATTTACCCAGTAATTTCACTGTCTCTCTCATCCTTTAAACCCGAACACAGCAACGCTAACATTGCGATTTAGTGGTAGAAATAGGTAAGGTAGTTGATATCCCTGCGATATTACGAGCGTCTATAAGCTGCTGTAACGTTTACAATCACGCGGACTGTACGCTTGGTTGTCGACCTGGTCTAGTAAAATACAAATGAATAACTTCCTTAAAATAAGTCTCGATCATATAATAACCAGGATATTATTATACCAGCCATTGTAAGTCCACTGCTGGACATAGGCCTCCCCTAGAAAGGGGGAATTTTGACAGTAATTGCCGCGCGTGGCAATCGCAGAGCGCAGCTCTCGTTATGGGGATGCTGCTGCCCAGCCCCGTTCTGTAAATATGAGCTGCATTATTTCGGATGGATATACCGCCTTCTGTCGGTTCATGTACCTCAGTCGCCTCTTACGACACCTGGTATAGAGGGAGGTACTATTCTACTCTGACGGTACCTCACGGTTTAGAATACATAGCAGGATATAGTTATCATCATATCAGCCTTAGATTGTCCAATGCTGGACATAGGCCTCCCAGAGACACGGGGCATATTGCTCGTAATTGCTAGGCAAAACGTAGCTTTAGAATAGGAATGCCGCTACCCATCTCCGACCTGTTGGTCGAGTATTCCGCTGACGCTATTCCGAGTGGATATACCGGCATCTGTCGGTTTCAGTACCTCAGTCGCATCATAGACTTCTGGTATAGGTTTTTTTCTGCGCTGGTACATCTCGTTTATACTAAACGCCTTTATTTTACGTACAAGCAAATTCTATGTATCTAATAATAACTGCTAATTACCAATTATTACTTATTTACCATTTCTAATAATAACAAGAAACAAGTAGATTAGTACCCTGCACCAATGTCGTAAGAGACGACTTAGATACCAGAACTGACAGGTGGCGGTATATCCATCCGAAACAGTGCAGCTTGAATGCACAGGGAAGGATGAGCAACAGCATTCCCGTCGCGAAAGCTGCGCTCTGCGATTGGCAACACGCTTGCCAGCGAGGCAATTATGGCAAAATTCCCACTTTTTTTTGGGAGGCCGATGTCCAGCAGTGGACTTCAATGGACTGCTAATTAATTAGTGTAGAAGAAAATTAAATATTTAAATTGGAAAAGTATTTAAAACTGACAGTTATAAGACAAGAATATGTACCTGTGTTTGTCCGAGATGAATTTCTAAACTACTGAACCGATTTTAATAATTTTTCGCTTCCCGCGTAAAGTCCTTGATCCAACTTGAGAGATAGGTTAGTTTATATCGCAATTTTAGTCGCAATATTTTTTTCTTGACAAACATTATTAAGGCGGACCACGTCTGCCGACTCAGCGAGTTATCACGAAAAAAAAAACAAATAATTTGCTATAAAACACTATAATGACTATACATTGAGATATAAACTATTCTGATCTTAAGTTGCATCTAACGTATGATTAATTTATTCTTTAATAGCGACTGCAATTAAGATTAAATATAGTTATTGTGGGTTATCCCCATGAGATAGACTAATGCCATCGCGGACATTTTTGTATACTTTTTTATGGTGTACAATACTGTAGTATATTATTTTAATCTATCTCGTCGGGTTCAGGCAGCGTTCGCAATATAAGCGAAGTATGTTTTTTTACGACATAACGTTAAATACTTCTAAAATGATTAGTGTTTTTCTACCACATTCATCATTGATATTGGATTAGTCTACGACTAGACATAGGCCTCTCCAAGAAAGGAGGTTATTTGCCTTGCGTGTTGGCAATCGCAGAGCGCAGATTTCGCGACTGGGATGCTGCTGCCCATTCCCGCCCTGTACGTTTGAGTTGCACTTTTTCGGATGTATATCCCGCATTTTGTCGGTTCTGGTACCTCAATCGCCTCTTACGACATCTGGTGCAGTAGAAGGTACTATTCTATTCTGCCGGTACCTCACGGCAAATCTACTATATTATTTATTATACATGTAGACCTTTCTCTAGATTCAATCTATCTATTCGAAAACCGTATCCAAATCTGTTGCGTAGTTTGAATGATCTACACACAGACAGACAGTGGGAAGTGATTTGGTATGAAACTATTTATAATGATAATTCTGAAACTAGCAATGAAAAATATTTTATTCTAATAATGTTAATATTCATATTTAATTCATATTTAAACTAGTAGCCGTGTGGTACCTTCAGACTTAAATGGTACCTTCCTCTGTAACAGGTGTCTTAAGAGGCGACTAAGGTATCCAAAACAGTGTAGCTCAAATGCACAGTGCGGGTTTGGGCAGCAGCATCCCCGTCGCTAAAGCTGCTTTCTGCGATTAACAACACGCTTGCCCAGCGCGGCAATTATGGGCATAAAACCTCCTTTCTTCTTAACAGCTGGTATGATGATGAGGTTTTATGCCGAATAATCTAGCATAAACAAAATTATTATCACAATCGGTAAAAGTAGGTACAGTTAGGTGGAATTAATATTGGTGAATAAATCATAGGCAATACGAGACTTGGGGTTGTCCGCGAGGTCGCGTTCACTGTGTCACTAGTTAAAGGTAGGGTGACTATGTAACATGAATTTTATGGGACAACCAAAAATTTATTTCAATTGCGTAGCTTCACATTCCTATTCACTAGTTCAATAGATAATAATAAATACATTTTAAGACGAACTTTTTTGTTACAGTTGTCTTAATCACACATTAAGTGGTTAAACTATAGTTTTAATAAAATACCCTGAAGTCGTGAGGAATACCAGTGCCGCGAGGAACCGGCAGAGTAGAATAGAACCTCCCTATATACAAAGTGTCGCAAGAAGCGAATAGGTTACCAGAACTGACAGATGGAGGTATATGAGCAGCAGCATCCCCGTCGCGAAAGCTGTGCTCTGCGATTGCAAACCACTCAGTGCAATCAAAAATAATAATATATCCCTAATAAAGGGGAAAATTGCCCCTATATTAGGGAGGCCAATGTGGACAATAGTGGATATCCAATAGCTGAAATGATGATGATGAAGGTGTCGTAAGAGGCGACTGAGGTACCATTACCAACAGATAGATAAATGTTCTTGGGCAGGTTTGCGCAACTCGTCACCTTTCTTTGTGACTATTTTGCGTTCTCTGGACTGTTGGCCTTATTCTTGCTAGTCGATTTCCTACAGGAAGCGCAGCAATGTCTTAGTAGCTGTTTACTTTCTGAATTGACCTCGGAGTTCCGATGTATCACGCCTTGTACTCTGTCAGCTCAAGACAGTCCAAGTGGACAAGATTCACTAATTCTTCGCTTCATACGCAGGCTCGGCAACTACGCAGAAGACTGAGAGATGGCCATCAGAAAGTGCTGCAACGCAGTGTGGCAGCAGCATTCCCGTCGCTAAAAAGCTACGATCTGCGATTGTCACCACGCGTGCCCATCGCTGCAAATATGGGAAAATTCCCCCTTCTTGGAGATGCCTCTGTCCAGCTGTGGACGTTTTGGGGCTGCAATGGTGATGATGAGAGTAAAATAGCACGTATCGATATACTAGGTTCGCAGGAGACGAATGAGGTAATAACCAATAGATGGGGATATATCCAATCGAGGCAGCGTAGCTCAATGACACAGGGCGAGTATGGGCAGCATTCCTTTCGTGAATGTTATAAACCCTATTGAAAATTTCTTGTATTTCATCATAATATCCACTGACTTACACCTAATATGATGATAACAATTGACCCTGATGACCCAATCATATCATCTGTCTCTTCACCAATAATATCTGTCTGTTTGGTAAACCTTCACAGCGTAACCGGTGATCTAGTATTGATAATATTTGCTGTATGAACAGCTTGGACTCTAGAAAACAACTTTGTAAATCCTGCAAACCTCCCAAAGGATGCGCTGTAGGCCGAAGCCTATACCGATTGTACTAATGTTTAAACTAGTTATATCACAGTAGAATTTACATGAGAATAAACATGGTGAGGATGATTTGCAGGATTAACGAAGAAATAACGTTCTGCTATTGCCTTAAAGTCCCTTTTTCTCTGGGAGACATATGGAGTGGACGTTCTATGACTTATATTATGATGATGAAACAGAAAGTGTTTGTGTGTAACACGAACAATCAGAGATCAAACTTCGCGTTATGGGATGAGATCTGGTTATCCCAGTCGTGGAGAAAGTGCGCCCAATTAGAGGTCCAACCGCTGCTTGCACTGTCCACACGCGGCGACCCATCGCACTGTGTGCCACTAGCAACGCCTTCCGGTTTCACCCGCGTTAATCTGCAAAACAAACCTAGTATCATTTATGATCTCCTATTATTGGTGTTAATAGCGTGATGTTATATAGCCGATAACAGCTATTATTTCTAAAAAAAGTTTAATGGAATCATTGATGCTATCACTTTCTGATTCGTGCCGCGAGGTACCAACAGAATGGAATAGTACCTCCCACTGCACCATGTGTTGTAAGAGGTAAGGTACCAGAACCGACAGGTTTTGGTATATCGGGATGGTACACAGGGCCGGGATGGGCAGCAGCTTCCCGGTCGCGATAGATGCGCTCCACGATTGATTTTTTTGTAGTCCTTTTTAATGTGTATAACATTATTTTGATCTATCTCGTCGGGTTTACACAGCGTTGACGATGTAATAGCAACGAAATTTGTTTATTTACAACATCATATTAGAGAACTCTACAATTATCAGTGTTTCTCTATTCGTGTATTATGAAGAAACCTGCCTCTAGAATTACTCTATCTATTAAAAACCGCATCAAAATCTATTGCGTAGTTTTTAAGATCTAAGAATACATAGGGAGAGACAGACAGCAGAAGGTGACTTTATTTTATCTTTAAGAGAGTGGGAATTTTACCCATAATTGCCGCGTTCGGCAAGCGTGATGGCAATGGCATAGCGCAAAATTCGTGACGGGGATGCTGTTGCCCATCCTAGCCGTGTGCATTTGAACGGCATTATTTTGGATGGATACAGCCAATTATCGGTTCTGGTACCTTAGTCGCCTCTTACGACACCTGGTGCAGTGGGAGGTACTAATTTGACGGAGGTACTGGGCTTAAGCTATGCAAATACCAAATTTCATTAAATCCGGATAAATATCTAATCAGCTTCCGACGCATACGCTCTCTTATCTATAACACTAATAATAAATTCTCACAGCATCTTATCCATTGATCTAACTCCGAGATAAGTTGCTTAAAGCGTTTCTGTTACGGACATCAGACAACAGACGAATCACTAAAGCAATACTTTACATATTTAACATCCAGCCCCAGGCAAAGAAAAATTCTTTACATAAAGCTTTGTCCTGGGTAAGGATTGAACCCACGACCCTTGGCGTACAAGATAGAATCCCTAACATCTGCTCTAACGCGCCCGTTAAACTAACGAGAGAAATCACTTTAGAATTCCAGCTTTCTAGATATACTACGCCTACCTAGATTTGGCAGTGACCTAGATAAGACTCAGATTTAGAAGTCGATCATAGGCTCGTTATCCAAACGACTAACTAGTTGGTTGCGAGCAGAACCTAACAAAACGTCGTGATTAGGTATTAGGTATTACAGTGATGCCTACAAGTCTAGACGGCTATTAGCGTGATGTGGGCGCCGACGAGGTCTCCTTTAGTGGTGGGACACTAACACCAAGATATTTTTAATAATAATATGATTTTAAAGGTATTTATCATCATTATCAGCACATCACTACTTGCCATAATCCTCCCCTAGGAAGGGTGTATTTGCTTATAATTTCCGCGCTGGGCAAGCGAAGTGGCCACGGGATTGTTGCTTAACCACTATGTATGTATATACCGCCATCTTTCGGTTCTGGTACCTCAATCGCCTCTTACGACACCTGGTGCCGGAGGTATTAGCCTGCTCTGACGGCACCACGGCCGTAGGGGTTTCACGCGATTCAAAATGCATTTGTTTTTATTTGTTTCAGGCGTCAGACAGTTGTAAGTCCCCCGGCAGGAAAAGATATAGATTCGTGTCTGAAGCCTAGGACAAATTGACTTTTTCTTATATACATGAATTTTAATAATATGGCTTATGGTACTTGACCACAGACGATTAGAATATTAACAACACCACAACTTTCTAATCTGACCCTATATCGTTTGTGAGCTGCAATTCTCTTTAAAATAGTCTTTAGCTCGTAGTTTTATAATTTATAAATATATATATGTACTAGCAGACCCGGCCACGCGTTGTTGCTGTGGCTGAAGTTATTGTTATATAACATTGAAGTATACTATTAATAAGGAACGGTAGGACAACATCAGTCACGGGGACCACCATGCTTTTAACATAGATGGTATTTGTAAAAAAATATGGTGGCTAATTCTAGTACTAACTCAATCCAGTCGAAAAGTGTCGATATCTGTTAGAATCTTTTTGTAGCTCATATATGACACGTTTTTCCATTTACCATTGCAGTGCCATCTGTTGACTAATTCTAGTACGAACTCAATCCAGTTGAAAAGTGTCGACATCTGTTCGAATCTTTTAGAGTTAAACAAAATTGCGACTATATATTGAGATATAAACTATCCTATCTCTCAAGTTGGAGCAAACTACATATGCTATATCTGTTATGATATATATATGTTATATACACACAGCATCTCATATATACCTAGATCTGATACGATATACTGATACTTCTTGATAAATGCACTTGTGTTACATTAGATAACAGAGGAATCAGGGCAAACACAATATTTGTCCTGGTTGGGGATCAAACCCACGGCTCATGCGTATATGATAGGATCATCTGCTCAATTGGGCACGTCGAAATTGAGACAGGACCGCGTCTGTCGGATCAGCTAATATCATATAATTTTGTCTATCGAGTCTGTGTAATCCGCAACCCTACGCCAACATTCCGCGCGTCGAGCCGCGCACGAAACACTATTTTTAGTGCTATTTGATAAATTGATCTCGCTCCTCAAGGATCTTCCCTCCGTTCCAGATTGGGTACTCCAACCTTCATATATATACTGTAGAATCCACTTATAATGACATCGAAGGGAAGTGACAAACTCGTCATGTTAAGCAGAGTTCATACAAAGCAAATACATCAAACATATGTAGGAGCATCTTTGTATTTTTGTTAAGTTTGTAATTTTGTTTAATAAACACAATACAAAGTGTATGTGATGAAATAAATCTACATAACGAGGCACGCGTTCGCGGAAATAAGAGAAGTTAGGAATCAAGTCAGTCACTATAACCGGAGATAGTTTCTTAAAATAGGTCCATAACATTGTCAATATATGCGGCTCAAGTGAAGTCATTATATCCGACCTAGTTGCTTCACATCATCGTATCAGCCATCGAAAGTCCACTATTGGACATAGACCTCCCCAATATAGGGCAAATTTTGCCCATAATTGCTGCCCCGGGCAAGCGTGTTGGCAATCGCAGTATTTTATTTTATAATCTTTGACTAATGGCTTGGAA
Organism: Heortia vitessoides; assembly: GCA_020976665.1. Taxonomy (NCBI): domain Eukaryota; kingdom Metazoa; phylum Arthropoda; class Insecta; order Lepidoptera; family Crambidae; genus Heortia; species Heortia vitessoides. Next base: position 10,203,812 of record JACJUM010003317.1, read on the forward strand.
GGAATTACTTATTTTTTGAAACTAAGCAACATACACTGCGAGCTTATTTTTTGATAGATAAAGTAACATTTGCATATATTAGGTATAATAAACTAGCTTCGCCCCGCGGTTTCACCCGCGTTAGGTTGTAGTAAGTAAATTTGCACCCCTATTTTACCCCCTTAAGAGATAATTTACAAAAAAAAACGGTTGTCTGTAATCTGTATCGGTTTACTGACGATAGTTGAACGTGTGAACAAAAATAGTTTTAACTTTTTAGAAGTGCCTGTCATAGGCCTATTTTAATAAAGACACTTTTGACTTCTCCCTTTGACATCATCGTCATCTTCAAAGCAGCCATAGAAGTCATAGACCTTTTTCTAGCTTCTCCGACAAGAATGCTGGAGCCTATGCCCGCTCAGTGGTATTTGAGCTACGTTATTTCAGTTGGATATACAGCTACTTGTCGATTTTGATGCCTTCGTCGTCTCTTACGACACCTATTGCAAGGGATGTACTATTCTACTCTGCCTATGCCACACTGCAGGGTGAGGATGGGCAGCAGCATCTCCGTTGCTAAGTTGTGCTCTGCGATTGCCACCACGCCTGCCCAGCGTAGCAAAATATGGACAAAAACCCCCTTACCTTGGGTGGATCCAACAGTGGACTTGAGATTACTTATATGATGATAATAATAGACAAAGAAAAGAGTGCTCCAGTTTGAAGAGTGAGGGAGTCTGGTAAATTACTGGGTAATGAGACATAATATCTTCAAGTCGCAAGGTTGGCAACGCGCTAGTGATATCTTTGTGATAATACGAGATTCTGTTGTCTATGGGCTGTGATGATGATAACTTTCACGCGGATTGTATGCTTGTAATAAAAAAAAATCTGCTCGAGCCAAAGTTACCAAATTTTATTTCATGTTTGTAAACATAAGCAAAACTGTGTCGAATTTCAGGACAAGTGCTGTGTAAACGAAACAAAAAAAGTCCAGCGAACAGGGCGCATTAGGCATTGATGAGGCTTCGTCTCACTGCCGAGCTCCTAAACAAACATACGTACGAACATACTTTACAGCGTTGATATACTTGTCAATGGAAATTTTCATTCGGTAGCAAATGAATAAATTCACACAACATCTCCTACTGACTCCGATAAGTAGCTTAACATGTTACGGATATCAGACAACCGACGAATAGGAAATATAATACTTAAATACATAAATTGAACACCCAGACACAGAACAAACACAAAAACTCGTCACATAAATATTTTTTCTAGGTGAAGATCGAACCGACGACCTTTGGTGCTCTAGGTAGGTTCACTACTATCTGCGTCATGCACCTTTTTTGTGCATTTTGGTCGTGGGTTCGATCTCTAGTCAGCACAAACATTTATGTAGTGTGTAATATGTTGGTATCTATATACAGGTTCCACCCGTGTTAAGTTTGCAGAACTTTTATACTAACTTTGCATCCCCCTTTTATGACCATAAGGGATGAATTCGATAAATTATTTATACATGTTTCATGACTTTCATTAAAGAACCTCTATAATAAATTTCATTCAAATATCTTCAAAAACAGCATTTTTTTACACTAACCTTGCGAAAATTCACCTTTTTAGGGTAGTAGATTAGTTTATTTGCGCGATTGAATCAGGAATGAGGAGATCCGTAAATGAACCAAAGTTACCGACATAGCCTGGTGGATTAGCAAGTTGAAGTGGCAGCGGGCAGGGCACTTAGCACGCAGAACCGATGGACGATGGTGTCGAAAGGTTCTGGAATAGAGACCACGTACCGGCAAACCGAGCGTAGGACGTCCATTCACAAGGTGGACAGACGATATACAGAGACGGCAGAATAGAATAGTACCTCCCACTACACTAGGTATCGTAATATCTATCCAAAGCGATGTAGCTCAAATGCAACAGGGCGGGTATGGGCAGCAGCAATCCCGTCGCGAAGCTTCGCTCTGCGATTCCTCCCGCTTGCTCAGCACGGCAATTACAGGCAAATTCCGCCTTTCTTGGAAAGGCCGATGGCCAGCAGTGGTCGTTTTACGGCTACTGATGATGATGAAACTAATACCCACTTGAACAAACCACGGTAATTTCATAAAATCCCCACCCTGTTCAATAATACAAACGAGTGTTCCATAACACGGTGCCATATCTACCATATATCAACATTTGCGTCGCCGTCTCAATCTGCACAATAAAAAGTTTCCCCGGCGATATCAAAAATAATAACCGTTTATTATCCCCCCCCCCTGTTTTTCCTCCCCACCTCCCCTTACCCCACTCCCTCCACGCACGGAAACACACGAAGTGCCGCGACGGCATCCGACAGCGCCGATAGTGTCCGGTGAAAATAGTCCCCGCGAAACTGTGCTACCAATAGGTACCGGGGGTAGATTAAATGGATGCGACATGGGTATTTATTTATTTATTTAACTTTATTACACAAAATATTATAAAATCTACAAATGGCGGACCTTATGCCAGTTGGTATTATCTCCCAGTCAACCATTAAACGAAATATAAAAAACTTAGTGTTGCAGACAATATATATGCAATTATATATATATATATATTTAAATTCATGTGACATCTCCTATGTTAACCTGACGCCGAGAAAAGTCGCTTAGAGCACTTGTGTTATGGATATCAGACAACGGAGGCAAAACAAATATAATATTCAGATATATATAAATAACACCCAGACACAGAACAAGCACAAATATTCATTATATAAATATTTCATGTGGGTGGGGATCGAACCCACAACCTTTGGCGCACAAGACAGGATTACTAACATCTGCGCTATCAGTCCCATTAAAACCTTTTAGGAGCCAATGATGATGACAAGTTCGTCATTATTACGTCAGAGCCAGCCGTAGTGGTCAAATGCCAGAAATTATATTTAAATTACAATGCCAGCATATTATCTTACGAATAAAGTAAATTTCGTGTCAATGAAACAAAATTATTTGTTTGATTTCATTTCAAATTCTATATCTCTACATGAACACCCCCCCATATTAGTATACATTAAAAAGGATGGACCCTCAGAATAAATATTTACATAATCGTATTTGTTCTGTGTCTAGAAGTTATTTTTATTTATTTCTGTATTATTTCTAAGCTATTTTTTTAATTTCTATTTTCTCCCTAGTATATCCATAACACAAGTGCTTTGGACCAGTGTAAGTCCCATCAATCCGTCTAGCCGTTTCAAAGATTACCTCAAACGAACAGGCAAACATAAATAAAAATGATATCTTGTTATGTGTTCTGTATATGCATATAGAAAAAATTAGTTACTTTAATATTACATAAAGACACTCCAAAATTATTTATTTAAATTGATTTTATAATAAATATTAGTTCTTTTGTGTCTGCCATATCCAGTGTCTGCTGCTCCCGGTCACTATTCAAGTCTATATGGGTAACATTTAAATGAACGCGGACCAGAGCCGACTCCATTATGATTTGATATTGTTCCGCTTAAACTATCACTGGCTAGAGTACCTCCAATAATGACACAGCAGTTAGATTATACCATAATAATGTTGTAAACGCTTTGTGTTACTTTCAACTGACGTCGTATTGTGTCGACTTGTTGGGTTCCGTTTGTTAGTTTTAGATCTGACATCTAGCCTAATATAAGCAATTCTAGACTATTTAGGATTTACTAGATAGAATTAAATTATAGCTTTTTATCACTACTTAGTATTAAACGAAGCCGCTGTCTGGTCCTATTTATGCTTCGATATTTAAAAATACGCAACGGAATTTGATGCGATTTTTTTGACGTGACAACGTCTTATAAATTGGTTTGCCGGGTGACACTTCAAGAAACTGCGTTACGCTCCGAGAGCGAGTGAGAGGCACGCGTCCCTCTCACTCGCTCTCATTGTGACGTGTGTTACGCAAATGTATTGCAAGTTATTGTATGTATATTTGTATATAAATACGTATGTATGTGTAAAGGTAAACATAAAATTTTGTTAATATGAAATTCAGTGCGAGATTCTTTGTATAAATTAATGTTTTAAATATAATCCTTTATATAAATAAATGTTTGAAATTGTTACTAATATTTCATCCTTATTCCTACTATACGAATGAATATTCACATTAAAATTATTTTACCACTCAAAGTCGTTGTCACGTAAAACTATCGCCCGTATACCGACTTTACAGGCAACCAATTTTTTAATAGATAGAGTGATTCTAGACTAAGGTATAAAGCAACCATAACATAGTAGAGAAACGCTGGTTATTTTAGAAGATTCCCATTTGATGTGATAAAAAGTTGTATGGAAGTATCGCCATTTTTAGAGCTTTAAACTTGAAACTTATTTTTTAGGCCATTCATTCGATATAAATAAACGTGAAATTCAAAGTTTATATGAGTTAAGGTAATGAGGTATGGTACCCAAAAAAACATTCACGCGGACGAAGTCGTGGGCACAGCTAGTGTAATATATATACGTACATACCTTACAAGGTACACTGAGATATGATACCATTGAACACTAGCTTTCAACCCGCGACTTCGTCTACGAGGTCTTCGCTTTATATCTCATTCCTGAGTAACTCGCAAAAAATCCTGCCGATTCCTTTCCCACAAGACTAGGTCACCATCTGCGTCATATATTTTAGGGAAGACCTGTGTCCAGTGAACGTTTAATAGCTGATATGATGATTATGATCGGCGCCATCGGGTCTTCGAGATTGATAGTCTTGAATAGGCCTTTCCTTTCCCAGTGCTTTTTATCCTGAAACATGGCCGGATATTTGTAGCTTTTCATTGTTCTCTAATATATCAGATAGACTTCTGCCCAGAATAACAACAGTTCCCCTGCGATGAGATATAGGTAAAGATAATCAAGGAAGTCTAGTCTTCAATCAATCGGGTTTATAGTAGTTTCATCATATTTGAATTTTTTTATCACCTTTTATTTTTAATATTAATGTATAATGTGTTTGCCGTTCTATTGTAAGAACAGTATGTTATTATCAATTTGAAAACATAATTGTTGTTCATAATTCACTGTCACTTATGTTGGTAATCCAATATTAAAATAATAAATAAATCATCGTATCAGCCATTGGAAGTCCTCTTCTGGACAAAGGTCTTCCCATAAGGAACTTTATCCATAATTGCCGCGTTGGGCAAGCATTTTCGCAACGGAAATGCAGCTGTCTATCTTCGCCCTGTGCATTTCAGTTATACCACTTCGGATGGATATACCGCCATCTGTCGGTTCCGGTACGTTATTGACCAGGGGAGGTATTATTCTGACGGTGACCCATGGCATGATGATGAAAATAATAAATACTTTATTGTACACCAAACATAAAAATACATGAAAAAAACATTAATTATAAAGTACAATGGGTGGCCTTATCGCAAATAGCAATTTCTTCGAAAGATTGAATGAGAGAAAGAAGTAGTAAGAGGTATCAATAAGAACGGTAGAAAGAAATATATATTAAATATACATAATATAAATAGTTTGTATATAAGGAAATATAATTAGATATAACTATAGTAATGGGAAGTGATCCTTCACCAACCGTTTAAACACAGGCAGGGAATGCGTGCTTCTAATTTAAAGCAGTTTTTATTGTGTGATATTGTTTCTTACGATTACAGTAAGTTAAAAAAAAAAAAAATAATAAAATGGCAAACTTGGCCCATTCGATGGGAGATGTTCGAGTGACCAATATTTTTTCTACACTTACACACGGTGGACCGAATCGAAAATTGAACTTTGGGCCACAAGAACTTTTAAAATGGACATAAAATTTTAACACTGCCCATGGAACAGCCCGCCTGTGTATGACACGACGCCCCTACTAAGGGATTCTCACTCGCATCTCGATGCAAACTCACTTAGATTAGAATCAATTGAAAGAGAAGGTTTATTTCAAAGTATTATTTGCAACATCAATCATTATAACAGCCATTGGAAGTCTATTGCCTGACATAGGCGTCCCCAAGGAAGGGGGAATTTTGCCCATAAATGTGGCGATGGGCAAGCGTGTTGGCCAGCGCAGAGCAAAGCTTTTGCGACGGGGATGCTGCTGCCCATCCCCATCGTCTGCATTTGAGCTACACTGTCACGGATGGTTACACCGCCATCTGTTGGTTCTGGTATGTAAGTCGCCTCATACGACACCCGGTACAGAGGGAGGTACTATTCTTCTCTGCCGGTACCTCACAGCAATGCCGGTACCTCACGGCAATTAACATTGCAAAATTATATCACATTAAATGTGCGGTCACGAATGGTCTAAATAAGGCATAGTAAGTCATGAAACACTTGGTCAATTGATTGCAATAAAATTAAAATAAATAAATTACTATTTAAATGATAATAAAGCTGCCAATTAATGTCAAAACTAATAAAATAAACTATACATATATCCACGAAATATGGTCACATATACATAATTTACAGTAAAGAAATAAAAAAAAAATTGCGAAAATTAATAATTTTAATATGCACACAGATAATAAATTCGAAGCGTGAGAATTTTTTATGACATTTGCAGGCTTTTATCGTTTGAAGCAAGTGATATATTTTGAAAGCCATGTAATAAGATCCGTTTTTATATATTTCGAGATGAACAAGAGGTATTGCCAAATATGCGATATAATAAATGCGAAAGTAACTCTGTCTGTCTGTCTGTCTGTTACGCTTTCCTGCTTAAACCTCTAAACCGATTTTGATGAAATTTCGCGCAGATAATCTTTAGACCCTGAGAAAGGATATAGGCTATTTTTTAATTCAAAATAAGCGTTGTAAGGGGTCGAAAGGGGGGGATGAAAATGTGTATGGAAGTATCGCTATTTTTAAAGCTACCAACTTGAAACTTATTTTTAAGGCCATTGATTCGATATAAATAAATATGACGTTTCCACGCGGACGAAGTTGCGGGTACAGCTAGTTTGTTATAAAAGAGTGCATGTGTTTCCTTACAAAACGGCATATCTCTTAAATATAAATGTAGGTCACTCTAACTCCAATGGAAGACAGCTTCACGCATTCTCTTTACCTTTTCATCACCATCATATCAGCTATTGGAAGGAGACGTAAGCCTCTCTAAGAAATGAGGATATTTGCCCATAATTTCCGCGCGGAAAAAAGAGTACTGATATTTTAGCGGTAGAAATATGTGAGAGTGAGTGAATATAGGAGGGTTCGACCCTCATCCAGAATCAATATTTATATATTTATTTGTTTATTGAACTTTATTGCACAAAATATGACAAGTGGCGGACTTAATGCCAGTTGGCATTATCTACCAGTCAACCATTACACGAAACGAAAAAAAATATATAGTGGTGCAGACAATATATATACAAAATAGATAAACGAGACATACATATTTGTGTAAATAAATGCAATAAATACACATGACATAAAAAACATATATAAAATAACGTACATCAGAAATAGGGTTATAGAGTTAGAGAAGCAGCATCAGTAAATAAAGTACGGAGACAGCGTTTCAGCTTAAATTTGTTTGGGGATTGCTTAATATTCAACGGAAGCTCATTCCAGAGTCGTATAGCTGTCACTGTAAAAGAGTTTTTCAAAAACTATATATTATATAAATATATAAGTAGATATATATTCTGAGCATTGTTTATGTATTTACGTTTTATATTTGCGATTTACTCTAATGCAACTGCATAATGACTTTGATCGATTTATATTAGATTCAGGTCAATGCAGGACATGTTATGTGAATTTATTATATTTTATAAGTATATTGCGGGTAAAGTGCTTTTATTTTCACTGTATTTCCAATTTTATATTTTTGTATTGACTTAAAATTTTTGCATATTTTTTCTTTTTAACCGTTGATATAATATTTTGCATGCGGTGATATTATAGGATGATAGTTATTTCTTAACGATTGTTGGTGAACCTTAAATACATTAAAAAGAAGGATGCGGTTGACCTCATACAGGGGTTAAACATTGGTATCTCAAACACTTATTTCTACCGCCAAATTCTCTGTGTTCTCATATTCCGGTTTTAAGGGTGAGAGAGGCAGTAAAATTATTAGGCATTGTGACAAAATGTCACAAGGTTGGCGTCGCGTTAGTGATATCCTTGTGATATTACGAGCGTCTACAGGCTGCGGTGCTTACTATCACGCGGACAGTATGCTTGTTTGTCGACCTGGTCGATTAAAAAAAAACAACAAAGTTTTGGACTACAATATTCCATATAACTAGGTATTGACCTTTCGAAAACCAAGAGTAGCCTATCGGGTAATGCCGGCAGCAGTTACGAGCACTCTCTATTTATGGGCCCCATAAACTGGAAGCGCTCAGTCGCACCTAAGGCACCCTCCCCGACCCTCCCCACCTACCCCCCGGACCATAACTTACTTATCATCTCCTTTAGGTGGCACCGTATCATGGAGGTGTCACATGGCTGTCGCTTTGACGATTACTGACGCATTTCACGAGGTCCTGACGCGTGACACGGCCGGATCCATCCGGATAAAAAAACTTGACCAGACCTGTGCTTCTAAAATTGACGCCAAAATTTCTGAGGATGTGTGACTATGAACTCTTTTATCTCAACAATGTTTTATTAAAATGTATAATAGTGGTCCACCTGGTAGGAATATTCCTGTTATTGTTGCGTTCGTTGTATTTTGGGGGGCTAAGGTAGCGGGTTTGATCCCAGACAGGACTAATGGGATGATCATTTATATTTGTATATCCTATTTATTTTTATTCCTATCTAGTTGTTTGATGTCAGGTACAGGTAGTGTAGAACAGTACCTCCCTTTCAACCAGTTGTCGTAAAAGGCGACTAAGGTACCGGAACCGACAGGTGGCGGTATATCCATCCGGAACCGTGCAACTTAAAGATTACAGGGAGAGGATGGTCAGCAGCATCCTAGTCGCGAAGTTGTGCTTTGCGATTGCCACCGCGCTAGCCTAGCGCGGCAATTATAGACAAAAATCTCCCTATTTTTGGACTTGGCTGATACGATGGTGACATTACAAGCAATGAAAAGTCCACTGTTGGACACAGGCCACTGGCCAAGAAAAGGGGTATGTTGCCCATAATTACCGCGAAGACAAGCGTATTGGAAATCGCAGAGCGCAGCTTTCGCGTCGGGGTCACTGCTGATGATCCCAGCCCTGTACATTGAACTACACTGTTTCGAATGAATATTCCGCCATCTGTCGGTTTTGGTACCTTAGTCGCCTCTTACGACACCTGGTACAGGAGAGGTACTATTCTACTCTACCGGTACTGCACATTTTATTATATTTCCACTAAAAATAGAGATAGCACCTAAAAAAGAATAATGCAAGTAAGATTTCCACTTTTGTACATTTGTAACAAATAAACACAAAACTTGATAAATAAATTCAAAAATATGTTTCATTATAAAATGCTACATTATCAGTGAACAATAAAAGCTATACTGTTTTCACATATTTTCACGAAAACGGGAACTATGTGGGTAAAGACGCGATTAATGTAATTTTTAATATCGCACCCCTAGACGAAAACTGCATCAGTCATAAATTAGAAATATCATTATAATTATCATTGTAGCTATAGACTGACCACTGCTAGACATAGACCTCGCTAAGAGACGCATAGAGTGACGTATTTCAGGTAACTATTAGAAAAAAAATTTAAAGCAGTTACGTAGTTCGTGGTGTACCGTTGTAGTAAAAATATATAATAACACAAATAGCAATGTTGACGGGCGCAAATTGTAATATTTTTTTTATTTTTTTTAGTACTATTTTTGCTTGTAGCAAATATTCGTACGATTATATTTGCATTTTTTTGTGCCTGTATGTATTTGAGTAGTATATTTGTGATTTATCTGTTGTCTGGCGTCCGTAACACAAGTGCTTTAAGCAGCTTATCTCGGAGTCAGGTGAGGTGCTGTGCGATTTATTACAGTGTATATGTTTAAATGTAAAATAAATATATATACATATATATCTATTTATTTTTATCTGACATACAATAAAGTTAAAGAAAATTATCGATATCATTCGTAGGACGTTCACTCTAGGACATAGCATCTTCAGTAATTTCCAATTTTTCTAATTATATGTGTTATCTACAGTATTTTGTAAAAAAAAACAAATCTTAGTGCATGCACATCGATCCTTATCAAAGTCCCTCTTGAATATTCAACATTACTTAGCTCGCTTTCAATCAGTCGATTAAACTAATCGCCTGATTTACAGTTAGCTGAACAGCCGATTAGTGACATTAAAACTGTTACACAAGTCAGATAAAAAGTTTAGTTTCGTAGGGACACCACAATTAGTTTTCAAACATTTACTATGGTATAATAATCCACCCGAAGCAGTGTAGCTCAAATGCAATTGGGCGGGAATGGGCAGCAGTATAATATAATTAATACACTCTTTATTGTACATAGAAAATGCATATGACTATACTACATGCATATTCATATACGGTACAGATACCAAAATCTATTTTTGTACAATTTTTTTCTGTCTGTTTGTTTGTTTGAACGGCTGGGCCTATTTGGACGAAACTTTCACTGGCATGTAGCTTATGTTATAAGAAATACATTACACTGAAACTGAAATTAGCGGAGTATTTATCAAAAATGTGCCAAAATCGGGCGAAAAATTAACGTTCTTTGCGTGCGCCGTGTAGAACTTTGTAGTTCGAAAGAAAATATGCTGCCAAAAGCCACAATTCCACGCAAACAAAGTCGCGGGCACAGCTAGTATAATAATAAAATTACATACGAATAACTACTTAAAAAAAATAAAACTTATTTTTGTACAAACTAAACACAAATATATTGAAATAATGAATACTGTAGTCTTCTGTTCGATCAGTCATTACAGTGGCAGCAAATGCTCCCACACCATCCTCTTAAATGTGGTAACAGACTGCACACGGCTGACACTCACAGGTAGCGCATTCCACAAAATTTCAAATTCCTCCTTTCTTGGGGGCTCTATGTCCAGCAATGCTATAACAATGTTACTCATCATTTTCTTCGCAAGAGGTTCCCAATAGAAGAGTCATGCTGACAATGGCTGAGCGTAGCTTTGCCTCCGAGTGTGCTACTAACTAAAACCCTTAACATTTCGCTACATAGCAAAAAGTAAATAAATCCTTCTTATATTTATTACTAGCTGTGCCCGCGACTTCGTCCGCGTGCACTAGTTTCTTTGGGCACCATACCTTTTTACATTAACTTATGTAATGTCTTTACACTCCTATGTTTAATAATTTTATTGGGAAGATGAATTAAAGACGTAATTGTGTTTCTCTGAAAATACAAAAGGTTTTATTAGTCTATGCTTAACCTATTACATAAAATATTATCGTAAATGATTCTCATATCTGAAAATACAAAGGAGACAACATTTAAAGCCTTTTCTTCAGGATCTTCTATTTACGGATAGAATAAAATAAAATATTATTAGGTTATATTTCTCTTAACCTCTTTTTACAAAATACACAAATGACAAACGTCACAAGTGTCACTCTCGCAGCTGTCGTGGTCATGTATTAGACTTGGGTAGACTGTGCGATTAACGCGGCAAAATTTAAATAGAAGGAACATGACCACATTCAATATAAGAGGGTAGTAATTATCTTTACACGTATATAAACTTTGAATATTATACTTATTTATATATACAGATCAATAGCCTAAATAATAAGTTTTAAGCTTCTAGCTCTAACAATAGCGATACTTCCATACAACTTTTCATCCCCCTTTCGACCTCTTACAACTCTTATGTCGAATGAAAAAGTAATCTATGTCCTTTCGAAGGTTTTAGACTATCTGTGTACCAAATTTTATTTAAATCGGTTCAGTAGTTTTGGCGTGATTGCGTTACAGACGGACAGACAGAAATACTTTCGGATTTATAATATTAGTAAAGATTATAATATAGACGCTTGTGTCATTACAAGGATATGTCACATTTACCCAGTAATTTCACAATTCGCACTGGATCACACCATGCGAACACTTTGGCGGTGGAAATAGGTGAGAGTGAGGTTTGGAAGACGTCTGCCTCTAGTATGAATGTTTGTTACTTTAACGTAAAAACTAGAAAATGGATAGAATTGATACCTTACAATAATTTAGCCTATATATCAGAGTAACACATAGGCTATAATATATAAAGATAGGCAAATGTATAACGATAAGTGTTATGGTTTAACCTAACGCCTGCCAAGTTTCATCCGCAAATCTGTTTGACATCATATTGTGTTTGAGATGCAGATAAGAATTATTGTTTTTCTTCATGTTAAGAAAAATGATGTGTCAATATCAGAGAACAGCTTAATACTTTTTCTGACTGTTAAATACAAACTGCTGAATGGCTAGACAAATTTTATTAAAGATATTAAAAACTATAATTATATCAATAGGCAATTAACTTAGATAAATTTTATTCTTTATTATTCGGACGAGAACTGGAGCTATTCCGGTGAAACCGCAAGGCGCTTGTACCAATTTATTCCGGAAATTGTTGATAACTGTCGTCACTCATCGACTGATAGCTAAATCAATCAGCAACTGTCTGAGAATACGTCATCGTCCGACTGAGAATCACACAGCGGCACACTGACAACTTGTCACTTGTCAGCTATAATATAATTGGACTGTAGCAAGCCCGTCAGCGAGTGTATCCCGATTAATTATCCAGACGTCCTGATCCGGGATTCGCCTGTTCCGGGTCATTACACCGGGCGGAGGATTTGCCCGGATTGTGAACAGTTTATTGTTCTAATAAAACGTTTACTGCTTGTTACTTTAAAGATTTTAAGTTGACTTACTCGTAATAGAACCAGTTGGAGGAATTTTGTTGTAAGACACGATTGTAAAATTGTATTATATTTTAATACCCAATCTAGACTGAATGACGATTAAACTGGAGATCTGTCTGTACGTGTTATTTGACGAGCCCGGTGGCTTATTCGGCGTTTATCTTATGCGCCAAGGATCGTGGTTCGATCCTGGACAAACGTTTATTTTGTGTCGAGATGTTGTTATGTATCTCATTAATTTGAGTGCTGTAAATGGAAGAGTTGGTATTGGACGACCTAGGTGAAGATACCTTAACCAGGTTAAAGAGATTAAAAAAGGCCAGGTCAGACGTACTAAGAATAATTAAACAACCAGAAGAGATGAATGTAAGTATTTATTCCGTATTTGGACATATAGAAAGATCGGATGAAAGTAGAACGACCGCACAAATATATATAGCAGAAGTGAATGGAAGAGTTGGTATAGGACGACCGAGGCGAACATTACTTACCCAGGTAGAAGAGGTACTAAAGAATAGCCAGGTCAGAAGTACCAAGAATGAACGAGCGTCTATGAAAGGACTAATGCAAGTAAGGGAAGCGAAGGAGATGCCACGATTGTAGCAAGTGGAGATCCATAGTCTCTGCCTATCTCGACGGGACACAGGCGAGATGTATGTATTATATGTATGCATCTGTTAACTGACATCCGTAACACAAGCCCTTTAAGCTACTTATGTCGGAGTCAGGTCAATGACTTGAAAGTTGAGTAAGTTATTATACGTCGATTGGTGGTCGAAATTATTGAGTGTCGTCTTTTGACATAAATAAGGTACGAATGCGTTAGTGAAATTACCTTCAAAATTTGTCTGAATTTTGTTTTTGTTTTTCACTGAGTTTTGTTAATTCTCTTTCATTTGCTTGAGATTCAATAAGTAGTGTAAAAAGTAAGTAAGTGTCTTTACGATCATATCAGCAATTGGAAGTCCACTGCTGGACATAGGCCTCCCCGAGGAATAGGGAGATTTGCTCATAATTTAAGTTAAGCTGTTCCGGATGGATACCGCCATTTGTTGGTTCCGGTGTTTTAGTCGCCTTTTACTTTACATAGGTACTATTCTAATCTGTCGGTACCTCACGGTTTTTTGTGTATTTTGCATAAAACAAATGGTTTTATGTACTTCTTTTCCGCATTAACTTTTGTGCTAAACTTTACATTATTCTGTTTTCTATGTTCTATTCTATATAATATGTGGATTCTATTTCGTATTTTTTAAACCGTAGTTTTACGAAAATTCAATAAATATAAATTCCCACAACATCTCATGCATTGACCTGATCACCCCCATCAAGATACAATGCAATTATTTTCTCTATGATCTGTTTTAAAAATAAAAAAATTATATAAATTAACCAGTTATTAACGTATTTAACTTCTGTCCAAATTATAACTTTAACGTTCACAATTAAGAGTAATTAAAAAGAAGACACTGAAAAAGTTGGAGTAAAAAATATCCTTACTAATATTATAAATCCGAAAGAATGGCGCCCAAAGAAACTACTGCACGCGGACGAAGTCGCGGGCACTGTTAGTATACTATAAAAACAAAAAAACTACTAACAAACTATGTTAATAAAACTAAAAACCCATCACACACTCTCACAAAAGATTTTTATCCAAACCCGTCCAATAGCGACTAATTTGGCGTCAGCGTCACTGGTCAAACGCGACGCTCATTGAGCGCAGTGAGCGCAGTGAGCGGTGTGAGCGGAGAGAGCGGTGGGCGAGCAGTGAGCACGCTGTGATCAGGCTGCGGCAGGAATTGCCCAATCGACGGTTCCGATCTATTGGGCATTAATGTTGTACTGGGGGCGCTACACGTGCGTGCAAACAATAAATTTTCTTGTTATATTCACAGATTTAAAATTGACATATTCTCTTGCTTTTTTTTATTTAAAGGACAATACCGTGAGGTACCGGCAGAGTAGAATAGTACCTCCATCTGTAATAGATTTTGGAGGCGATTAAGGTACCAGAACCTATAGATGGCGGTTTATCTATCCAAGACAGTGTAGCTCAAATGCACAGGGTGGAGATGGGCAGTAGCATCCTCGTCGCAATAGCTGCGCTCTGCGATTGTCAACACGCTTGCCCAGAGCGGCAATCACAGGCAAATTCCTCCTATTTTGGAGAGATCTGTAGACGTCTTTCAGCTACTATGATAATGACGATGCTTTTCACAATTGTTGAAAATACGTTGTTAAGAGATTGTTCGCAAGAAAAATTCACAATATGGTATTTTTTAACTTCTGAATGCGCTATCAGGCCCCTTATATTAAGCGTATATGAAATACTAGCTGCGCCCGCGACTTCGTCCGCGTGAAATAGTTTCTTTGAGTGACAAACGCTTACTACTATATACTTATATAAACTTTGAATGTCATATTTATTTATAACGAAACGATAGCCTAAAAAATAAGTTCCAAGCTTCCAACTCTAAGAATAGCGATACTACATACAACTTTTCATCACCCCTTTCGACCCCTCACGACCCATACGTTTAATCAATGGGTAGCTTATGTCTTTGCTCAGTCTTTGGACTATCAATGTACTAAATTTAATGTCAATCAGTTTTGTAGTTTAGGCATGATTACGCAACAAACACACAGAGTTACTTTTACACTAATAAAGCTACTTCTCTGTGTAATAATTTCTGATGTACGTTATTTTCTTGTCTATGTATATCTTCTAAAATTATTATTTTTTAAAATCATATGTATTTACAAATATGTATGTAACGTTTACTTACGCACCACCATATATATATATATATATATATATATTTGTTTCGTGTATTGGCTGTCTGGGAGATATAATGCCAACTGGCATTAAGTCCGCCAATTGTGCATTTTGTATTAATTTGATCAATAAAGTTCAATAAATAAATAAGTAAGGATTACAAATGTGTTTGTTTTGCTGTCGGTACAGTTGTGGAATTGTAAAGCGCGCTTACCGTGTTCGCCGCCAGAGGGCTGATCCATCAACCAAGGACTGTTAATTCTACGACATGTGTAGAAAACACCTTTTATTACACTCTATTATTCTAATACAGTATCGACTGTCACCGAACAACGCACTAATCTCACAAGTAGGATTAGTTAGTCTTGCCTCTGAATAAATTCAAGAAATAAATCAAATATAAGCTTGTCTCATCGTTCTAAGCTATTAGCCGTGTGGTACCCGTATAGTAGAATAGTACCGCTCACTGTAACAGGTGTCGTAAGAGGCGACTGAAGTACCCATCCTGTGTCCCATCGGGGTAAGCAGAGACTATGGATCTCCAGTTGTTACTACCTTAGCGCATCTCTCTTGCTTCCCTTACTCGCATTAGTCCTTTTATACACGCTCGTTTATTCTTGTTACTTCTGACCTGCCCCTTCTTTAATACCTCTTCTACCTGGTTAAGATATGTTCGCCTCGGTCGTCCTATACCAACTCTTCCATTCGCTTCCGCTCTATGTTTTTTTGTCGTTATTCTACTTTCATCCATCCTTTCTACATGTCCAAACCATCTCAACATTCCTTTCTCTATTATATCATAATATCATAATTTACACCACATTAATATGTATTTACCTATTTTTATTTTATTTATCTATGTATTTCTATCAACTTTTAAAGTCACACACTCCTCCTGTGTATGTAACCCCCCCCCCTCTTCCCAACCCCTTTAAATCGTCACGTAATTAATAGACGGGCCTTTTATAACGGCTTCGATGAGAAGTTTATTGACCTCGAATTTGAATGGTCACCGTTTCAAGGGTATTTATTTTTGAACCGGATCACAGAATGAGGTAGGGAAGCGCTAGTGATATCCTTGTGATATCACGTACGTCTATAGGCTATGGTGACGCTTGCTATGGTGCGGAGCATATGCTTGTTTGTCTCCTTAATCATATTAAATAATTTTTTCAAGGCCTCGGCCAATCGTCCAAGTGTTTTTTTGATTACTTTATTCATATACTATCTGACATTAAAATATATCAAAAGTACAAAGATAAGGCTTAAAATACAAACTATAATTGCATATAATTGACGCAAAAAACATTATAAATAATTCTAACTAGTTAGCCTAACGCCTTACCTTGTTTGGTCTGGACCAGACTAGTTTGAAGCCTAGCCTGCACCTGTCACAGGTGCTTAGGTAGCCTGGGTTATAGCCTAACTTGACCGTTGTTAGATTATTTTAAAGGGGCGGCTGTGGTAATCGCCATTTAAATAATATATGGTCGAGTTGTGTGTTCGTGCGTACGGACTTTGAGATAATTGTTGCCATAGTTGGTTAATGTTGATTGGATTTGTGTTCAAAGGTCCTATTTAATATCAATATTTTTAAATTATTGATTAAATTAATTATTAAAATCGTTGGGCAGGTGTGGTGGCAATCGTAGAGCGTAGTTCCGCAACGGAATCATGCTGCTGCTCATCCCCACCCTGTTGTATGTGAGATGCGATGTTTCGGATGGGTATACCGCCATCTGTCAGTCCATCATCATACCAGCCATTGAAAGTCCACTGCTGGACTTAGGCCACCCCAAGAAAGAGGGAATTTGATCCATAATTGCCGCCCTGGACAAGCATGTTGGCAATCGCAGAGCGCAGCTTTCGCGACGGGGATGCTGCTGCCTATCCCCGCCCAGTGCATTTGAGCTGCATTATTTCGGATGGATATACCGCCATCTGTCAGTTCTGTTATATAAGTTACCTTTGACGACACCTGGTACAGGGGGAGGTAGGTACTATTCTACTCTGCCGGTACCTCACGGCACTATGTCTGTCTATAGTCTCTTTTTAGTTAACCTGGTTCAGGTACAAATCTAATAATCCACACCCTTGCATTGTCATTTTGCGACTTTTTCAGAGGCAGTTAAAAGTATGGGAGGTTGGGTAAAAAACATATCTGTCTCTTTAATATATTGGATTAATCGTTACATCCGGACCTCTTATTTCAGGACCTCTTAGGGTCTAAATTACTTGAAAGAGTTTATTATTCAGGCTCTGTATTTTATTCGAGCGCAATTTTTATTAGTGAAAGATGAACCTGGACTCGAGTTTCATTGCTTTAAACACACAAGTGGCAGTTAAATGTAATCAATAAAATATAATGAGTATTTTTCATAAATAATCTTATTTATAGACAGAACTGTACCGTTTATATATAATATATTGAGTTATATTTTTAACTTATGACGCCTGTGTCCATCAGTGGACGTCCTACGAGTAATATGGTAATGCCATGTTTAATTGATAGTTATACTTTTGACAGATCCAAAAATGTCCATAGCAGTCAAGCTATAAATAAAACATTTTTGGGTCCTTATTTGTTATTAATACCAGATTAAGATATAGTAAATACAACAACTATACATGTCAACATTTTTATTGAAAACAGCCACTAATTAAATTTATTAAAAAATTATTAAATTTTTTAACACAACTTCATTAAATTTCATTGTTAACAACGGTTTATCAGCTGTGGAGACATGCGCCGACGCAAATTCGACGCGGCCTTGAAACGGTCAATGACCCCCCTCCGCCATATTTAAAATATGAAAGAAAAAAAAACGCGCCAACAACGGCTAAATATTTTTGAACCAGAAAAAATACTTTCTCAAATAAAAATAAAACAAGTTCTTAAATGTCATATTTAATTAGACTGTCTATTTCGAAACTATAAAGTTAGATAAGATAAATTAATGCTTGTAAAGGATGTGTCCTAGCGCCGGAAACGCGCCGCCATTTTTCTAATAAATTTGCAAACTAAAAAAGTTACGGCCAAACTAACTCCACCCTGAAGGTCGTTGGCCTTAGCGTCATTCTTATATCGGCCGCATTTTGGCCGAACGGAACAGAGGAACTGGTCCCATCTCCCTCGCACGTATAGTGGGACTCATTCATTTTCGTGTGCGTGATGAATACCGATTATCTCATTCAACGAATGCTTTTTGAAATTTCGCGCGCGTGTTTGTGTGTACGTTTGTGTGTGCGTGACAAAAATTATGTGTTTCGCGCATTGTATTGAATGCGAATGTTTTCTCGTTTTAAAAATATCGTTCCATGAATTTTTATTACTTTCGAATTCCGAACGCATTATCGCACACATACGCGGCCTAATCTTGTTTTTTGCGTATGTGTTAGACATTTTTATGTAACAGTCATTTATTTGTTTGGCGGGGCGTTGTTGTGGTAGGTCAAGGAATGCGCACGCGTGTTTTGGGAGTCTAATTTCAAACTGGACTGAACCGGTTAGCGTTTTGGTTTGTTTTGGCATTGGCATTCGATGGTTATGTTCGTGTGATTACAGCGCATTATTTGGATGAGGTTTTTTATTTAAATTTAATACCGTTTCCAGTGTTAATTCTGCAATTTATGTGGAGTAATCAAATCATTTATTGGCTCCATTATAATTCTATTCGTATTCTATCTACAATTAATTGGATATTACTTAACCAAAAAACAGTTATCAAGTCCTAATTTTATCACAAACAAACATCGCACTCCCAGATCAAAGACACAACTAACTCAAAAAATATTGTATTCGTATTTTAAGAAAACCCTCTGTTTATTCGCAAAATTAACAAAATATTAAATCAATACAAACATAAATTAGTGAATAGGTAGCTTGTTCTGAATTGCGTTCAACTAAAATTGATGCGAAATTCAAGAATCCAGACCTGCTCATTCTTACCAACCGAAAACAAATATTTTGAGTTCAAGTCTTATCGTCTATGTGCGATTTGTATTTGCAACAATACAATATTCGATAAATAAGCATTTATTCTTTAATTAGTTAATTTCTTGATATGATTTAGTCATCTTATTTGACTTGCTTTGCGGTACCGGCAGAGTAGTATAGTTTCTCCCACTGTACCAGGTGTCGTCAGAGGCGACTGAGGTACCGGAACCGACAGGTGGCGGTATATTTACTCAAAACAGCATAGCTCAAATGCAGAATAAATGGGCAGCAGTATCCTCATCGTGACGCCTGCCCAGCATAATTTTATAATTAAGGGCAAAGTCCAGGTCGACGTTGCCCTTGGAGAGGCCTATGTCCTGCAGTGGACGTTCTACAGCCATGATGATGATTATGACTGTAATTTTGTACAGAGAGTGCAGGTGTACTTATAAATGGACGTATGTATGTTTTACCAAGCCAATGTTTTCTTGATTATATATCCAACAAACAAAAAAAGTCCCCTACATTTCAGGCGTTATTTATTTTAGATAAAAACGTTGATAAGCAGTTGTCTTGTCCACTCTTTGGTCTGGGAGTTACTGGGTAGCGACCGGCGCCTCGTTGTAAGATTTTAGTGCCCATTAATCTGAAACTGAGCATATGGCTTTTAGGCGGCCCATGTTAATGAGAATAAGACACCTGTGACTATTTGATGTCATCTATTAGAAGTTTTAGAATACTAATAAGTGTTTTTTAAAACTAACCGCTGAATGGTAGAAAACCTTTTATAGAATCTCCGATATTAGTATAACTATAAATGTATGTGTGAATTTAAAACATCATGCACTTTATTTTCACTTAATGCTAATTAAACTAAATGCTAATAAAATTAAAAAAAAAGGATTTTTAAAACCTACAAGTAGAACGATTTATTAGTCAGATAGTATATTAAAACGTTGATCTGTTATCGGATTACAACGTAGTCTTCTTTGAGAAATTATAAATATAGGACGACTCTGTAACTATATATTTGACAAATTTCATAGGTGACACATAAATTTCTTCAAAATAGCCATGGGGTATTTATTTAAAATTTTGTGTATTTAATATATAACTAATAATTAAAAAGTAATACAAACGAAATTCCATATAATCAACGAATTAGTTAACATTATAAATACCAATTAAATCTAATAAAATGACACAAAAAAAATGTTTTAACAAACTTTCAGTTATAACAATTTTAATATTAATAATGCTACTGACTAATACATATCTGGAAATTGCACATAAAATCACAATCTCCAAGTGGCCGGGGGCTGATGACCGGGGGCACAATAAGAAGAGTCAGCATCCCGTCACCTGCCCCGACAAAAACCGGCGCTCGCCGGCCCGGACCGGTTGCTGATTTAACGATAACCGTTTTTAACTATTGCGATTTTTAGACGCGCGTAATTAGCTGTTACTGGTGGTTTGAATTTCAATATGGAACGGTTTGTATTCGAATATGGGACTGGTGAAGTTCGAATTTGGAACATTCGGACGGTCTTGGTTTGTGTTTAGCACATGCTTTTTCGATAATGGAATAGGAAGGTTAAAGATTTAAAATTGGAATCGATTATTATTGTTCGTTTTACACAAATCGATTTTATTAGTGTAAAAATATTAGCTGTATTGTTTACACTTTGTGTGAAAGATATATGTACTATGATTTATATTATGTTATTTTTGTCGCTTCCATTTATTGATATGAGTTTTGATGTTTTGAAAGAAACATAGAAATGGCATGCCGGTGTGTCGGGCACACAGCCATGAATCCGACATAACTTGTACAGTTTTCTATGAGTACGATTATTTTATCTTTTAGTCATCGAGTAGTATGTTTTTTTTTTGAGATAAAATATTTTTTACATTCCAAAAAAATTTTTGAACTATATATAAAAATATATAAAAACAACATATAAAAATATATGAGAGACTAAAGACATTATAATGATAATTCTAGTAAAACTCTAAATATGGTATGCAGAATTTTGCCTTCATATAAAATATTATAGAAGTAGATAAAATGGATATATTTGTAATCTAAGCAAGGTCCATTCACACCGGCTCGCTCATCCATCAGGGCAAGTAGTCAAACGGCTCGCGTTTCAAATAAAACATAATAAAACTAATCTGGTTAGACCACTATGCTAAAAACTTGCATACAGTTTGTACTGTTTTAGTAGGCGGCTTTAAACGACATTTGTAAATCGGAAACGAGATGTACAACAAAAAAAAGGAACGTCCAAAAAAGTTTAAAATTTTTATTTAAAGTCTTATATTGGAATTAGAGTCGTTCCATTGAGTTAAATTCGTTACATATTCGAATTAAAGTCGTTCCATATCTGAATTAGAGTCGTTCCATATTTGAATTTAAATGTGAATCGAAATTCCGATAAAAATTCAGTAAAGTAGAAAAGAACCTTTCTCTAAACTAAAAGTCGTAATAGGCGATAGAGGAATTAGGACCGACAGATAGTGGTGTACTCATTAACAGTGTAGTTCAAATGCAACATGGGATGGGCAGTCGAATCTCTGTCGCGAACTTCACTGTGATTGTAACACTCCGTTCACTCCGTGAGGGTTAGAAAATAAATTAAATTCACACATCTCATACAATGACCTGTCTCCGTGGTGAAGTCGCTTAATAAAGTTATAAATATTTTACTCTGTTGGTGAGCCAGTTAAGAGCGGCCAACTAAAATCTTGCCAACTCTACACATAATTATCAATGATATTTACAGAAACAAATACATGGTACACAAACCAACAGAGCAAACCTACACGAATCTGTCAAATTGTCCAGTCAATTCCGAACTCAATGTCTCGCAATTAAAGATTAATGTGGATTACGTTATTTTGTCAGTTAACAAAATTGCAATTGGTCTCATGGTTTAGGTGGGAATTGAACCTGTATCTTTCCCTTTCCGAGAGATTACACTACCTTTGTGTTACTGCCTTACCTTGTTAGACACGTCAACTGCAAAAACATTTTTCCAACTATAAATTTATTTTAAATTTTTTAGTCTCAAAACGACACATAATATAAATTGTTAATAGAATCTTTATGCTTCTTAACGTGTAATTATAAGATTTTTTATTCTATCTATCTATTTTTTATTCTATTCTATCTTTATTCTTTTTTATTTTTTATTCTTTATCTGGTTTTTATTAAAACGCTCTTGGGAAGGCCTGTGACCAACAGTGGACGTCCTACGCAGATATGATATTTCAAAAACAACAAGGATCATTTCAAAACATGGACATACAATTAATAAATAATTTGCATATTTTCAATTTTATTGCATGATGCAATCTATGATTATCTAGTCTATGATTTAAGTTAGGTTCCTTCTTATAAATCCCTAAATTTTGGTTTCAATCCCACGATTTGTTTTAAGTTTTACAAATAAAAAACTAAAATACATATTTGTAACGTCAATCGGGTTATTTCGTTTTATTATATGAAATATGAGCGGTACCTCCTACCGGAACCGACAGGCGGTATATCCACACGAAAAAGCGTAGTTCAAATCAACCGGACAGGGATGGGTAGCAGATTTCTCGTCGCGAAGCTACGCTCTGCCCTTGCCACATGCCTGCTCAGCGCGGCAAATATGACTAGGTTCTCCCCTTCTTTGCCAGTTGGATATAGAACAATCTACGAATCTACTAGAGCGGGGATGGGCATCAACATCAAGCAATGCATGGTTAAAATATTTTAATGAAGGTATGGATCAGACATTTTACTTTATTACTTCCTTCATTATAATAATGTATTACTTACTTCATTCATAGTTCATTCAATTTTTGGTTAAATTGCACTTCATTGCCTGTAAATTGATAATAATGACACAAAACCAACAGCGCATAAATGCGAGCCATCGGGTCATTACCCTGCGCTAGAACCCTCCCTTAGATTAGCAACGGAAAAAATCTAAAACGACGTATTGTTTTTAAGCCCACTGTTGGTACAAAGGGTGTTTTGGATTTAGCAAGCGGCGAGCCAATGGAGACTACGTTATAGATAGGGGAGAGTTTGAACAATCCAGCGGTAAGCGACTCATAGACAAACTCCAGCGCTTTATTTCAAGTATAACGTTTAGGAGAAAAAAGGTTGCAGCTTTTTGTATTGGCCTATTTGGTTAGCATTGATGTGACAAATGTAAGACAGTAAGAATACGCATCATAGTGACAACTAACTCGATCCAACAATGCAAACCAATTAAAAATTCGATCTTATAAATTATATATAGGTATATATTATATATATATTATTATTAGACAAGGTCGACAGACAAGCATTCAATCCGCGTAATGGCAAGCGTTACCGCAGCCTAAAGGCGCTCGCTATTATCACAAACGCGTTGCCAACCTTGTGACTTGATCATATTATGTCACATTTGCCAGTAATATCACTGCCTCTCTCACCTTCCAAATCGGAACACAGCAATGCGAACACTGCTATTGGCGGTAGAAGTAGGTGAGAGTGTCGTACCAATGCAGACATCTTACGTAAGAGTCTTGTTTCCTCACCGTACATGTTTATTAAAAACATGAACTGATGGATGTACATGTAGATACAGCCCCATCCAGAAAGGTTCATTGGGATCGATTGTTCTTATTTTTATTGTTTTGCTCATATTTGTCACGCTGACAACTAAACATTGCTTCTCGACAAGGAGCTTGCTATCCCTGTATAATTTGAACTACGCTATTTCGAATGAATATTGCCATCTGTCAGTTGCGTTGCGTTTTTTGATACCTGGCAATTCTTTTATGCTACCGGTAACTTAATATTAATACTTAATAATAATAAAATTTATTTATTTTTCAAAAAATGCAAATCTCGTTTACTTCTTTCCATTTCCATTACCTATAACTTTTTACGTTAAGAATTCATTTTAAAAAAGACCGCTTCGATACATGTCCGATTCCCAAAATGTTTGCAGTATCTAAATTAAAGCAGCTTCTTCAAAATGTCATGTCCTATACATATAAAATAAAAAACATCTTGACGGTTAAAAAAGTTTCTAGCTAGATGTCTCACAATAAAGCTGCAGTAAATTGAAAACAACTGGTTTAAATTTAATTTATTTGTATTCAATAATGAGATATTATAATCTGTGACGAAAATAAATAAAAATGGCGGTGACCAAGAAGTCCCATTTAAAATCAAGACATGGCTTTAAAAATTCCGCAGTTCAGCAATGGAGTGGTCTATGCAGCGCTTTTCGCTGCGCGGTCGCGGGCCGCATCTAGCCCCATCCCGCACGCATTATTGCCGTTTGATGAATTGCCTCGCAAGCCTTTATATGCCAACGGTCATTCAACCTGCGGAAAAATGGTGCGGTCAAGCGCGAGCGGTGCAGCCATGAATACTTGAATGGGTCCTGGATGCCACGCAATATTGTTATTTAAATCTGAATTTATTAGAAATAGCACATTTTTTTATTGATTGATTGATATTTATTCGAAAATTATTTGATGGCGTGTTAAATTAAAAAAACAATCTATATCTATACTAATATTATAAAGACGAAAGATTCGAGTTTTTGTATGTTTCTTATGGTTATGGTCTCTTATGTTGTAAGAACTAACTTAAAAAAAAACTTTCTTAGGTGTTAGGCAGGACTCGAACTCGGACTCGACTTGAGAACAGATGCAGATGCCGTAGCACATCCACTGCTGGATATATATATATAGGTATATCCCTACTAAAATTATAAATGCGAAAGTAACTCTGTCTGCCTGCCAGCCCGTTACGCTTTCCCGCTTAAACCTCATAACTGATTTTAATGATATTTGGCACAGACAATCTTTAGACCCTGAGAAAGGACATAGGCTATTTTTTAATTCGAAAAAAGGGTTGTAAAGGGGTTGAAACGGGGCATGAAAAGTAGAAACTTGAAACTTATTTTTCATGGCATTGATTCGATATAAATAAACATAACATTCAAAGTTTATATAAGTTAAGGTAAAAAGGTATGAACCCAAAAAAACCTATTCCACGCAGACGAAGTCGCGGGCACAGCTAGTAAATATGTAAATAATATAAATATGTCGTCAGTGCGGCTGATGTTGATATATATATATATATATATATATATATATATTTATATTTATATAAGGAAGCTGATTGCCCATAATTGCCGCGCTGGGCAAGCGTGTTGGCCATCGCAGAGCGCAGTTTTCACAACGGGGATGCTGTTGCCTATCCCCGCCCTGTGCAATTGAGCTGCACTGTTTCGTATATATATACCGCCATCTATTTGTTACTAGTACCCTAGTCGCTTAGTCGACTCTTACGACATCTGGTGCAGTGGGAGGTACTATTCTACTCCGCCGGTACGTCACGGCAAATATATATATATATATGTAAATATATCTGACTGGACCTGTCCTAGACCTGGTTAGCTCAGCATGTCACCCGCTGCCAATTCAACTGTTTAACACGCTTGGTTAAAAAAAAAATCTTCATTTCCTTCATATATGCCTTTACAATAAAATCATTTTAATTCCCCTACAAAGCATAGACTGTCCTATGGGGAAGGCAATGGATTTACAATAATGTGTTACGGCAAAGAGATGACAATAACCGTGTTCATATTTAAAAAGAAAAGTAAATATAATATATATTACAATATCATCGATGTTACTTCAATACCGCGTATGTAGCTTAAGTAGATAAGGTCCATTTTTCATCTTTTCTTATTGAATTTTCAACTTTATTTGCAACTGCTACTCACGCGGTGTTGCACTATCATCGACGATATATGTGTTCGTTTGTGAATTCCAGTAGCTTCATTTAATTATTTTTACACTCCTTCACTTTCCACATTGCTTTAGTTTCTCTCTAAGTATAATCTTTGAAATGACAAACACTGCCAAATTAATTATAAACAAAAGATAGAGAAAGTTTTCGATACCAAGCACAAAAGAAGTAGCCATGTTGACATTTAGTAATTCAAAAACGCGTTCTTATATTGTTTATCGTGATTGTATTATAAGGATATCATTTCTTTTTGGTTAATTAAGCCTACAGTAAGAGTCGTATCTGTAAATTAATACACGATCTGAAAAAAACTGCGCCTCGTCTCTAATGACCGCAAAATCTGACTCACTCCAAAGTTAATGTGTAAATGATCTCATAGAATTAAATTAATAAAATAACAAATACATAAAACACTTCGAAAGGTCGCCTGCAGTGCTACCTCACTCTCACCTAATTATACCGTCAAATAATAGTGCCCGCATTGTTTTGATTTTCGGTTTGAAGGGTAAGAGAGACTGTGAGATTATTGGGTAATTTGACATTGTGTTTTACCGTACGCTTGATTTGTTGACTTTATAACATAAATCATAAATTAAAAAAAAGACATTAACTGTTTATTGAATGTCAACCAAGCGGTGAAAGACTTTTTACTTAATTAAATGTAGTTGAATTTATACCATTGACATAGCGAAGATAGCCATGTAAAATCAAAAGGTAAATAAATATAAGCTAGCGTAACACAATTCCCCGGCCTCTTAGGCGATGCATGTACACCGTAAATTATTTATTTTCATAAATGTACGTAATAAATGCCTTAGCTTCTAACACCTGCCTAGAAACACAGACGAGAAAGTTAATTTGATCGCTAACACTTTTTGTTTTATTGTACTAAAACAACGACCATCTTTCAGGTTTATATTTATTTACTTGTAAGATGAGATTACACTTTTTCTTTCATTTTTGTTGGAAATATAATATAGGTAATGATTAGAAAAAAATATATTTTCAACTGTTGAAAAAGTAAATGAACAGAAAAAAATAACGTCTCATATATTTTTTAAAGTGGTTTCAGCGATTTCGTCTGCTATATATGACCTGCCAAATCGAAATTTGAATATATAATTATTTTCGGACGGATCCCTAAGTATATTAATTAATAAAATTACAGTAGTCTACATAAACTTAACTAGAGGTAGACCTTTTAAAAAGGTCGTATGCATTGGTACCTATCTCTTACCTATCTCTACCGTCAAATTACTGTCCCCTCATTGTTGTGTTCCGGTTTGAAGGGTGAGAGAGGCATTGAAATTACTGGGTAAATGTGACATTCAGTTTTCAAGGTTGGCGACATACTAGTGATATCTTTGTGATAACACGAGCGTCTGCAGGCTGCGATCACGTTTATCATCAAGCGTCCGTATGCTTGTTTGCTGACTTCATAACATAAAACTTCCAAATTAGCTTTAAGTTAGTCTCAACAAAAGGAGATTACGCGGCACAAATAGATTAATAGACAAAAATGTTTTATTTATTTTAATCTCAAATTAGTTAATAAAATGTAATTTAACAAACAGAATTACCTGAATATATTATAGCCAATAAAAATATTGTCTTTAAAACGTTTCTCTTTCATGGAAAACATAAACAAATGTGCGACACACGCTAACTTTTCTATATGAATAATGATAACATTTTTTCACAGAATCTTATTTCAATAGATTTCAAATTAATTAAATTCCTACTCCCAAAATAAAATTTAAGCTTTCTACAAAGTTTTTATTTACCTTTATAAATCAAATACTGGTTTTACTTGACGTCTGTGTCCAAGTATATTTTTGATTGCAATTGAAATCAAAATAGGAATCATCTCATATCTTAAAATAGGTCTAGACAGAAATGGGCGATTTCTGCCTATAATTGCCATCCAGACCCTGCTAAACCTAGCATTGGAGCTATGCTGGTATTCCTTCTTCAGTCAGTTCCGATACCGTAGTATTTTTTTTATTAGATCAGGTCGTAAGCAAGCTTACAGTCCGCGTGATAGAAAGCGTCACCGCAGCCTATACATGCTTGTAACATCACAAGGATATCACTAGCGAGTAGCCAACCTTGGACTTTGAAGATATTATGTCACATTACCCAGTACTTTCACTGCCTCTGTCACCCTTCGAACCGGAACATCGTGTGTGTGTCATCATCATCATATCATAGCAGCCGTTAAAGGTCCAATGTTGGTTACAGCCCCCTCCCCCCTTCACCCCAAGAAAGAGGGAAATTGCCGACGAGAATGCTGCTGCCCATCCTTGCCATGTATGCTTGTTGTATTTGAACTACACTGTTTGAGTGGATACACCGCCATCTGTCGGTTCCGGTTCATTCGCTTCTTACGATGCCTGGTACAGGGGGAGGTACTATTCTACTCTACTGGTACCACATGGCCAGCGTGGGTAGACAGTGTATTAAAGTGGCCTGCAAGCCTCCAACGTAACAAACAGACAAGACAGATAGACGGACATACTTTACCATTTATATTATTAGTTATTTACTAGAAGTAAACGTCGTACAAAGGTCGTCTGCTTTGGTTCGCATTGCTGCGTGCCGTTTGAAGGATCACCATTTAAAGCAGGCAGCAAAATTACTGGGTAATGTAACACAATATCTTCAAGTCGACAACTGTGCTGTGTGTCTGTACGTTTTTTGTCGACTTACATATTTACATATAAAAAGAACACGAATAGTCAGTAACTAATGTTTAAGTTCTAAAAACCCATCAGTTCTATTGACGAATCAATGTGCCGTGAAATGATAAAAAATGTTGAATTTTAATAATGTTTGCCAACACAAATAGGTTCACACTTCATTTAACTCGGTAAAAATCATTAAAACGCATCTAAATTTTATAATAAACGGTCAGTTGTGCCCTGCGGTTTTACTCTCCCGTGACGGGATTAGCCTAAATGTATCTTTAAAATTTGGGCTATCGCTTGCAATAAGTTTTGTTTTATTTTGGCACGTCCGAACTAGACATTTTTGTACAAATATAATAGCCAGATATATGTCTAGTCCAAATATATTATATTTATATTCTTGTTTGTTATAAGCACAAATCTATAGGTATATAAAGAAGCTGACTGACTGACTGACATATCAACGCAGGGATTAAACTATAAGGGTTGGAAATTTAAAATTTTGCACAGGGGTTCGTTTTATAACGTATGGGAGCACTAAGAAAGGATCTTTGAAAATTCACCAACTAAAGGGGTAAAACGGGGTGGCTAAAGTTAGTATCTAAGTAATAGAAACTCTGCTGTTTTTGAAGTTATTTGAATGAAATTCAGTTTACATTCAGTTCTATATTCTACAATTTCACACGTCTTAACTTTATCAAAGTTTGTATGAAAGTTCTACAACTTAACGCGGGCGAAACCGCGGGGCATTGTTAGTCGTTAATAAAATAATAATAAATAAATAACTAAAAGAAATCTCGGAGATAAGTCAAAGCACTTATGTTATTGTTATTAGACAATACAGGAATTATAAATATATGTTCACCGGGCATAGGCCTTCGCAATGAAAGGAAGTTTGTGCCAATAATTACCCGTTGACGCAAATCCTAGGTGGTAAAAAATGGTGTAAATGGGGGTGTTTGACGGTATCGACATTCTCGGAATTATGTCTGTTTTGAAGGCATCATCGTCATTATACCAGCCATTGGAAGTCCACTACTGGACATAAGACTTCTCTAGAAAGCAGGTTTTCTCATGATTGCCGCACTGAGTGAGTGTGTTGACAATCGCAGAGCGCAACTATCGCGAAGAGAATACTGTTGCCCATCCTGTAAACCTATTTTCTGTGCTTAAGGTCGTCGATTCAATCTCCACCCAGGACAAATATTTATGTCTGATAATTGTATTTGTTTCGTGTCTAGACGTAAATTTTTTTTTTAAGTAGTATAATTGTGATTCCTATTTTGTCTCATGTCTGTAAGTGCTATAAGCGAGATTCTTTTTTATCACAGATTTAGGTAAATCTATGAGATGTTGTGTGAATTTATTTTATTAATACATGGCAGGCGTGCTGGCAAATGCATATCATAACTTCGCAACGAAGGTTCTATTGCCTATCTCATCGGTTTTCTTAACTTAGTCAGCTCTTAAGACACCTGACATGAAGGCAAGTATTATATTACAATATGGATAATTTTGTATGTAACTTACCTTTGCCTAATTGGATTAACATATTAAATATCACATATTTTGCAGACAATATTAATTTATTTTCTAATTTCTCGTCACAAACACAAAACTTTACTGTTAATGAAAAACCAAAAAGGTCACACTTGCAAGCGCCATCTTACCGAAACGTAACCAAAATAAAACGATTTTGTGTATAAATTATCAAAAGTAATTCTATCACAAAACCCTTATCCTAAATTGCCTGTACTTACAGGCAAGTAAGTCCTTGTTGTCAAAATTTATAAAAATGGCGACAATTTGAACGTATGTGATTTTTTTCTCCCGCCTTTTTAAGCGTGACGATTTCCCGTCGATGGCGGCATTGTAGAAAAAAAAACTTTTGTTCTCAATTTAAAAAGTAAATCCTCCTTTTAAATAAATCAACTAACCTACGACAACGTGTCACGGAGTGTCCGCGACGTGTGCGTGCGTGTGAGTGATACGTGTGTGCGCATTTCGTGGGTTCATTCACCTTGCCAGTTGGGGAAGTTGGGAACAAGGATGAAGTACAGTGGTGTATATCTAAATAATTGTCATACTTTCTTTGTCGTTGACAAAAACCTGCTTTTTAAAATAAATTATAGCGTCTAAGTCTTTAAGAAATATATTAAAATTATCTTGAATGCAGAAACTTTCACAATAATTTAAGTTTTACTCTTTATTGTTTTTTCATTATTTACATTTATAGAGGAAGTAATTGTTGTTAGCAAATTTGATTTTATAAATCAATTCTTCACCATTAATTATGATATTACTTTAGAAGACTAAGTTTTTTGAATTGAAATATAAACAATCTATAGTTGTAGTCAATCCTAGAATATGAAATTTTGCCTTGTCATAGTAAAATTGTGAGTAATCTAGTGATGGATGGTGGTAAATCTGTAAATTATACCAAGCGTCTATGAAATAATTTAGCTGGGCAATTACCCTTTTTTCATGAACGTTTACCTTTATTTCTGAAACAAATTAACCATCAAAAACTCATTTATGTCCAATGTCTTTCTGACTAGCTAGAACTTAAACATAATTAATATTATAATAATAATAATTAATATTCTATGTTTCTCATATATTAAAAAATAATGTGATTTCCTTTGCAACGAGCGCGTTTTCATTTCCTTCAATCCCTTACTGGGACAAAAATTATATAATTGATGAGTAATTGTGTCTAGGTGTTACTATAAGTATTTCAGTATACTATTTGTGATTACACAGAGTTGATTTAATGAATGAAATATTTAGTGTTAATCACTATTATTATTAAAAACTTCTACGCTATCTCAGATATAAAATCATCATCATCATATCAGTTATTGGGAGTCAACTGCTGGACAGAGGCTTACACAAGAAAGAGGGATGCCTATGTCCAGCAGTGGACTTGCCCATTATTGCCGCGCTGAACGCAGTTTTCATGATGATGGGATGCTGCTGCCTATCCCCGTCCTATGCATTTAAGCTACATCCTTTCAGATGGGTATGGTATTCTGGTGAAGGGGGAGGTACTTTTCTATTATTTATAGGACCAAGCTACAATTTCTAAGTACATTTTTTTTTGTAATTTATCTGTTACTTGAACAGCGACTCCACGGACGGCCCTGCGCGTTATTTAACCAAGTCGACGAGTTGCATTTTTGCCGTGCACGCATCGGCGCGCGTGTGTGCATTACGCACACGCACACATCCGCGTCGTATCAACACAGGACATTATGCTTTTACAATCTTTACATGTGTTTTTATTTTGGGAATTCAGATTAAATTTAGTTGTATGCTTTTGATTCGGCGAATTTATTGTGCAAAGTTTGCTATGTCGGGTGATAATGAGTTAGTTTTTTAGTCTCTTGCAGCCAATAATAATAGATTTTAAACGAGTGATTATAAAGCCGTGGGATGGCAGAGTAGAATAGTACCTCCCTCTGTACCAGGTGTCGTAAGGGGCGACTAAGGCACCGGGGCCGATAGATGGCGGTATATCCATCCGAAACAGCGCAACTTAAATACTACAGGGTGAGGAATGGCAGTTGTATCGCCCTCGCGAAGTTGCGCGATTGGCTGATCCTCTATTTTAGGGTGGTCTATGTCCTGGAACAGTGGAGAAAGTCCATGGGTGATGATCAAAAAGGAGGGCCTCAATTCGACTGCTATCTTATGATTAATGTTATGATCAATGACTGAATGTCTTACTTAACCAATCAATCATGTATTGATTTTGTTAATTTCTGAGATCATCTTTTATTATTTTCAAATTGAATGGAAATTGAATAAATGCTTTTTGTATAAGTTAATAAAATAATTGAGTCCCCCATATTATTATTATCATAGATTATGGTAAATAATATAATATACACTTGGACGAAATAATATTTTATTGTTGTAACGAAATATTACTTTTTGTGAGTGCGGACGCCCTAAGCCCCTTCGACCAGTAAAACTATAGGTGTACAAACACATTTTAAAATGAAGTTGTCACACTGCGTGTATCGTAACGGGATAAACTCAAAAACTACTGAATAAATTTTTCTACAGCGTTCATTATTATATAGAATAACTCACGAGGAATGTTTATAAATACATAATTCATTAAAAAAATTTATAAATTGGCTAAGCCGTAAGGTACCGGCAGAGTAGAATAGTACCTACCCCTTCCTGGTGAAGTTTCGTAAGAGGCGACTAAAGTACCAGAACCGACAGATGGCGGTATATCCATCCGGAACAGTGCAGCTAAAATGCACTGGGCGGGGATGAGCAGCAGCATCCCCGTCGCGAAAGCTGCGCTCTGCGATTGCCAATACGCTTGCCTAGCGCAGTAATTATAGGCAAAAAACCTCCTTTCTTGGAGAGGCCTATATTAAGCAGTAGACTTCCAATAGCTGATATAATGATGATGATGATGATAAATTAACTGAACAATGAAGATAATTGTTGAAGACGACTGAAAATATCTTCCAAACAATGTGTATTTGTGCTAATACGATACAAAACAATAATATTATATAAAAATGATGATGATCTAAAATTAGTTGGTTCGCCCGAAATTTATTTATTGTTTGCATCTCACAAAACGAAGACTTAGTAACCTTAGTCTAAGACCAAGCAGACGGTGTGTTGCACATTGATCAGTAAACTATAGGGTTACGAACATTTTCTGATTTAAAATCTTAAAAAAATCATTCATCTATCTATCTCTATCCATGAGAAATGTTATGATAAATGACGCGAGATGTAAGTACTCGTATTTATTGTTTACAAAAAGTAGACCTGACACAAATGTCGTCTACATTTACATCTCACATTTACCGATTTCTATCGCCAGATAGCTGTGTTCGCATTGCCGTGTTCCGGTTTGAAGGGTGAGAGAGGCAGTTAAATAACTGGGTGGCTAATTATGTAATTTTCTTGTATATTTATTTATATTTTTTTAGTTTTTGCTGAGCACGTCTCTCACATCACATTATTTTTGAGTTATTCTTAGCAAACCCCTTTAATTTGATACCCATATTGTAAGAGTACGTCAGTGAGTACAGAGTAGAGCATCCTCGTCACGAAGCTGTGCTCTGCGATTGCCACCACGCCTGCTCAGCATGGCAGTCATGGGCAAAAATCTCTCTGTCTTAGGGAGGCCTACGTCAAACATAGAAGTTTCTATGGCTGTTATGATTGTAAGAGTGCACTAAAAATAATACCCTATTTAAGAATGCCGCCATGTTGGATTTAGAAAAACGTCACAGTAAACAATTATTTTTCCCCAACCTTAGGGGGGCCTGTGTCAGACATTAGAGTTTCTATGGCTCATATAATTGTAAGAGTGCACTAAAAATAATCTCCCATATTGGGAATGCCGCCATATTATATTTAGAAAGACATCACTGTAAACAATGCATTGTCATCCAAACTGAACGTGTTTAAAAGTATGTGTTGCAAGATTTCACCTCTAACTCATATTTTCCCGCGCGCCTCCTTTGCCCTCTGATACCTCTTCTCAAGCCTCCATTCATGAGAACTGTATTGGGTGCCAACTCGCCTGTGATCAGGATCAGTAAACTGTTTAATGTCATTTGCCAACATTTTGACTTTGATGTTTGCTCCATATCGCTGAGTGTATTTCGCTTCACTTGATTTTTAACGTACCACTTTAGATTTCGCTTTCTTTTTACGTTTAACTGCGATTTTAAATTAGAAAAAAAATTCAAAAATCATCCTTTTGCATGCTGTGTTCATTTATAAATGACTGTACATTTAGACTTAAGTTCTAAACGATTATTTGATGAATGTATTAATAGCAGATGATCCAATAAAATTCATTTAAAATAACCCGTAATAAGACACTTTGAAATGGAACTGGCAACCCTCGCCACACATGATTGGGTATCACAATTTATCATTGCATTGTCTTTATGACATTTCAAAAAGCTTTGTACTGCAAAGAATGTTTCAATATTCATTGGTTTAACTTGTACAATTTAAAAGGCAGAGTTGTTTTTTACTACTCCGTTAGCAAACAAGAATACGATCCGCGTGATGGCCGCACATCAACTTAGCTTGTAACACTTATTTTTTATTACTTAGTAACTCCGCTGCCTCTCTCAACCTTCAAACCGGAGCCAATACACTGCTGTGTTCATATGGCAACTCTTCAAAACACCTTATTCACATAGGCTTATCATCATCACCAGCATATCAGCTATTGGAAGTTCACTGTTGGACATATGCCTCACCTAGAAAGAGGGGGAATTTGCCCATAATTGCCGCGCGAGGCAAGCGTGTTGGCAATCGCAGAGCCCAACTCCGCAACGAGGACGCTGCTGCCCATTCCCATCCTGTAGTATTTAGCGCTGTTTCGGATACATGTACCGCCATCTGTTGGTTATGGTATATAAGTCGCTTTTCTCGACACCTGGTGCAGGGGAAGGTAATATTCTACTCCGCCGGTATCACTATCATAGGCCCTTTTAGATCAACCAATCAATACATTTTTTATAATAATAGTAATAATAGTGAATTCCCACAACATCTCATACGTTTACCTGAATCCATGATATGTCTCTTAAAGCACTTGTGTTCGGATGCTGAGAAATCATAAATATACTACTTAAATACATATATTTAACACCCAGACACAGAAAAAACATAAGTATCACATTATAAATGTGTATCCTGTGTGGGGATCGACCCACGACCTTTGGCGCACAAGACAGGACCACTACCATCTGCGCCATCGGGCCCATCAATTCCTTTAATTATATTTGTCCTCTATTTTACAGTAAAATAAAAGCTGTGTCTCGGTTTGAAGGCAGTGAAATGACTGGGTAAATGTGACATAGTATCTTCAGTTCATAAGGTTGTCGACACACTAGTGATATACTTGTTTATCACGAGCGTCTATAGGCTGCGTCACGTTTATCACCAATGCATGCTTGATTGTTGGCTTCATAATTCAAAAATACATTATCCAAAGTGCATAACACAAGTACTTTAAGCAACTTATCTCCAAGTAGATCTCAGGAGAACTCACCTGGAGTTGTTGAGTGAAAACAAAAAGCCATATACCCTCAAATGTATTATGTTAGGGAACCCAAACGGCGTACAATTAATTTGTTGTATGAAACAGCAAGGAAGGTTGCCAACATAATGGCCTCGGTAGACACCGAAACAAGAGGTGTAAATTTCGTTGCAATTAGACGTGCTAAGTGGAAGCCCTAGGAGTACCTAACTTGGACCTCAAGGCAAGAGAGACTAGCGATATATAACATATTATTCTTGTATTTTATGATATTTTAAATGATATATGCAATATATATATCCAGCAGTGGACTTATGATGGCTGAAATGAGCCTAGCTATCCTAATGGGGATGTTATCGCTCATCCCCACCCTTTACATTTGAGCTACACTGTTGCGGATGGATATACTGCCATCTGTCGGGTTCTGGTACCTTAATCGACTCTATCGACACCTGATACAGACGGAGGTACTATTATACTCAGTGGGTACTTCAGGGACAATTATTATTAATAATATTATATATATATAGAATACCCCTTATTGAACATAGAAAAATACATAAAGAAAAATAAAACTTTAAAATGACTATACATTGGCGGCCTTATCGCTCCAAGCGTTTTCTTCCAGGCAACCTTTGGATGGCAAGATAAACGAAGAAAATGAGATAGGGCAGTTCAATTTGTCAAATAAAATCAAATTATATCAAGTGTTAAGCTGAACTCGAACCTGCATCTTACATACTACTTGAATGTACTACTAAGTTTAAAGTTAAAATGTTGTTCTATATTTTATTTCTGCTGAACCTTTTATTGTATTGACGTATTGACTACATTCCGGCAATCGTTCTCAGAGCCCCGAGGTACTGGCGGAGTAGAACAGCACCTCTGTACCAGGTGCCAGAACTGACAGATGGCGTTATATCCAACCGAAACAGCGGCAAAAGCTTAAATACTACAGGTGAGGGATAGGCAGTGATATCCTAGTCGCGGAGTTGCGCTCTGCGATTGCCAACACGTCTGCCCAGCGCGGTAATTATAGGCAAAGATTCCCCAATTTTAACAAAGCTTATGTCCAACAGCAAATCTGATATGGCTGATATGTTGGTGAATCCTTCTTAAGGGTAACAGATGTTAAACATTTATTTTTAGTTCATATCCACCGCCACCTCTTACAGATTGCACCGGCCACGTTTCGGCTCGCCAAACCCCTTATTTCGGGGGTGCCCTCCATTTCTGCGCCCAATTAGAGACGACTACTGTACCGTTAACTTAATTTAATTAATTCAAACACATACTCTGTGTTTGATCTATGCACGGCTGCAGGAATCTAATTGTCTGTCGTTTGAAGATAATGATATATTGTATGTATTGTTTGAGTTCTTTATAGGAGATTGGCGTGTTTGCTTATTTGGATATAACTAATTTGGTATGTTTCTTTAAAAGGACAATAAATAATCAATATACTCATAAAAGAATAAATACAACACTTAATGGCCATGTTTTTTCTGGCGACTGAGGTACCGGAACCGACAGATGGGGGTATATCCAACCGAAGCAGTCTAGCTCAAATGCAACAGGACGGAAATGGGCAGCAGCATTCCCGTCGCGAAGCTACGTTCTGCGATTACCACCATGCTTAAAGTCCATCACTGCACATAGTACTCCCAAATTAAGGGAGGATTTGCCCATAATTGCCACGCTGGGCAGGCGTGTTGGCAATCGCAGAGCGCAATTCCGCGAAGGGGATGCTGCTGCCAATCCCTACCCTGTATTATTTATTATTTAATTTCGGATACATGTGCCGCCATCTGTTAGTTATGGTATATTAGTCGTTTCTCACGACACCAGGTGCAGGGGGAGGTACTATTTATTCTACTCCGCCTGTATCACTATCATAGGCCCTTTTAGATTAACCAAACAATATATTTTTTATAATAATAGTAAAAATGCTGTGTTCCG
The DNA here is from genome assembly GCA_020976665.1 of Heortia vitessoides. NCBI lineage: Eukaryota > Metazoa > Arthropoda > Insecta > Lepidoptera > Crambidae > Heortia > Heortia vitessoides. The sequence goes on from JACJUM010003317.1 coordinate 10,241,872, forward strand.
GTTTGAAAGCAGTAAAATTACTAGGTAAATGTGACATTGTATCTTCAGTTCACAAGGTTGGCGGCGATACGCTAATGATATCATTTTAAGGACGAGCGTCTATAGGCTGCGTCCACGTTTATCATCAAGCGGACCGTATGCTTGTTTGCTAACTTCATAATATAAAAAAAAATTGTGTGTATCTGTTTATTTGTCCATATTTCACGGCAAAACGGAGCGAGGAATTGACGTGAATTAGGCACCGGCTACTTTTTATCTTCTTCTAACTCACACTTCAACTCTCACTCAGAGGGGGGACATTTCGCAGTTTTAAAGGTAAGGAAATAATGTCTGCAGTAGTAAACTGAAATAATATTCTGTTCCAATTTCTCTTCTTTGTTCTAAATTAGGAAAGGGGAACCGTGTTACCTCGAATTAAACGCGAGTGAAGCTGCGGTCAAAAGCTAGGATATATATATATATATATGTATATATATATATAAATATTCTATATATCATAGCTATATATATAGCTATGTATAGCTATATATAGCTATATATATATATATATTTATATATATATATACATGTATCTATATATATATCCTAGCTTTATATAGCTATATATATATATGCAGTGATCCTATCTTTTGCGCCAAGGGTCGTGGCTACGATTCCCACCCAGAGCAAACATTTATATGATGATGTTGATGTGTTGTGTGATATGATGTGTTTTTTTCTGTGTCTGGGTGTTAAATATATGTATTTAAGTAGTATATTTGTGATTCATCCGTCTGACTGGCGTCCGTACTCCAACTTACCACGGAGTCAGGTCAATGTATGAGATGTTGTGGGAATTTAATATGTATTTATTATTATTGTTTAAATAAAAACCTTTTTAATGAGTAGAGTGGTATGATAAAACACTGACAAGCTAAATGTCATTTCACAATTTGTCAATCAGGTATTATTGAAGATTGTGTCGCATTATACATTACTTGTGAGGACTACATCAGGATGTCTTCCAGAAGGATAGAGGACCTGCACAACACAGCCCTGGGCAAACTGCTCTCGGAATCGGGGCTGGAGTGTGTCAGGTCTGTCGCGGAGTCAACCGAGACGTCCGGCTCTTTCGAAGAGCTGGAGGAGGATGGTGGGTTTGAATAACTAAAATTTTAATGTTTCGAAAATGATGTCTTCTTTGTTAATGTATGAAGAGGTTGTTAGTTACGCTTGTCATGCTGTGCATACATTCCTTTGGGAGTCACAGCTTGCCATGATCCCATAGATTTTTAGACAAATTTTTGTCATAGTAAGATTCTGTTTTTTGGGCTGAATATTAAAAATACTAAAAAGAAGTTTAATGGGTGGGTGTAGACAGATAAATGTTGTAAGATACTTCGAAACAGGCATTCAAAAGTCTATTCATTAAAACTAATTGCAATTTAAATCATTTTTATCAGTTTTTTTTTAATTTATTAGACCAGGTCGTTAAACAAGCATACAGTCCGCGTGATATCACAAGGATATCAATAAAGCGTTGCTAACCTTGTGACTTTAGGATATTATGACACATTACCCAGTAAATACGCTCTCTCTCTTACCCTTCAGACAGGAACACAGTAATGCGAACACTGTCAGTTAGTTGTAGAAATACTCGTAGGTGAGTGTGGAACCAAAGCAGGTGACCTTCTGTATGTGGTCTACCTCATAAAAAGTACCTAATGTATACACCCAAAATATAACTACAATCTAATTAAGATTACTAAGAGTTTGCATGTTCAGTCGTAAAATGTCCACTGCTAAATAAAGACCATACCCCGTCATCTGTCAGTTTCGGCAGGTACCGGTGTAGGCGCCTGAGCTCAGTCGCCTTTTACAACACAAGGAACAGGAAGGGTACAATATTCTTAGTAACTAGGAATATCTGGATAACACTCAAACCCACAGGGAAGTAAGGGAACTGATAGGGGTAGAAATATGCTTTGTGAGACTCAATTAGGACTTTAGGTTTGTGCTACTTCCACTTTTTATTTCTTACCTATTTTCTGATAAATCCACCCCAGAACAACACCGACAGAGCAGATAGACAGATATACGATTGGTGGTATACCATTTTGATGTAGCGTAGGTCAAATGCATCTGAATGATGACTGGGTTTGACAGCATCTTTGCTGCGAGGCAATTTTGTGTATCAAAATCGATCAAGAGCATTTGTCCTCAAATTAAAGAATTTTTTTTATTTCATAATCATCACCATTGGAAGACCACTGCTGGATATAGGCCTTACCAGGAAAGGGTTCTTTTGCCCATATTACCGCGCTAGGCAAGCGTGTTGGCAATCGCAGAGCACAGCTTTCATAACGGGGATGCCGCTGCCCATTCCCGCCCTGTGCATTTGCGGTGCTCTGTTTTGGATGGATATCTCGCCATTTGTCGGTTTCGGCACCCTAGTCGTATTTTTCTACTCTGCCGGTACCTCACGGCATTGTTTATCATTGCGAATTTTCAGTTCAACAAGATGGATTTGAAGAAACCGAACCAGAAGACACAATAGAAGAAACAAAAGAAATACAAAAGTCCGAAGAAGAAATCCAAGAAGAGTCTGTAGAAATCTTTCCAACGCCCTCTCTAAGGCATTTGATACCGGACCGCATAAGGAAGATAGAAGAGCAGAACAGACTGCATGTTCTCCCGGAAGGATTCAAGACCAATATCGATCCTGATGCCATTCCGAAGATCAATACCACAGCTCAGCAGAAGTACATCGATATTCTGGCAGATATACTTGGCTGTAATAAGTATAAGAATAGTCTAGCTGAGTACTGGTTCTTGGATACGTTAGCTAATTTGTTGAGAAGGGCACAGGAGGATGGATTGTGTCGTTGTGAGTGTTGCCTTTTATTATTTTTTATACACCATAATCATCATTCCTGATTCGAACGCGCAAAGAAACTCCGAGCATTGTCTGCATAGCTACTTTAAGTTGGCCAATTTAGGCCAATTTTTTATGCATAGCAGTACCTATCTCCTGTACCAGGAGTCGTAAGAGACAACTGAGGTACAGAACCGATAGGTGGCGGTATATACCGAAACAGCGTACCTCAAATGGAATCAAAAGTAGGGAGAGGATGCTTATCAGTATGTTACACGACGCAGGCTACGCTTAGCTATTGTCGAAAATTCCCCTTTTTTAGGAAAGACTATGTTCTACAGTTGCTATAATGATAAGGATAATGTTATTGCTGTAGTCATGATATCGTAGCAGTAGTTAAAATCACAAGGGGAAAGATGCCTCATTTTTATTAAGCAACACTATGTTTGCACACTTCTCGCCATAACTTGGAACGGGGAATTGAATACTGATATTGGAACAGGACTAACGACGGACCACTTAAGGGCGTGTCTAAAGCATGGACCTCGGCTTGAGGGGCCCTCGTTTGGATTGCACCTGGTTACACTAATGTGTCTGGTATTAGCTGTGTTGGAATGGATATCACGCACTCGCCAACGAGTGCAGTGTAATGCTCTAAGCCTAGCTAGTTTACAGGAGATCACTCTCACCAATTTCAACTACCAAAGGGTTTGAAAGGAGAGAGAGGCTTTGAAGTTACCAGGTAAATAGACATGCTATCAAGTCACAAGGTTTGACGGGCAGATGGTATTAACACTGCCCAGTGCGCCAAAGGTCGTGGGTTCGATCCCCACCTAGAACAAATATATATATGATGATATTTATGTTTGTTCTGTGTCTGGGTGTTAAATATATGTATTTAAGTAGTATATTTGTGATTCCTCTGTTGCTTGATGTCTGTAACAAAAGTCCTTCATGCGACTGTACACGAAATCAGGTCAATGTGTGAGATGTTGCAAGAAAAAAAGGATGACAACGCACTAGTGATAAAAAAAATCGAGCGTCTATATGCGGTAACGCTTTCTATCACGTGGGCGGCATGGTTGTTTGTTGACCTGTTTCAATAAAAAATAGTAGGTACATAGTGGCATAATGGGTGTCAAGCAGGAATTATTTTTTTACAGGCTTGTCATGAAAATGTTGTAACCGCGATGCAGATTTGTATGATCTATGTAATTGACGTAACATGTTGTTCATTGCGTTACTACTAACGCCATCTATTTGTTGCTTGGAGTTACTACGTGTGTACATGCTGCCAACCGCACGAATCCTTTGTAACGATAAGACGTTTACATTACCACAACACGTGTACATTGCGTTATTAAAAGGATAGACATGACTTGATGTATATTTGGACTGCGCAATGGATACTCAATTTGTTTTTTTACCATTACTACCTCATATTAAGCTTTTCTTAAGCATAAGTTAGTTGATAAAATTTTCTTACACTATTTAAAATCTGAAGTCAATAATTATAATTAATCCATAATAGTCGATATATAATACAAATATTGATTTGAACGGATATCGGTGAACGGACAGGTAACCATTTGAGGATTTGAAATTTTCAGGGTCTCAAATAGATATATATTTTTTTATCTTTTATAAAGTTAGTTCTGTTTAGTAAGTGATGATAGAAGAAGTGATGATCAGAACCGACAGATGGCGGTATATCCATCCGAATCGGAGTAGCTCAAATGCATCGGGCGAGGCTTATATCCAGTAGACTTCCAATGGCTGTAATAAAGAATGTCCGTTTTTCTTCAAATCATTTTAATTGCAGCTACTCAAGCCGTCTTAATTTTGTGGTTTTGCGAATGGATGAAAGAGATCCAACACTTTGATGCTGCAGACAGACAACGGATGTTAGAAAGGTTCCAGGTACGGTCAGCATGATTTTCGCCGTAGCCAGAGTAGAATAGTACCTCCCATGTACAGACAGATTGCGGTATATCCACTTGAAAGGAAGTAGTTAAAATTTTGCTCTTGAACGTTCCCTAAGACGTAATGGTCTAGGAATACTTATATAATTAACTCTCAAACAAGATGCCTGATCTTGATAACCATTCTCAGAATATAAATGGGTCGCGTATCTAGGGTTCGTTTTCAGGAGAGGCCTGGCTACTGACATTCCAAGGCCGATGTAATTACTCAGTCATTTAAAATATAAGTCGGTAGACTAAAATCCTGGAGTGGTGTCGTCTACTTGGATCATCTCTATAGTCTATGTGTGCCTGCACCGGCAGCTTCTTGGAGAGTAAGGGAAACATCAAATCCGATATCTCGTTCGACGATTGATATCGTGAGTAGTCGATTGCGACTACAGGTAGAGAGAGATTTAAAAGCTCCAGTACCTCTTTAGACTTGAGGGTATGGAGTTCGCCCTTACGGTACAGGTTTTATTTTGTAATGGGATTTGGTTGATCGGAAAGACCTGCCGAGTCTGGTGCTTCCACTGGTATTGTTCCTCTCCGTTATTACCACAGGGAGCCATAGGTACAGTGGCTCCCTCATGCACCAGTAAGGTTAGTGATAGATGAACACCATAAACCGAACGTGTATGTACCTACACTTATTTTTTCTCTTTACTTTGTCATTGTAGATAAATAACAAATACTTCCAGCTATTATCCATAGAATATTATTCTTATAATAGTAATCTCCGTTCTTCTAATACTCTCTCGCTCTTAACTCCTTCTCATCACTCTAGTTTTTTGACAAACTCTTTTACAGTGACAGCTATACGACTCTGGAACGTGCTTCCGTTGAATATTAAGCAATCCCCAAACAAATTTATCCTGAAACGCTGTCTCCGTATTTTATTTACCGATGCTGCTTCTCTAACTTTATAACCCTATTTCTGATGAACGTTATTTTATATATATATATCTTTTGGTGTCATATGCATTTATTGCGTTTGTTTATACAAATATGTATGTATGTAAAGTTTATCTATTTTGTATATATATTGTCTGCATCACTATATATATTTTTTTCTGTTTCGTATAATGGTTGACTGGGAGATAATGCCTAACTAAAGCTACTAGATAACTGCCATTTGTACATTTTGTAATATTTTGTGCAATAAATTTTAATAAATAAATAAATATTTAGACTGTCTTTTGACAATTGATTTTTCAGGAGAACATGCTGTCAGCGGCTAAGTTTATTGCCGAAGAGGACCGTTTGCCCACTCCAGATGAAGTTGGCGTTTACTACAAGGCTACGGACCTCAGAGAAGGTCAGGTTATGTCGACGACTGCGCGGACCAGCACCTACCATTCCGTTACTTTTGTGGGTGCAGCGTACGAGTGCTCGATGCAGGATTTGGTCAAGATCTTGCATTATATCTTTGATTTGTTAGTACATTTGTTTAATAATATAAGTCAGGTGTATAGGCAAATAAATAAATTCACACGAAATCTCATAAGTTGGCCTAACTCAGAGAATAGTAGCATAAAGCACACGTGTTAGGGATATCATACAACAGAGGAATTACAAATAACAATACTTTTACTAAAATACTTATTAATAACACCCAGACAAAGAACAAACATTCATTATACATATAAATATAGTGCCATAAGCTACCGGCAGAATAGAATAGTACCTTCCACTGTCGGTATCGTTTGATGCAACTAAGGCACCAGAACCGACAGATGGCCGTATATCCATCCGAAACTGTGCAGCCCAAATGCACAGGGCGGGGATGGGCAGCAGCATCCCCGTCGCGATAGCTGCAATTATGGGATAAAACCTCCTTTCTTGGAGAGGCTTATGTCCAGCAGAGGACTTTTGGCTGGTGTGATGATCTGCGCCATTCGGTCCAAGATTAAAAACATACATAAAGTATTTGACTATTTAAAACAATAATAGCATTCAATTTACAACTAATTCTTTGGCAATATATGTAAGTGCATTATCGGATAGAATCATATCTCTCTCTGCGCCAGGTGGCGTTAAAGAATCTAGCATGTAAATCCAGTCGAAAAAGGGCAGTTTAAATCTAACATGGCGAGGATGGGCAAAAGCACCTTTACTGCAAAGCTTTTATCTTCCATTGCCATATCTCAACCTGGCATTCATGTGAGCAAACTTAAACGGACTTCGAAGATGTTGGCAATTGTTTGAATCATTAAAGGTTTCTGCGCAGACATGGTGGCAATCACAGTAGACAGTAGTTCACAAGAAGGATGTCATCCTCGATTGCATTCGAGCTAGGCTATTTGGGATGTATATACCATCGTAAGTTTATTCCACCATTCCTGATACATGGTATCCTACGCCTATATGACATTTGTAATTCTAAAGTTTTGGAATTAATATGTCACATGATCCAGTAATTCAATTGCCTCTCTGAACCTTCAAACCGGAAAATAGCAATGTGAGTGAGTTATTTGCATACAATCCATATAAAGTGTTACTTTTTCTCAGATTCAGTACAGACTACCAGTTCGATCTAGTCCGGTCCGTATTCACATTTTCTCCCGATTACATCCTGATAGACGGTCCGTATCAGATCAGGAATCCTAAACGGCTGTATACGCCACTCAAGGTTAGGTCAAAAAAAGAGAAATCTCCCAAGAAGGAAGGTAAAGTAGAAAAAGGCAAGAAGAAGGATGTTCCGACTGCGGAGTATTTAGCGCTGATGGAGGTGTGTATCGTTAGTTTGTAATACAGTTCTCGTCTTTAGAGACGCATTTTTAATTTGGGAAGATAAAATGCAATGTAACGTAAACGAATCTGATCGGTCACGTCTACTTTCGCGTCTTAGAAAAGGACATAGGGTACATTAGGAAAACGTTGCAGTATCTGACACAAAACACAGACTAAGATTGGAGATTCGCTCACAACTCTATATATAACTTTATTCATGTCTTGGGACCCCTAGGGCCCAAGGGTCGTATGGTCCAGCATATCGTTCGCAATTGGACAGCTTAGCCTCATTCCCCCGGTAACGCCGGAACTGACATCTAGTTAGCAATAAGAGTAAACATTTTATGTCGAGGTAGACTGAGAGATCATTTAAAAGATAGTATCATAAAAAAATGGTGTGATGTGAAAGATGATGTTGTGACAACAATAGAAAAAGGAAAGTAAGATGGTGTGGACATGTAGAAAGGATAGATGAAAGTAAGAATGCACAAATATGTAGAGCGGAAGTGAATGGAAGAGTTGGTATAGGACGACTTAAACGAACATATCTTAACCAGGTAGAAGAAGTATTAAAGAAGGGTCAGGTCAGAATAACCAAGAATAAGCTAGCGTGTATTAAATTGATGTGAGTAAATGAAGCAAAGGGGTAAACCTAGATCGAAGTAAGAGGTCTGTGGTCTCTGCCCACTCTGATGGGACGCAGGCGTGATGTATGCATGTATTGTTAACATGTGTAGTCTATGTGATAGAAGAATCTCTTTCCTTTCAAAATGTAATAATTTTATTTTAAACTAGCTTGCAGGGCACCTGTTGTCACGTCATTATTGCAATGTATATTGAATTTAAATTTGTACAATTAATAAGCATAATGCAAAGCGATTCTGTCAACCACGTCAACTGTCAATTCACGATTCTGTCAACTGTCAAAAAAGGACTGACAGATATGTGTAATGCCAAGGTCGTTGTTTTCTTAAGTTGTTTTTTTTTATCCGCGCATTATTTTTATTTTCTTCTATAATAAAAGCCGTCTCCTATTCAAACAATAACAAACACAATTAAATCGGTCCAGTCGTCCACGCGTGATGCCGAGATCAATGAAAATAGGGTTTAATTTTTATAGATACAATTTAATGGAGAACAAATGAGCCCAATAACTAATAAGTAAATAAAACAAATAAGCTTAGTACGAAGTTCATCACAAAACGGTTGGTTCAACTGTTTTCAGCTGAAGGCAAAAGACGAGAGGGAACAAGAGGAGCGCGAAGAACGGGATCAAGAAGAGTGGAACCTGAAGAGTCACATCCTGCCGTTGCACTTTGCCGCTTCAGATAAGTTCTTCGACAGGTAGGAAGAGAATTAACCTGTATATTGAACTACCAGCTTTATAATTGTTCAAGAAAGCTGAAGAATATATGATTACTATTAAGAGATGAGGGATAAGGCTGACTTATTAGGAGAATTGTAAGGAGTAGGTACTCAAAATAAATCGTGTATCGGTAGAGTAGAATAGTACCTTTGCTAGGTGTAAGGACAGAGGTATTGAGATACCAGAGCCGACAGATGGCGGCATATCCACCCGAAAGAGCGTAGTTCAAATGCAACAGGGTAGGGATTGGCAGTAGCGTTACCTTCGCGAAGCTATGTGCTGCAACTATGAATAAAGTTCTCCTTTTTAGAGGGGAGAGAGGCAGTTTCCTGCAGTAGACGTTCTACAACTGCATTGATTATGATCTAACTGAAATCCGTTTAAACATCGCCGACTGAAACGTTAGCAGAGCAGTCTAATACCTAATTGTAGTCTTTATAGACGCATTGAAGTCTGCTGAGTAGGAAAACTTAAAAACTCAAAAATATTTTTGAGGGTGGTTTTACTTTGAGGGTGAATAACCCTTGTCCACAAGCAACGCCATCTTCTATCACCTTCAACAAATCTTTTTTCATAGTAATAGTTATTTTTAACATATATAGACTTACTTCTAAATTAGTAATTTGAAGTGGCAGAATGCTTTGAGGGACTTAGTACGCAGATCCACCGGCCGATGGAGGCGTAAGGTTTTAGAATGGAGACCATGTACCGGCAAGCGCAGCGTAGGCTATCTACCCACAAGGGAGTCATACGATCTGGCTAAAACCTCAAGATTATAATGGATGCAGGTCGCATACAATCAGTCCTATTAGGAATCACTTAAGACGGTCTATGAACAGCAGTACGGCAGACATGATGAGACTTACCCCTTGCTTACCTCTATTTATGTTATACTAGCTGTGCCCGCGACTTCGTCCGCGTGGAATAGATTTTTTGGATACCATACCTCTTTACCTCAACTTATATAAACTTTGAATGTCATGTTTATCTATATCGAATCAATCGCCTGAAAAATAAGTTTCAAGTTTCTAACTCTAAAAATAGCGATGTTTCCATACAACTTTTCATCCCCCCTTTCGACCCCTTATTTCGAATGAAAAAATAGCCTATGTCCTTTCTCAAGGTCTAATGATTGTCTATGCCAAATTTCATCAAAATCGGCCGGGAGATTTAAGCGGGAAAGCGTAACAGACAGACAGAGTTACTTTCGCATTTATAATATTAGTAGGGATGATTGGCTCTGTTTCCAGTAACGATTCACTTGCAACAGCGACGTGAATTCCTCGCGATGTTGCTCAAGACTTGGCTCAAGGCTACAATGATTGTTTACTATAATATTTTTGTTCGATATCACTAAAATCCAGGCTTTATCGATAAATATACAATTAGGTGTTAAATCTAAACAGTGATGGAGACTAGATGGATTCTCAAATTAAGTTTACTGTAGGTTCATTGCGCAGTCCTGCAAAAAAAGGTGGTGGTGAAAAATCTCGCATGACACTGGTAATTTTCTGGGGACCCCCATCAGCGATGGGATCTACAAAAGAAATATCAGTAGTCTATCCTGGACCTTAACGATTGCCAATGTAAACTTGCTTATTGATTGTCAGGTACTGGCCGCCGCCTCCACCGGAGCCCGAGCCGGAACCGCAGCCCGAGCCCATAGAGAAAGGAAAAAAGAAAAAGAACTAGATCTTTAAGGGCTCACGACTTTGGAATTGCCGTCTGGTTAATCCAGGTCGTCTGAAAAATAAAAATTAAGTGGTTTTTTCATATAATACTGGGAAATAAATAGTTTGAGAGCATTTTATTTTATGAAGCAATGTTGACAAACAAGCACATAGCCCGCGTTATAGTAAGCGTCAACGCAGCCTATATATAGATAGACTCTCGTAAAATCACTATATCACTAGCGCGTTGACAACCTTTTGATTTAAAGATATTAAGTCACCGTGAAATACTGGCAGTATAGAATAGTACCTTCCACTGCACCAGGTGTCGTAAGAGGCGACCAAGGTACCAAAACCGACAAATGGCGGTATATCTACCTGAAACAGTGCAGCTCAAATGCACAGGCCGGGGATGGGCAGCAGGATCCCTTTTGCGCATTGCCTACACGCTTGCCTAGCGCGGCAATTATGGGCAAAAAACTTCAATTCTTGGGGAGGACTATTTCCAGCAGTGGACTTCCAATGGCTGGTATGATGATGGTGATGTCACATTACCCAGTAATTTGCCTCTCTCACCCTTCAAACCGGAACAGCAATACTTTGCTATTTGGCGGCAGTAATAGGTGAGATTGAGGCTGGTGCCTCAGTCTGCCATGCCACGAGGCAGACGACCTTTGTAAGTCTACCCCTAGTATAACCTTATCATACAATAAAACCAACACATCTAGTTACAATTCCATTTATTATCTATTTATTGAGAATTAGACAATAGCAAACATGTCAACTATACGTACAAGAATATCTTTCTCTCGGTTCATACATTTTCTTGTGCATTTCATCTACGTAGAAACACTTGAGCGATGAGTTCACAGGTCATTGACCTTCAGGGAAAACACAACTACCTACATCTATTTGCTATTCTTTGTTATCGTTGCAGAAAAGAGACAGATTGATTTCTTTATTATTTACCTAAACTTTCAAATATTGATGTTGAAATGTTTTAGATGGTTTATATGGGGAAGGTTGATGAAGCGCGACAGACTTCGTTGATCGAAGACATTCCTAGAAAAGGTGTGGTCCGGTTTAGGGGAACTTGATACCCATCAGTGTTTCTTGTCGGTTCTTTCATAGTGGCTTACCTGGGTAAGCAGACTTAATTTTTGTTTATCCACACATACTTTCCTAAATTCCGCAGTTTTTATACACAGAGCGCCGGTTATAAGTTGCTCTTGCCAGAATTTCTGCCACCAGCTGAGCTCTTTAACCATCTTAACATATCTTAACGTTATTTGTTACATCTCTCATATGAAATTAATCCTCTCTTGTAGTTTCTGTATCGACCTCCTTAAGATGTGGTACATATTTTTTTATATTAAGAATAGTCTACAAACAAGCCTACAGTCCGTGTGATAGTAAACGTCACTGCAGCCTATAGACGCTCGTAATATCACAAGGATATCACCAGTGCATTGCCAACCTTGTGACTTGAAGATTTTTTATATATAAATAGATTAATTAGGATAAAGGAGGAAGATATCAAACCGGAATGCAGACACTGTTTAGCGGTAGAAATAGGGTGAGACTGGTAGGTACTAGGTACCAATGCAGACGACCTCTGTATGAGGTCTATCTCATGTTAAAAATTATTTCAAGAAAACATTCCACTGTCTTCACTCTTGATACAAACTACTACAGTTTAGACAAACCTAAGAGGGAAGAACGGAGAAGGAGAGGGAGAGAACTGCCCAATCTTGCCATTCTCCCTTAGATTCTTTATTTCCGTGACATGTGACCTCATAGCACAGGCTTAGAAAGATTCTTACATAAACGTGTATGTTCTACAATCTAGTAATAACTGAACCCATAGACACAGGGTCAACCAATTAATATGCTATCACTGCCTTCGTCAAACGAGCGACAGGGATGGCGATATGTGCGCGTGCCCACTAAAACTCGGGTAGCGTCAGCAAATTCAGTCCGATCATGAATAACGACTCCACACCCACCAATTTGGCAATTTTTCTTTTTACACATACGGTACAGCCTTTAAAAATATAAATCTGAAGGATAAACGACCAAAAAAAATCCGCGTTTTTTGCCGACTGTACCGATATACAAAATTTTAATTTACAAATATATCAACTAAAATGCGATATGCACTTTTAAATACTTAATATTTTAACAAATTGATTGCAGCCCTCACACCTTTACCCATACTGCCCATAGCGTAACTATACATCTGTGAAACCGCGAGTATCTATCTATTGCGAAGCAATAAGTGATCTGAATGAATCTTGATCTTCGCTGTGTCGCTAATTTCGCACGAGACTGGCGATCTCTCCAGAGCGCGACGTACACTTTTTGCGACCTATAATTCTTTACTCACAAATATCCAACTATCAAATCCAAAATTTCCTCAGTTAATAATAATAATCAATGCAGTATAAAACAAAGCCACTTTCCGTTGTCTGTCTGTCCCTATGTCAGATCTTTAAAACGACGCATCTAATTTTTTGCAACTTTTTTAATAAATAGATATTCAACAGGAACGTTTGTATGTATTATACACTTATAATTTAGCAGAAATAAATCTAGATATAGAAGAGGAAACGTTGGCTGCACCCGACGAGATAGATCAAAATAATGGACTACAGTATTGTTTATCTTAAAAAGTCCGCGAAAGCATATGTCAATCTCAGGGATAACCCACAATAACCATTTATTATCCTCATTGAACCCGTGCAAATCCGGGGCGCGTCGCTAGTTATAAATACATTCAACATCTCATCCGTTGACTTGACTCCGAAATAAGTCGCTTAAAGCACTAATAACACCTAGACAAAGAACAAACACAAAAGATTATCACAAAAATATTTGTCTTGGGTAGATATCGAACTCACGGCCGTTAAATAAAAAAAATATCATTTTTATAAATTCCCTATTTCATGATATGTGAATAAATGATGGCATAGGGAAAATGAACTTCTATATTTAGGCAATAACTGGGTGTAATTTCGCTGCAATGTGAAGTCCGCAATCAAAATGCTAATTAAACACAATATTAATAAAACATTAAACAAATGATCTTTCACAATAAAAAAATATTCGAGACCCAATTCTTCCTTGTATCAACACGTCAAACAATTTTCTAAACATCACCAAACAGCAAACAAACATAAATGACATTTATATAATGACGAAGTTACAGTTGCATACAGTAATCGTTATTTACATATAAGTATACTTAAAAATAATGGAAAAATATTATGTATTAATAATTGTATATTTGGTTATAAATTTGATTAAATATTGAGCATACATTTAAATGAAACCTACACTAGAAAACACACAAGTAAATAAACTGAATAGATACATCTTTAATATGGCGAGAGAAGTTATTAAAACACAAAAATAATCAATTTTTACCTGTTCAATTAAGTCATCATTGTCACAATACCAGGGAAGCATTGGATACCGCCATCTGTCGGTTTTTTTTTGCCTAATAGATTAGAACTACTATCAACTGTAACTGGAGCAAAAAATTACGACTAAGATACATGAGACGACAGGTGGAAGAAGGATCCGAAGCTTGGCTGACCAGATATAAACATTGGCATCCTCATCGCAAAGCCACACATACTCAGATTGTCGATTAATTAAAAACATTCTATAAAACCACTGGACTTTCTACAGCGAATACGTTGAACTTAAAGTTGGTTGCAACTTGATCCATAATTAGTCTTTTTAGGTTTCTCCGATAAAATAACCTAGTGTGTTGTTTAGTTAGACTCATCTTCAAGAATGAATTCGTCAGTAAAGGCAAATAATTTAATATCTGTATATACATCAATAAATAAAATACAAGGCACAATGAAGAATGCATCGTGAACCCTGAGCAAGCGCACTGGCTGAACCGGTTCATACCGGTTCGATATAAACACGCTACGGAGCCACCGGTGCTCACTCACACACGCACATCATGCTTGTAGTAGTGAACAAGCGTTGTCTATTCAATTTATCCACTTGCGAGTCTTTTACTACAAAGAGACAGATTCTCCGGTAAACACTACCATTTAGATTTGCACATGAACTTAACTCTTATAATTATCTAATAATTAATCTTATTACAAACACTGGCACGAAATAATGACCGCGAACAACAAAATGGCCGAAATTACAATCAAATGTGTCTGGTACATTTAGGCTAGATGCATTATTGGTAAGATTGTTATATTATAAGTGATTGTCACAGAATCTTATGAAATTCTTTATTGCTTTAAAACAAATTGTTTTTTCTAACAAAAATAAAACAATTTAGTAAAACATTTTGCATGTCAGTTTGCTTGTTACGGTTGATCTACAAATCAGCTGCACTGTTTTAAATATGTCTGTCACTGGCAAATGATATTGTGAATAGCAACACAAAACTCGGTGTAAGGATAATTTTAACGAAATAAGAGTATCAATCAAGCTTCAGCCAATCCTTCAATTCACAGGTAACTCCAATGGCAGTTCCTGGATGTATGACAATAAATCAAATGTTTATTAAAATGAATGAAAATCCCTTATTTCATAGGAAGTCATGTATTTTCTATTTGAGTTTGTTATTTCTGTTTTCTTAAATACTGATAGAACCAAAACAATTATTGTGATATTGCCACATATTTATTATTATTTCATAATAACATAGTTGGTCCATAAAATTGATAAATGAAAGTATTAACTATTTTGAAAAATGTATATACCTTACACCAAATTTTTACCAACTAGCTCTAAGCGAAAAGATTAAATACACTTTATGACTACAATCTATGACATGATGCATCTAGTCTGATTGCATAGTATTATGGAAGTATGCAACTAAAATGTAAACTAATATAATTCTTAGTATATATTGCACATTAAAAAGCCATAAAATCTAGGTCTTATAATTAGGATCTACTCCGATAAGAAATCTTATCCGATAAGAGAAAACGAGATGCAAAAGAAAGCAGTCAATTTTTAAACTAAAAACAAACAAATCTGTATGTTGCTATCATAAAAACTATTAAAAATGCAGACTTATGAAATAACTTGTTAAGAAAATTACTGGTTTGGTAATAATTATGATAAATACAAACTATGACTCCGTACGATCTTTATAAAACATTAATTGATATAAGTCCAAAAATTTTTGAAATACTATATATTATTTTATCACAAATTACAACTCTTCCAATATAAATGAAAAATTTATGTCAATAAAGTTAAAGAATTGAAAACGCAGTCTTAAAATGGAATGACCTATGTACCACAAGTTACAAGTGTACGTACAAGACAGTTGTTTATCTGAGATTTGATCACAAAATGTTGCCAATTAACTAAAATATGAATTTACCAATATTGATAATACTGTAACAATAATAAAAAACGACATGAAAAAGTACTGGACATTTTAAGTTATTATAATTTTATTACACACATTGCAACATCATTTTCTGTCATTAGACATAGAGCCCAAAAACATATTTAAAAAAAATGTACATACAGTCTTATTTGAAATGGAATGGCATAGGTACATAAAAGAAGACACCAATTTTATGAAAAGTCATGACACATACTGTTTTTGTTAATTCGATTATAGTCATCAAGTCAGTTAAGTGTCGTAATTAATAGACAGTCCCTAAAGTGTTTTACATGAATATCATGAGAATTTTTATCATAATACCATCATGATTTCTCATAAAAAACGTACCTACAGTATTTATTACAACCTATAACTTAGGTCAGACTATTTATTTGTCGTGAAATAGCAAAACTAGAAGAATCAAATACAATACATCTAATTTTTCTCTTTATTTTGTACAGAACACTTACTTGGAATGGAGAATTAATTTTGTACCTTAATGATCATGGAAAATTTTGGCAAAATATCACAACATAAATATTTATTTAATCATTCAAAAAATGGAGACCACAATTTTAATGAAATATATACATAAACCAAGAATGTTTTACGAATGATAAATTTTTACTTTAATTTAAAAATTTTGTAATTTAAGAAATTTTCATTCAATAATTTAATATAATACTTACATTAAATATATCATCATAATGTAAATTATGTAGAACTAGTTACAAGATAAGCTTAAGATTTCCATCATTTTGTATGATTATGAAACGATAGATTATTAGCGTATTTGCAACTTGAATTTTATCCTTCTGTATATAGTAGTGATGGAATTAATGGCACTGAAGTCACAAAAATACTAATACCACTTGACACATAAATGACATCAAATCTCATGCCCACATTAAATTTACAAATGTTGTGGCACAACTAATCATGCTCGGACACGTTTCATTCATTTATCATTTTAAATGTTGCACTGCTGCTACATTTTTTACAGACTTATTCATCACGTCCATTTTAAACACACGAGACTATATCACACTTATACCGTCACAGAGAATGGGGTGTCCCAAAATAAACAAATCCCCAGACATACCTCTAATGTATCCATTAATCCTGTAATCACTTCCAGACATGTCATAAGTATCACTGCACGATCGTCACACATCACTTTCGTCACACTATGTTTGGTCACAGTAAGTTTGGTCACAGTACGTGTCGTCACTGTATGTTCGGAGACACGGTCCCCCGGCCGGCCCGCACGTCTCGCCCGTCACATGTGCAGCGCGCGCGCAGGCGGCGGCGCACGCGGCTAGAGCAGCGCGCGCCGGCAGTCGTCGCGGTACGCGCCCGCGGTACCCCTGTTTCATGTTTGCCATCTGAAAACACTCATTACTTTATCATTGCGACAGGTGTGCCACGGTTAGCCGTGCGGTACCGGCAGCGTGAAATAGTACCTCCCCCAGTGCCAGGTGTCGCAGAAGCGACTGAGGTAACTATACCGACAGGTGGCGGTATATTCATCCAAAGCTCAAGATGCAACAGGGCTAGGAATGGCTGCAGCATTTTCGTCGCGAATTTACGCTCTACGATTGCCACCACGCTTGCCAAGCGCGGCAATTATGGGCAAATCCTCCTTTCTTGAGGAGGCCTGTGACCAGAAGTGGAAGTTTTACGACTAAAGAATCTAACGCTTTGAGGTCAGCCGTGAGGTATCGGCAGAGTAGAATAGTAACTCTTATCTGTAATAGACGACTGAGGTACATGTTGCCTGCCCGACAATCGTCCATATATGGGGGTGCGTGGATGCTTGCCTAGGACTCTCGAACCAGATTGACGACGATTACTCGAGGGCGGTAGTCGTGAGGTTCCGCAACCTACAGTTGGCGGTATATCCACCCGAAATAGCGTAGCTCAAAGGCAACGAGCTGAACATGGGCAACAGTGTTCCCGTCATGAAAGCCACTCTCTGCGAATGCCGTTCCTCCTGCCCAAAAAATATGGGAAAGATCCTCCCTTCTTCACTGCGCTCTGAGACTACTACGGGGCTAAGTTTACCTAAGATATCCGAAATTAAAGTAGAATGACTGCACAAATATATAGAGCAGAAGTGAATGAAAGATTTGGTATAGATCGATCTAGGTGAACATTATATCCTAACCAGGTAGAAGAGGTATTATAGAAAGACTAGGCCAGATGTGCCAAGAATAAACGAGCATATATGAAAAAACAAATGTGAGTAAGGGAAGCGAGAGGTATGCCACGATCGTAGCAAGTGAAGTCTCTACCTGAAAGGACAGGCGTGGTGTATGTATTGGATGCAGGTTGAGGAATGTTAGTACCTGGCTTTCTGCAGCTCGATCTGCCCCTCGAGGGTCTTAGCGAGGTAGATGACGAACAGCTGCGAGAGTGCGACGCCTAGCGCGACCGACGCAATGGTGTACAGGTTCCTCTCGGCCCACGACCGCACTATCTCTATGCAGCCGCTTGTCCACACGCGCTTGCTGGCTTCTGCCACCTAGAATATATATAAAACTCATAGAACATCTCATACGGTGACCTGACTCCGTGAAGTCGCTAAAAGCACTTGTGTTCCGGAAATCAGACAACAAAGGAATTACAAATCTAATAATTAAATAAATATAAACACCTAGACACAGAACAAACACAAATATCACGATATAAATATTTGTGCTGGGTGGGGATCGAAATCACGACTAATGGTGCACAAGATAGGATCTCTGCCATCTGCGTCGTCGGGTCCGTTGATATGTTCCGAGTACACTTTTGTCATCTACTATGTAAATTGGTTTTGCAAATTAAATTACATTTATAGCCGTATGTTACTGGTAGAGTAGGCAGAGTACCGCAAGAGGGGACAGAAGTACCGAAACCAACAGATAGTGGTAAATCCACCCGCAGGAGTGTAGCTCAAACTGGGCAGATACCGGCAGCAGCATCCCCGTCGCTATGCACTGTCACCACGTTAGCATTTATATCACAAGGATATCACTAGCGCATTACCAACTTTGTGACTTGAAGATATAATGGCATATTTGCCCAGTGATTTCACTGCCTCACCCACACCGGAACACAGTAATGCGAACTCTGCTATTTGTAGGCAGCTGGATGCGCGTGAGTTGGTTTTTTTTAATATATGACTAATTCGGTCAACAAGTACACATTCCGCGTGATAATAAGCATCACCCAAACGTATTATCACAAGGATATCACTTTTACTCATTTCACTGGATACAGCAATGCGAACGCTGCCGTTTAGTGGTAGAAACAGCTGAGAGTGAGGCACTAACGCAGACGATCTTTACGAGGTCGGCTAGTGATATCCTTATGATGACACGAGCGTCTGTAGACTGTGACGCTTTTTATCACAGAGCGTATGCTTGTTTGTAGACCTGGTGTAATAAAAAATATACGAGAAAACATCTGTTCTCGTTTAATTACCGGCTTAAAACATTACCTGGTAGCTTATTTGCCTTTCACATCCTTCACACAGCAAAACGAGAACTTATTGGCAAAAATCGGTAAGTAACATTTTCTTATATTTTTGCTACTCACAATACTTTTTGTTATTCGGCTCCAACATGCGGTTTAACTTTTACATTCTTCTCTTCTCTCTTCTCTTCTCATCTTATCTCAAGAATGAGAACAGTCTTCTTCTTCAACGTTTTAAAGCCGTTAAAGAGCAGTTCTATTAGAAACTAGCGACCCGCCCCGGCTTTGCTCGGGTACAATGATCGGGATACAAAATGGTTATTGTAGCCGTGAGGTACCGGCAGAGTAGAATAGTTCCTCCCCCTGTACCAGGCGTCGTAAGAGGCGACTAAGGTACCAGAACCGACAGATGGCGGTATATCCATCCGCAACAGTGTAGCTCAAATGCACAGAGCGGAGCAGCATCTGCGATTGCCAACACGCTTTTTCGGCGTGGCAATTATGAGCAAAGTTCCCCCTTGGGGAGTGTTCCAATGGCTGATGTGATGATGATCATTGTGGGTTATTCTTAAGAGATGGACCACCGCGGGCTTTTGTAGACTTTTTTAAGGTGTACAATACTATAGTACATTATTTTGATCTATCTCGTCGGGTTCAGCCAGCGTTTGCAATGTAAGCGCAAAAATGTTGTTTATTTACATCACCTTAGAAGCTTCTAAAACTATCAGTGTTTCTCTTCTATATTATAGTTGTTGACGTGACAACGTCTTATAAATTGGTTTGCCGGGTAACACTTCAAGAAACTGCGTTACGCTCCGCTCACGTTATGCGCTCACCATGAGAGCGAGTGAGAGGCACGCGACCCTCTCACTCGCTCTCATTGTGACGTGTGTTACGCAAATGTATTGCAAGTTATTGTATGTACATTTGTATATAAATACGTATGTATGTGTAAAGGTAAAAATAAAATTTTGTTAATATGAAATTCAGTGCGAGATTCTTTGTATAAATTAATGTTTTAAATATAATTCTTTGTATAAATAAATGTTTTAAATTGTTACTATTATTTCATCCTTATTCCTACTATACGAATGAATATTCACATTAAAATTATTTTAGCACTCAAAGTCGTTGTCACGTAAAACTTTCGCCCGTATACCGACTTTACAGGCAACCAATTTTTTTATACATATAAACCTTCCTCTTGAATCACTCTATCTATTAAAAACAACCGAATTAAAATCCGTTGCGTTGTGTTTAAGATTTAAGCATACATAGGGACAGAGAGATTGCGGAAAGCGACTTTGTATATAAATACTCCAATACTATGTAGTAATAATTAAGGCTGACGCAACCGACCTATGAAGTCTACTTCAAGAGTTAAAACAGAATTGAACCTCATTTCTAAATACTTACGGGGTAGTTCTGCACGCCGTATCCGCACATGATGTTGACCAGACCTGATGAGATGTCAGTAGCGTTGATGCAGCAAGAGAACGGGACTCCACATTTCTCCACAGATGGTGAGGAGCAGTTGAAGTACTCATTCTTGGACCAATCCATGTATCCGTCAGAAGTGAGGCCGCAGCAGTGGAACTGAGGAAGGAGTAGTTTCTTTTCTTTTATTTGTAGAGAGCAAAAAGTATATCAGGATGTACTGACGAGAAGAGAGCGTGCCCTGTTTAATTGATAACAGGGCTGTCGTGAAGTAGGTCCTGAAATTAGTCCTGAAAGCAGTTCCATTCCATTCAACGTCACAACAAACCACCCGGCCAGGACAGAGACCTACTTTTCGTGATACTAAGGATAGTACAATGTACACAAAATGCGTAAGCGGTAATAATTCGTATTAGGGTTGTTGGGAATATTTGCATCCGCATTTGCGGAATATCCGCAACTGTTTAGAAATCCGCATCCGCATAAATCGATGCGGTGCCTATGCGGATGCGGAAGTATACAGTTAATTTTAGCTTTCCGCTCCGATTTCGCGAGCTTTTGCGGGCGCGATCGCGCTAAACGCGCGGTCGCGGCTGCGGGACACGCAGGGTAAATACGGGCATCGGACCTCTCATCTATGAGAGGCCCCGCCCTCTTTTTTGGTGGCGCTGGAATTAACGTCTGAGTAGTCCATTAATAGGATCGTCCGAAAAAAAAAAACAGGATTAATAAACGAACTCTTGCGAAACAGACTGGAGACCGAAAAGGTATCCATTCCACTTTTTATTACATATATTAAAATTTAGTAACTTAAATAATTAAATAGTGATAACAATTTATAACTACTTTATCATTAAATTAAGAAAGGATAAGTGTTACCGTGTTTTGTCCCCTACCAAACCAAAACTTAGGTTTATTGTACACATCCGCATCTACGGATTTGAGCCTATTAAAATCCACATTAATGGATTCGGAACATCCCGTATTTCCATACACAAATATGTGATTATCCACCGGTGCGGTTTCAGCGTCATGTACAAGAAACTTAACACGCATTTACGCAACCTTGCCTCGACCAGGCACGGGTATTTAACAAATATATGTATATATATTAACACACACACACACGCATACCAGCGTACTTTTTGCATCAGGTTACTCAAAGTTAGATTTTTTTTATCTACCATAAAAACTTTCAACACTTATTTTGCACCTTGAGGAGGTGAATTTCAAAATGAAACATGTATATAGTGAAATTTAAAGAGCATGAATCCCAAATTTTATCAAATTTGTTACATACATACATATATCACGCTTGTGTCCCATCGGGGTAGGCAGAGACTATGGATCTCCACTTGCTACGATCTTGACATACCTCTCTCGCTTCCTTTACTCGCATTGGTCTATTCATACACGCTCGTTTATTCTTGGTACATCTGACCTGGCCCTTCTTTAATACCACTACTACTTAGTTAAGGTATGTTTGACTAGTTCATGCTATACCAACACTTCCATTTACTTCCGCCTTATATATTAATGCAGTAATTCTAGTTTTATCACCACATCTTTCTCTTATCGCACTATTCTTTTATCTATCTCTTAAACTCACACCATACATACTTCAAATTGCTCTCATTTCAACAGCATTTGGTCTACTCGCGTGCTTCTTCTGACATACCCAACATTCTCTATGAACATCCAGTCGTGCCCTTTTTGACACATTTTGGCTGCCCATAAAAGTATGCAAGGCCTCACTTGATCATCAGTGTAAAGAATTGAATTTGATAATGAACCCATTTATGTTTAATCCACATTTACTGGATTTATAATACTTTCAAATTCGACAGAAAGTTGTCAATAAATAAGTTGATTAACCAAGGCACACATCCCTGTCTAACACCTCTATGGATGTCAAATTGTTTTATAATACCCTAATTTCATCATTTTAGGGTTCCTTTTTCTTAAGTCTCTAAGCATGCGCATTTTTAAAAAAAAATTGTCCAAATTCCACGTTTATACCTGATATACACTTTTATATACACCATCGGCGACACTTCAAAACAGCGTATGTAGCATAAGTAGTTAAGGTTCAAATTTCACTTATTCTTATTAAAATTTGAACTTTATTGACAGCTGTTACAAACGCGGTATTGAACTGTCTCTGACGATTAAGATAGTCGCCTAAATCTGACATGAACAAAAAAAAAACAAAGTAGACTCACGTCGCTCTGCGCGAAGTCGATGAAGTTCTGGAGGTCGGGGTCGTCTCGGTACGCGTGCACCACTCGCTCGGTGAAGCTCAGCTCCAACAGGGGGTGCAGCGAGCGCGGGAACACGAACCCGCACACCGCGCCACCCATCTCCACCAGGAACAGCACCAGAAGGCATAGCGAGTACTGCCAAACGATAATTTCTTTTGTACTCGTCTGACCTGACCGGATAAGTCATCTAAAGCACTTATCATTAGAGATGTAGGACTTCAATACATATTTTTACAGAAGAATGAATTAATTTACAAGTTACCTTGCCTACCCTACGTGGCAATTATGGGCATAAAACCCCCTTTTTTCGTTGTGTTCCGGTTTGCAGGGTAAATAAGGCAGTGAAATTAATAATGAATTCCCACAACATCTCATACATTGACCTGACTCCGTGTTAAATCGCTTAAAGCACTTGTGTTACGGACGCCAGACAACAGAGGAATCATAATTATAATACTCGATGAATAGAATTACAAACACAAGGCAAATACAAATATCATCATATAAATATTTGTCCTGGGTAGGGATTGAACCCACGACTCCTGGCGCATAAGATCATTACCATCTGCACCATCGGACCCGTTAAATATATCTAATCAGCTAATCAATTCAAGCCGAGAGTAGGTGATTTTAAATTAACATTATCGAGCTTACATCACTTCGCTTCAGAGTTCCGATGACATCACTGGGTATTTGCTCAACTCAGTTTCTGATACGGTGTGATAACACAAAGACTTATGCACAATTACGCAATGATATATACTTCACATTATGTACCGGGAAATTTTCCGTGTCGTGGACTAACTGATTTTCCGACCGTACAATTCGTCCTTTCCGGATCCGGATTTCTTGTTTTAGGGGATGAAGTATATATCGCTCTATGTCAGCAAAAGGTAGGTGTCAGTACGAAAAGGTAACACAGTAACAGTTAGTTAATCCGCAAAGCTGAATAACAACAGAACTGTTTTTCATGCGGTTTTCAGCAATAGATAGAGAGATTCGCGAGGAAGATAAAGTTATATTATTGGTCGCTCGGTAGTCGATATTCGACCATAACTTATTAAGTTTTGTAAAAAACTCTTTCATCGTTTGCTTGGCATTCCCTTGACATTTAAAGTTTTCTACAATGAAGTACGTCAATCTATATATATATATATATAGATTTTCTTTTTCTTTTTTATATTTATACAACCGCTTAAGTCCTTCCACAGTAATGTTAAAATCTTGAGACATTGTTGAGACTGAATAATTGTTGACGAGCGCAGATGGTCGTGATCCTATCTTGCACGCCAAGGGTCGTAGGTACGATTTCCACCAAGAGCATATATTTATATGATGATATTTGTTTTCGTTCTGTGTCTGGGTGTTAAATATATGTATTAAAGTAGTATATTTGTGATTCCTCTGTTGTCTGGCGTCCGTAACACAAGTGCTTTAAGCGACTTATTTCAGAGTCAGGTCAATATATAGGATGTTGTGGAAATTTGTTTAATAAAAAAAAATATTGTGAGTTTACTGTATGAGTTATATAAAATAATTTTATGACATGCCATTGGAAGTCCACTGCTGGACAGAGGCCTCCCTAAAAAAGGAGGAATTTTACCCATAATAACTTCCTGTGCAATTGTGTTGGCAATCGCAGAGCGCAGCCATCCCGACGGGGATGACGCTGTGCATTTGAGATGCACTGTTTCAGATGGATTTGCCGCCATCTGTTGGTTCTGGTGCCTTAGTCGCCGCTAACGACACCTGGTATAGGGGAAGGTACTATTCTACTCTGCCAGTATCTCACGCATTGTACATATGATAGATTCTGTCTAAACAATGAAGGTGAAAAACTTAATGGGAACAGTAGAGATGTAAGCATGCTTTTATTGAGCTTGCTTATAAAATTGCCAATATTAGGATACGCAGTATTGGAACTTAGGAAACATAGCAGAACAACATCTGCAGGTAAACAATAAAAAACATATTATAGATATAAATTTATCGATCAAAATATTAAAAATGTACATATTAATTATTGCAATTTGTATGTACCAACGATTGATTCCTTGAACTTAATCTACAATAACAAGGTAATTTCCATAAATAGTTGAGTAATTTGATGTAATCCCTCTTTAAGCCATCATTATGCCTATCTAAAGCATACGGTCTCTAAAGGGATATAAGTAATATATTTGTTGGTCATGAGCCTCCCCGAGAAAGGTATCTGCCCATAATTGCCACATTGGGCAGGGCAGGCGTAATAAAATCGCAGAGCTTCGTGATGGGGATACTGGTTCCCGACCTCACGTTGTTGCGATCTGAGCTACACTGTTTCTTATGAGTTTCCATCTGACAGTTTCGGTCCTCTTCCGACACTTGGTACACTTAAATGGGACGAACACATAGCATCAAGAACCGATAGCCATTATAATCGATAGCCATTACAACCGATAGACAATCAAGACTCTGGAATCAGAATCAAGACTAGAACCTCAGGATCGCAGCTGATTCAGGTCGCATACAACCGGTCTTATTGGAAATCCTGGGGAGGCTTATATTCAGCGTGTGGTCTATGCCTTAAATACGTTGATGACTGTGCAAACTATGTATATGTACTCACAAATTTGAGCAGACACGTGTTCTCCCTCAGGGCTCCGACGCAGCCAGCAAAACTGACAATGAACACCACCCCACCCAGCAGCGCGATCAGGAGACTGATGTTCAGTATCAGGTCATATACGGTGTCCAACTGGAACAGAGAGACCATGAGATTAGCTAAATGTATTTGGTTGACTATTTGCTAGTCTTTTTTATACATACACATAACAAAAATGAGAGCACTGTTAGTATGGTGTGAGTTGTGATATATATGATATTTGTGTTTATTTTGTATCTGGGTGTTAAAAAATATATTTATATATTATATTTACTGATTTGTTTGTTGTCTGAACTAACACAAGTGCTTTAAGCTTACCTCGGAGTCAGGTCAATATATAGGATGTTTTGTGTATATAGTGTAAACATATTATCATTGACCGGTTCTATAATTGTTTGCCAAAAATGTCAAAAAAATTAGCTCTCCCTTTAAAAGCTAAACAAAAAGCCCACTCATGTTGTTTATATTAATAAAATATGTAAAATAATTCATAACTTGGGAACATGTTTTTATATTCTTTTTCCAAAGTAATTTTATACACAATCATTTTATTTTAGTGCATATCTTAAGAGATGTCATAGTTTAAAATAACTCTGCCATAAAATAAAAATCAAGAATAACTACGCAAGAATATGCAATGCAGACAAAAATTGTATTAATAATATTTATTATTAATACAATTTGTATACTACCACTACTAATTATTATTTAGAAGTTTTCACATAATCAGTAGTATTAGGGCATACCCATGGTATAGTTTGACAGACCTGATGGCGCATTTAATCCATATCGTGCCCATCAAGTTTTCAATCCCCACAACAAATAGTTATATGATGAATGTTTGTGTTTATTCTGTGTCTTGGTGTATCATATATCCGATTCCTTTATGCTACTTATCTCTGTGAATTTATTATTGTTATTATAATCCCATTTTGTAAGATCTCAACGCTTTTACTCTGTGTGTACATGTACTATACATGTAAGATATAGAGAGCTTATTAAAGTAATGTACTATATAAGACTCTTACAATAATGGAATATATTTTAAGGTGTTGCCTTTTTCACAGTGTACAGATGACACTGCAGTGCATCATTAGTAATATACACATAGCATTAGTAATATACACATACACAAAGCAACACATATAGGTATATATCTGTCACAAGTTCACAAACAAGTTTAAAAAATTTGTTGCTCTGTGTGTAGTAATAAAACCTGGAGTATGATTTAAAAATACATCATGGATGAGGAAAATATGATGATAAAAACATATATTTTCAATATTTTTCCATCGGGTACGTTCTAAGTAGTTGAGGATAACATTAGTTTAAAACACATATTATTCGAATTGAGACTTCTAGTGACTAAATTATTGTCATATTACAGGAAATGAGTATTATAAATACAGATTAGTTGAAAAAAAGGTATGTCAAATTATACGTAATTTAAAAATGTTCTTTTTGTTTAATCTTGTTTGTTACATTAGCTGTAGGAAATCCAATATTGTACATAGGGCTCCACAAGAGATGTCCATAAAGTCAAGTTTGTTTCTTTTTTTATGATTAAAACAACAAACAAGCATATAGTACATGAAAAAAAAAGTCACAAGAAAATATTCGTATCATCTCAAAAATAGCACTGGTGCAAAATACGGCTAGTGCATAGTGTAAGTGACCTACCTTTATCAGTCCTGTGGCTTGCCATTTGTCAATAAATGCATATAATCCTACAGCTATCAGGAGGCCACCCAACAACTGAAAAATTATAAACAAAAGTTAATATAAGTTTTACTTGAATTATGGTTTATACATACCTAAATGTAGATGAATTTATTTAAAAAACATTGTCCACTTTTTGGATGACTAGTAATTTAGCACATGTCATATACATTTAGAATTTCTTTAAATTTACTAGCAGTTATTGCATTGAGTGCATCAAATACACTATATAAGCATTTTAAAAGAAGCATAAGGTTACAGTACCAAGATTTAATTTCGGAGAACCTAATGCTGGCTGCTGATACGGTGTTTAAAAATAATTACAATATTTATTTAAAGCTTTCGAAATGATAAATCAGTCAATCAGAATTAAGCTTAAAAAATATCAACATACAAAAACCACATTAATTTAATACAAAAGAAATAGATCAATGTACTTTACATTGAAATTCAAAACTGCAAGTGTTTCGTAACAATCATTAACGCGGACGGAAGCAGTGGGAGAGCTGTGAAATAGTATCATTATGTGGACTGATTCCCAACAAAGGGTGAGAACATAATGATTCACACATCGCAAAACGAACAATGCTTCGACATCGCTTCACATTTTCTCCTCCATAACGACACGTAGCCATGGAGTTTCTAACTAGAAATATCCATTAAACTATTACAAAATACCAGATATAGTTTAAAGTAACTTAAAACTTACCCAAAATATGAAATTCAAAGCAAATATCATATATTTCACACACCCACTCACATATGTGAAATTTGGACCTCTACGTCTATGCATGTTGGTGAAATTTATTTAAATAGTAAAAAAAATTAATTATATAAGCCTCTTTTTACACGGGATTGATCTTGTAAGGCTTATTGAAAGAAAAACATATTTTACGAGCATCAAGCAAATCGACACAATCTCTTAGTCTAACCAACTGTCAAACACTAGCATATTGGCGGTCCAACCAACAATTTAAAACAGACTCAAAATAGTTGGTCCAGCAAATAAAAATATGACTAAACGTTTATCTTATCATATACTGTAATTAACAAATTCTGCGTTAAATTGTTTTCTTTATGTATCAACTGCAACAAAAGTATGATACAGATATATTAAAGTGAATAATAATGTACTTATGTATGATACGATACCTGTTTAACTTGGCAAAATTAAAATATTAAAGTTTTTATATTTACTTCAAGGTAGATCACATGTGCAAAACAAATAACGCTAGATTGTATAACAATGGTTCTTTTGCATGCTTTTAGCAGTGACAAGTAAACAAAATGGCGCGTAATCGATTATATTTAATTTTGTTCTTAGTTGTCTAGTATCTTATCGCGACATACACAGAAAGGATTAGTAGATAAAATTAAACTACGGTTATCGATGTCGTATTTAGTTGTGCAGCTATATAAATGACTCGTGTTTAGTACTATGGAAATAATTGTAAAGATTCTCAGTTTGAGGTAATTTTGTTTTATTAATACTTTATTTATTTTATTTTTTTATTAAGGTGTCATTGAGTATTTAATTCGCTTGTACACTTCCAGTATAATATTTGATTGTTTTTAATAATAGTTAATTAAATTATTTATTTTTTATCATTAGCAAAAAATCCCACATGTATATTTTTAATATGTTATTTATATCTATGTATTTCAGTATACTGACTTTAGCAGAAGGATGGACGGATACAAAGCAAAGAAAATTTGCTGATAACTTTATGTTTGGTGCAGGCACTGCAGCATATCAAGTAGAGGGAGCATGGAATGTCAATGGTAAAATGGAATATTTTAATTTTAGACTATAAACAAGTGGTCAACCGCTCATTCGTCTGAGTACATACATACTTTACTTTATAATTAATTGCTTATGTATTTCATTTTTAAAACCATTCAAAAGAATCACAGTCATTCAAACGTAACATCCTCAGGGTATTATTTTAAATAATAGTAGTTTTTTACAAACATTAGTACTTTCAGACAATCATTTAAAATATTTTAAGCGTATCATTTATGTAGGTACGCGGTTCAAAAATGATAGCTCTTTAGACCGAATTAAATATTTCAATTTCCATTTTATTTTTACTAGGTTTTGGTGACTCCATATGAAAGTTTTAACACGACTGTATGTCTGTACTTTTGTTCTGCTTTAACGTCTGATCCGGTGAAAGATTGTTATGTCACTGTCTTCCAGTTTGAAGGGTGAGAGAGACAGTGTAATTATTGGGTGATGTGACATAATATCACGTCACAAGATTGGCTATGTGATAATATCCTTGTGATATTACGAGCGTCTATAGGCCGCTGGAACGTTTACAATCACGCGACTGTATGCTTGTTTGTCCATCTAGCCTATAAAAAACAAATCCTCTGTTTTCTGATATCTATAGCACAAGTGCGTTATGGTACTTATCACGGACTCAGGTTAGGCACATTACATGTAGTGTGAATTTATTTTTTTATTTATATGTATATTTAATAATTGCCCGGCAGCCTAATAAACCACTTTATTGATGAAACAAGATGTTATTGTTTAAAATCTATAGGAAAAGGAGAGAACATATGGGACCGATATTTCCACGATCACCCTGAGCTTGTAACTGAACGAAGCCATGCTAGCGATGCGTCAGACTCCTACCACCAGTACCAGAGAGATGTGGAGATGTTGAGGGAGCTTGGCGTGGACCATTACCGATTCTCTATATCCTGGGCTAGACTGTTTCCTACAGGTAAATAGTTTTTAAATTACAATAGCGAAGGAATGTTCGATCCAGCACCCCTGTGTCCCGATTTCCAAAGATAAATTTACCATTCTAAAATTACTATTAATTATTATGTCGGTTTTTTTAATAGCAAATGTTTTAAAACTGTGAGTTCTATATCCAAAACCCTTGTACTTATTCACAAATATCTAGTTACCCTTACTTAAAAGAAACATGAATTTAAGGACACCCCAATTAATAACACATTATAACTTGCACACATAACTTATGAAAAAGTTCCCTGTCTTTTTTATAAAAAAAAGCCAGCGTAGTAAGTACTTTCCGATTTATTTTACTTTTTCTTGACACCAAGCATATTAATAATAAATGTAGATATAAATTAATAAAATTAATTTATTTGAAAAATTGCACTTAATTTTAAACCTTAATAATAGTACATCATCACCTAAGCCATTGGAAGTCCACTGTTGGACATAGGCCTATGCCTATGTCCAACTGCGGACTTCCAATTGAAAAGGAGAAATTTGCCCATTCCCGCCCTGTGCAATTTAAATTTCACTGTAAGGGATGGATATACTGCCATCTGTCGGCAATTATGAGCAAACTCTTCCTTTCGTGGAGACGGCTATGTCCATCAGTGGCTGATTTGATGGACATTTTGCGGTTGCCATGATAACTATGATGAAACACATTTAATACATTTTGTTTATTGAATTAAAAATATTAACTAGCGCCCAGAGGTTATTTACATTTAAGTGGAAACGAATTATTTAAATTTCCAACCAACTGTTAATTAATATAATGTTGCCACATGAATTAATCGAGAATGATCTAAGCGTTTTACATGTACCAGTTCACCTTTCCTATTATATGAACGACATTTAAACATGTCATTACCATTATATATAGTACTGCAGAGTGTTTTGTGTAATTTAATCTGTACCATGTTCACGGTGTGAACGTATTTGTTATTTAGCATAGTTATTTTCGTGTCCTAGGTAATGTAGGTAGGTACATCCTATTGTCTTTACTTACTACTCAGATGATGAAAATTTTCCCCTTAATCAAGTATAGAACACATTTGTTAATTGATTAAAACTGTTTATTTGGGACTTAAAACGCCAAACGTTCATGTTAAATGTTTTAAATCGGTGGCCTTAGATCTCCTTTGTATGTTATGAAGTCAGCATTTAGTTTATTGCCGTGAGGTACCTACCGGCATAGTAGAATAGTACCTTCCACTGCACCAGAAGTCGTAACAGGCGACTGAGGTACCAGAACCGACAGATGGCGGTATATCCATAACAGCGCAGCTCAAATGTGCAGGGCGGGAATGGGTAGCAGCATCTGCATCGCGAAAGCTTTCCCAGCGCGGCAATTTTTGGCAAAAAACCTTTCTTGGAGAGGCCTACGTCCAACAGTTGACTTCCAATAGCTAATATGATGAAGACAGCAAAGAAGCGTACGGTCCGCTTGATGATAAACGTGGCCGCAGCCCATAGATGCTCGAGTCATCACAAAGATATCTATAGTGTGTCGCCAACCTTGTGAACTGAAGATACTCTGTCACATTCACCCAGTATTTTACTGCCTGTCTCACCCTTTTAACCGGAACACAGCTACGCTAACATTGAACTGCGACACAGCAATGCTGTTTGGCGGTAGGAATAGATGTTAGGTACCAATACAGATGACCTTTGTAAGTATTTTCATTATTTTACAAGTGGTTGAGGTTATTAGTAAAATAATATAAATTACTATATCATGCATAGCTCTATTGCTGGGTTTCCTACTTTCACTTTCCTTTGTTCCAATGCATTCGTTTTTCCTTGTTAACATGCTATCTATATAAACAAAAACATAAGTTTTATATTTATTAATAAAACTAGCTTTGCACGAGACTTCGTCTGCGTTCTTTCATTATTTTTGCGTCGTTTACGCCGAGCACATATCGAAAGCACTCAAAACGTTGTTTGCTTGTTTTTGCCACATTTTTGATTGATGCTCCGTTCCTTTTAGTCATAGCGTGATGTTATGTAGCCTAAGTTACTCCTTAATATATCAGCTATATGCCAGTGAAAGTCGCATTAAAATTGGTCTTGCCGTTTCGGAGATTACCTTAAACAAAGAGACACAAAAAATAAAAAAATATGTACTCTGCCGGTACTTCACGACATAAAAACTTTAGGCTGTTAAGAAAGGGGTCCCTATGTTACCTACGTATTTCGCAGGGAAGGGTTTGCGGGGTCGTACCCGGTCCGTTGGCACTCAAGGGTGTCTCTAAGGCCAGACCTAAGCTCGAAGGCCATCGTGAATGTAGTCAGCAAGAAAGAAATAAGTCAGGACCTATTCCCGAGGGAGCAGGGCATCACGTTTCGTATACGAACAGAACGTGTGTAATGTTTGTGATTGTGCAGTGCCAAGATCGTGATTAAATGGGGTATTCCAGAAGTGATGCTATCAAGTAGACCATGGAACCCAGGGAAAGGCTTAGGGTGAGGAAAGTAGACTTTTCGCATAGCACAATTTCAACGGGAACGGGCAGTTGCTGGCTATTAGTATCACTGAATAAATATCCTCATTATTAGGATCCTCTATAGATAATGAACTGTATTGAATAACACATAGAGGTTAAAATTGTTTGACAAGTTTATATACCTTGTCAGTTTTGACGGTGACCCTTACATGCATGTTACTTCGTTTGTTGTACTCGCATGCAAAACAACAGTTTTCAATCATATACTGAGATCATGTAACAACAAGGTTGAAGATATTTAAGAACAAAATAAAGTTTTAAACAACTGTCATACTCACGTTTTTAAAATTCATCCAACTGAAAAGAAAACAATATCGTTTATAACGAAGTGAAAATATTGATGAACAAAAAATAGAAGTTGAGTTCTGAAAAAATCGCGGGTTGCTAGGTCTACGAAAATATGGCACAACGCACCCGACGCTTTGTTAACAATACTACTAGAATTCTTTGTTAATCATTATTTTCACTTTGTTATAAAACATATTATTACTCGTTGGTTTGATGTATTTGAATTAAAAATTAATTTTTTCAAACCCATTTTTTTCACTTTTTAGTTCGATTTTTAGTTCAAGAACTTAAGCTGGAAGT
Source organism: Heortia vitessoides (assembly GCA_020976665.1). Taxonomy (NCBI): domain Eukaryota; kingdom Metazoa; phylum Arthropoda; class Insecta; order Lepidoptera; family Crambidae; genus Heortia; species Heortia vitessoides. Next base: position 10,275,215 of record JACJUM010003317.1, read on the forward strand.
TAGGTTTACGGTACGCATGCGCAGGCTGTCTCACTTGCTTTTACATAGGAGGAAAGGAATTAGGAATTTCTTTTATCCTGAGGATCCTAATTTGGATAAAGAGATAATCTAATTAAAATATTGTATTGGCATCGATTCTTGATATGTGTACAAAGTTTTGATAAAATCTGTCCGGCTGAAGTGGGTCAAAATCGACTTCGAATGAGTCGGTTACAAACATACATACATACATAACTGAAACTTATATAAAGCGTATAAAAATCATTCTACTAACCTAGAACAAAGCATGTAACTCACAGTTATCAATTTTATAATATTGATTTTTTGTGTGAATTATTATAAATGTTAGTTTTGACCACTTTACTAATCCTTACCGAATTCAATAACCAAGGTACAGGCAGATTAGAAAAGCTACCGGAACCGAAAGCTGAAACACAGCGCAGGTGAAATGCAACGGGGTACAGACATTCCCTTTGTCTTGTCTAGCAAATGTCCCCTCTTCTAAAGTAGACCCAGGTCTAGGACCTAAGACTAGGTGGACTTACGTCCAGCAGTGGACGCTCTACGGCTGCTATATTGAATTGAATAAGTTGTTTGAGTTGATATAGGCGTATTTATAGGGAAGGGCTGGGTTGGCCGTGAATCCCATCAGTCCTGGCATGTCACGGGCCTGCCATATCATATTCTGTAACAGTGAGACGCATTTATTATTTATTTCAGGATTTATCAACTCAAGGAACGAGGAGGGCTTTCAATATTACGACAACTTGATAAATGAACTTCGGAAATACAATATCGAGCCAATGGTGACCATATACCATTTCGACTTGCCACAATACCTCCAAGACCTAGGAGGCTGGTCGAATCCTTTATCCGTGGTCTGGTTCGAGGATTATGCTGCTGAAGTATACAAAAGATATGCAGACAAAGTGAAATGGTTTGTTACTGTTAACCAACCAAATACTATATGCATAGATGGTTATGGGGATACGTCTATGGCACCCGGTGTCAATGTGAAAGGTGTAGCGGACTATCTGTGCATTAAAAACGTATTGCTGGCTCATGCGAAGGCCTACAGATTGTACGAGAGGGAATACAAGAAGAAATACAAAGGTGAGTTTGGTATTGACTGACGATAGATGGCGTTACTGATACTTTTTGTCTAATCACGTGATCCGATAGATGGCGCTGTTTGGTAAATCTTGACGAAAAGTCACAAATTAAACACGAGTATTTTGAGTGATCATGATTCTAATGCAATTCTAATGTCGGTTAAATTATATAGATACTGAATTCTTCATTATATCAGCCATTGGAAGTCCACAGCTGGACATAGCCCTACCCGAATAATGGGGAATTTTGCCCATAATTGCGATGGGCAAGCGTGTTGTTGGCAATCGCAGCGCGCAGCTAAAGGGACGCTGCTGCCCATCCCCGCCCTGTACATTTAAGCTATACTGTTCCGGATGGATATATACCGTCGTCTGTCGGTTATGGTACCTTAGTCACCTCTTACGATACCTGGTGCAGAGGGTGGTACTACTCTGTCGTGAGGTACCGGCAGAGTAGACAATAGGCTTGTCTTTTTTGTTTTTGAAGTTATAATATTGCTTAATTGATGATTTCATTCTATATTGTTGTTCAAAAGTTCCAGCTGTAAAACAATCACGGAGCATTTGAAGAAATTATGTAGACTGCTGTGTGAAATTAATACCTAACTCTTTATGATGGGATTAATTAAATTGGCAATTAACTTGAATATATTACATTTTTTAATACATTTTAACGTTTTTTTCTTGTTAAACAGATAACTTGTATATTTGTTATTATTTTCACGTTTTAAAAACATATATAAAAAAAACATAAATGAGAGTATACTGGACTTCAATCCGTCTAAAAAGTACCAGTATAAAGGAACAGCTTCGCAGTAAAGTTTTAACCTTTACAAGAAAAGGGGCATGTTCCCCATATGTCTAGTTGGTCGAAGGCCTACATCTAGGTGTGGTCGTTCTACGGTCACTATGATGATGTCATCACATATTCACCGGACAGACGTGGCCCTGCATGAAATCAAACGATTAGATTAGAAATGAAAGACAAATAATATAGATAAATAACCTAAGTATGGACTGCAGCGCCATCTGCCAGGCTGATTTAGTGATTTAGGAATCTGAGCCATCCAGGCCGCCACCCAAACGCATACAAAAAAACATCATTCAAATCGGATCAGCCGTTTAGGAGAAGTTCAGTGACATTTACACGTGCAGTAGAATTATATATATAAAGACAGTTTGTGTGTATGAACTTAATATAAAAATATTTTAGGACAAGTGGGCATAGCTCTCGCCATAAACTGGGCAGACCCTTTCAACAACAAGACGGAAAATGTGAAAGCGACTGAGGAATACCGGGAGTTTTCTGTAAGTGGCACTTATAAGATTTTGCACTTATTTGGTAGGGAGGGGGGGGGGGGGGGGGGTTGGTCCAGGATGATATATTATCTTGTGTGCTAAAAGTTTTGGGTACACAGGACCAACATTAAAATGATGAGCATTTGTGTACATGTATTGAAGTATTTTCCTAGAACGCTCATGTCCTCTTTTCTAATGGAAGTTGAAATGCACTCCCCCTTGAAGTGAGATCTGCTCGTTCTCTTTCTATTTTTAAGAAAATGGTAAAGGAGCATTATCTGTCACTTTGATTTCCATTCTTCCGTAACTTGTCCCTTATGTATACCTATGTATGTAAGTGTATATTCATATATGTATGCTGTATTATGTATGTTTGTTTGTTGTGCTAAGTATACCTCACACTTCCTCCAGCTTAAACATTATCTCTAACCAAAGGTTGCCTGTAAGAGATTGCATTTAGCGATAAAGCCACCTCTTGTACCTACTATTCTTTGGTTTCGTGATGTTCTTGTGTTTGATGTAATAACTAGTATATTATTATAATCATTACTTTTGTTGTGTTTTATCCGTAACAGGTGCTTTTAACTACTTATTTCGTAGTCAGGTCGTATGATACGTTGTGTGTACTCTTTTATGATTTATTTTGGGGACAGTATGTAGTTTCTTTTGATGTATTTTAATATTTAATTTGCAAATTTTAAATAGATAGGTTTATACATGAATCCTATCTGGTCTGCGGAAGGGGATTTTCCGAAGGTAGTCAAAGACATCATAGATAAAAAAAGCTTCGAACAAGGATTCCGAAATTCGAGGCTGCCGGTGTTAGCTAATGAAGAGAAGAAACTGCTTAAAGGTGAGACTGAAAATATACATAGGATATGAAATAGAAATCGTATTGTACCTTAAAATTTTAACAGATCCCTTCCCGGCAAAAAAATTGTTACAACATATGTTAGGTACGAAAAGACATAATCAAAAAAAAAATACAAAGTTTGTTATTAAATTTTGCACCCATTCATTACCAAACGAATAAGCGATATACAAATGACATTTGAGCAATCTGACTATTACTGTTTTTTAATTATTGACGTACAAATGAACAAAAAAATAATTAAGGTTACATTTTCTCGAAACGGCTATTTTCTCATTGTGACACTTTTCTTGCCGGGAGTCGAATTATAGAGTTTATTTTAAACTGAGAAATGTTGTCGTTACTTGTATGTACTGCTGTTATTTGTAACAAATCGAGTCAATCTCATCTTCTAGGCTCAGCAGACTTCCTAGGCATGAACCACTACACCACATTCTTGGTGAAGAGACCTAAGAACAACTATTCGTCACCGTCATTCGCTGACGATGCTAATGTGGATTTGACTCATGGCAAGGAGTGGTTGCCAGGCAAGTCAACGTGGTTGAGGGTGAGTTCAAAACTTCAGTGGTGGGCTGCTACCACTTCATACTATTACATAATTTTTGGAGAAATCTAATGATAACATACTTGGATGCCCATTACAACTTCACCAGAGAAATGAGGCTGGATCACACTTTTGGTTATCATGCGATGTTTTCACGCGTAGCGAGGAAGCCCTAAGGTGCCACGAGGTCTAAATGTTGGTCTCATTGCGATCACTTAAGGGTGCTTCTAAGACATTCCTCGGATTCGTTGAGAACGAAATCCTGTGTGCTATCTATATTCTATTTACATTCTTGGGCTATTATAGTACCGGAGGAAATCGAAGATTCTTACATGTCGCAGGTTGCGACATGTTCTCATCGACCCGCCCGATAGCACCACTTCTATAAACGCCTCCCTCCGTCACCCTCTTGCTGGTACTCCGCAATCTTAAACACTTCACACGCATTCTTTACTTAGAGCAGTCGACGTACCAGCCAAATAAAGTCCACTGCTGGACATATAGGGTTATTAAGGCCATAATTGCAAAGCGAAGTAAGCGTGGTGGCCATCGCAGAGCGCAACTTATTGACGAGGATGCTGCTGCTCTTCCCTTCACTGTAAGGATTCAAGTTGCGCTGTTTCGGATGGATATACCGCCATCTATCGATTCCGGGATCTCAGTCGCCTCTTACGACACTTGGTACAAAGAGAGCTACAAATCTACTACGCCGGTAGTACGAGCTCACAAGTTCTCTGTTGCCAACAAAGATTGACTATCCCCAACAATGATCACTCAAGTAATCGGGCGTAGTGTCGTTTATCAATGCCCAGCTCTGCCCATCCCTCCGGTGGTGCTGCAATTGACGGCTAAGTAATCCAGCGTTAGGTTATTCCGAAGAAAAATAATCTTGGTTTCGATCGATAAAACCAAGATTAAATAATTTTCGTTTCTGAATAGAAGCAAGCTAATAGATTCGCTATAGACAATATCTCTTATTTACTGATGACCTGATACCGGCCTGGACTTGACGTTGAAGTTTACTAATACGGCTAGGAAGATCAAGCACAGGTAGAAGACACCCAAGCATACCGGCTACACAACCGGATGTGAAAAGAAAAAAAAATTGTATGGATCCCTGCAATTAACTTCTTGACTGAGGACATTGAAGAGTGTAGAGCAAATTGAATAATACAGGTTTAGGTGCCAGGCTACAAACGGTTGGAGCAAGGAACTTGAACGGGTGTTATTGCAACATTTATACCAATCAGCTGATCTAATGCTGGAATTCCCTTACTAGGGAATTCCCCTACTAAAGATATACGAGAGTAATACGCGTCATTAGTTACTTAAACAAAATGAGACAGAATGGAAATTATTTCCAGAGTGTTCCGTACGGTCTATACAAAGTGTGTCTCTACCTCAACAAACAATACTCATATCCACCCATATTCATCACCGAACATGGCTGGTCTACTGACAAGGGGTTAGGAGACCAGAGTCGGGTGACCAACATGCGGGGCTACCTATCAGCACTCTTACTAGCGATTGAAGACGGCACAGATGTTAGAGGGTACACGTATTGGAGTCTGCTTGATAACCTCGAATGGGCTCAAGGGATCAGGTGAGTTTCTTTTTGTGTGGTGAACAAGCAAATGGTCCGCGTGATGGTAAGTCTCCGCAGACTACACGCTCGTGTTATCACAATGATATCACTAGTGCGACCAACCTTGTGACTTGAAGGTATGTCATGTAACAGTAATTTCACTGCCTCTCTCACCCTTCCAACCGGAACATAGCAATGCGAACATTGCTGTTTGGCGGTAGAAATAGCTGAGAGTACCGATGCAGATTACGTTTATGTAGGGTTTATCTTGTTTATTAATGTAAATATAGTTAAAGTATATAGTAATAGGAGTTGTAATAGTATAAATTCTATTTAGTGTGCCCAGGGTTCGTTACCCACCCAGAGCAAATATATATATGATGATATTCGTGTTTGATCTGTGTCTGGGTGTTAAATTTATGTATTTAAGTAGCATACTTGTGATCCCTCAGTTATCCGTCATACAAGTGTTTAAGCCTGGTTTGGTAAGAATCATGGAGTCAGGTCAATGTATGCGATATTGTGGGAATTTGTTTGTTATTTGTTATTATATAGTAGTGGAATGATTGACAGGTCCGATGGCGCAGATGGTAGTGATCCTATCTTGTGCGCTAACGGGCCTGGGTTCGATCTCCATCCAGGACAAATATTTATGTGATGGTTTTTTTGTATTTGTTTTTTGTCTGGGTGTTATTTATATGTTTTAATGTATAAATGTACCTTTATACTTATTGAATGTTTGAATTTATTACTATGTTGTGTAGCGAACGCTTCGGTCTATACGAAGTGGATTTCGACTCGGCCAACAAAACAAGGACAGCACGTTTGTCCGCGTTCGCCTACAAACGCATCATCGAGTCCAGGTCAGTTGAAGATGGCTGGGAGCCGCCTAATTTGCAGATCAGCATCTCTGATAGACGTACAAAGAAAATTAGAGCTGAATTGTAATATAATTAATAATTTAAATAACTACATTTTTTATATTTTTTTTCTTTTGTCTTCATCTGAACCTATATTATCAGCAGTGGGGTACCGGCTGAGTAGACTAGCAGTTTTTACCTATACCTGCACAAGTATCGTAAGAGGCGACTGTATTGAAACAGCCAGATGGCCGTATATCCGGGCGGGTATGGGCAGCATGCTACCACGCCAGCCCAGCGCGGCTTTTACGGACAAATTTATTTTATTGGGAAAGCCTATGTCTTAAAGTTGACGTCCTGCAGCTATTGTTATGATGTTTTTATAAACGTGAAAGTACGTCTGTTTGTAACGCATTAACAAGAAAGCCGATTTTGATGATATTTGGTATATGGATAACTTGAACTATAGTGAAGGATAATAATAATTAGAAAATACTAGAGAAAAACGTATGGTAAGTACCATCAGACTGGATACCTATGTAGGTACCTATATTACTCAATGATAATCTATACTAATATTATAAAGCCGAACAGTTTGTCTGTGTATTTGTTTATGTAAACGTCCGAACCTCAGCAACCGCTCCATTTATCGAGAAAGGTTAATATTATCCCTAAAGTCACTATTCCACGCGGGCGAAGTCGCGGGCACTGCTAGCGATTCTACGGACACACAAACCAATATTAATTATACATTTATTGATAGTTTCTTATCAGGCATAAGTCGCCATTCATTTGAACCAACATGGACTCGCACATCATTGTAGGTCAATTAGAGGTGGACAGAAATATTATCCGCTAATTATCTCTCTTGGACTGAATTGATTCTTCACCTTTACCTTCTTTACGATTAAGCTATTTATTTCCTACATACTGAACTAAAATATGATAATAATTCGCGTGGTTCGAAGGGTAGGAGATTGCTAATTTGTTAACAGATCTCCTAGTACAGATACCAGTCTTTCGCATAGATCAATAAATATCATACTTAGGCATTACTACAGATTTAATGACACATTGACATACTAAAATGGAGTTAACATCAATTTATCTATTGAATGTTACGCAAAAGATGAGAGTTCCTACTTAATTCGAAAATATGAAACAGATATATAAAATGTTTTCGAACAGCATAATGCAATTATACAAATTTCTTTAAAAAATTCGTCCTTGGTATGTTATTTTGGTATATTAAATTGACAGATTTGTGTAGGTTGATCTGTTGCTTACCGTATCTACAGCTAAATTCGACACTTAAATGTAAGCGAGTACAAGTTGAATTATTTATTTCTTTATGTTCACCAGCGTTTGTTTACATTAAATCAACAATCTTTAAGGTGAACACAACATGCACAAAAGTAAAGACTTAAAAACTTACTGTTAAATACTTAATTATACTATATGCTAATTAATATTAAAATAAACAAATATAAAGAACAAAGTACAATAAGAATTATCTCAACATAATGTAGTCTAGCCGGGACAACAAGTTATGAATAAAGTAAAAGATTATTATAATATAAAATACATAACAAAATTATATTATAATATTAATGTGGCGCGAAAAAATTATATACGCTCGTGAGGAAATTTTGCGAGCGATTACACGAAAAATTACAAAGAGCATATGTAGAGGAGCAGTTCATAAAACTATTTCTTTATACAAAATACACTTGCGATAGATTACATGAAATGCAATAAACATTACTGATTTAATGACACACATACCTAAATTAAATGAAGCAATATTAATTGTCTATGGGTTTCCGTATAAATGTTCCTTGTTGTCTTTGATTTTGTCGTTATTTTTCATTATATCTTTGATTATCGAGGGTGACTTAAATGATGAAATAAAAAAGTAATAATTGTAGTATATCCGGAGAAGTTATTGATAGGAACCATATAATCGTAGGAAAACTGGTATAAAATTATAGTTGCTTTATTGCTGGCATCTATCGTATATCTGTAGTAATATTGCACCTAAAAAGTGCCGCAGAGCACGGTGCTAGTCTCAAAGCGCGGTAATATTTATACACTAGTGCATGCTTAAAATCACAGAGGGCGTTGTATTGCTTTTTTAATCTCCAAACTTCGCAATAGATGGCGTTACCTGCATACTAAGCCTAAAATGGGAAATATTCTTGGTCTGTTTTGTGTTGACCGTATAAATTAAACTTTTACACTATACTTAGTTTTATTCATTACCTTGTATCCTACTTTATAGGATTTTGTTTGATTGAATTCTATTAAACTACTTGAAGCGTTTTGAGAATGTAAATTTACTGGAAAGTAACTATAAAACTACACAGTATTTCATTTTATCTCTATTGACAACATTTTGACTTTTTGCGGTAATCTCAGTTAATCTTATAGCCAATCAGGTTAAAAAATATATTTAATTGTCTGTCAGTCAGGTTAAGATAATTATAGGTTTATATATACATATAATACTACACTATACGACGACCTAAAAACTGCAGGGCGTCAATTGTCCTCGGGCCTGTCCAGCAATCGACTTGGAAATGAGATAGTTTTATGATAAAGAAATTATGTTCATTAGTATGATTTGGCCTGTGGTACCGACAGAGTAGAATTGTACCTCCCTCTGTACCAGGTGTCGTAAGAGGCCTCAGGTACCGGAACGGACAGATAACGGTATATCCATCCGAAGCTGTGTAACTCGAATAAAACAGGGCGTGAATAGGCAGCAGCATTCCTGTAGCAAAGCTACATTCTGATATTGCCACCACGCTCGCCCAGCGCGGCATTTATGGGACAATCACCCTTTTAGGGGAGGCCTATGTCCAGCTGTGGACTTTTTACGGCTGCTATGATGATGATGATGAAAAGAAGGATTCAAGCTGCCCCATGGTTAAATATCGTCGTCGTCTGTTATGTAATAGACATGTTGAATTGATTTCAAATATAAAAGGGTTACGCTTTTAAATTTAAAAAAAAATAATATTTAAAAATAACAAGTCACGGTGTTCATCCATGATAAACTTCTCAACTATTGGACAGATTTTAATCAATAGCAAACATTGATTAAAATCTGTCCAATAGTTGAAACTATACGGTGTGCTTTTCGACCCAACTTGAGATAAAGGCAAGTTATCTTAATACACTCATTTGCAAATAAAACGGGCACCTAAGCAATAAACCACAGCAAATGTTACTATTGGTTTGTTTGATAATTATAGGTAGTTTTACTTTCACAATTTTGAAAATTAATAAGCAAATAATCGTTTTCGTCAGTATTATCATAAAATTTGATAAAATTTATGGGTTTTAATGCTCAAGTTCACTAGTAGTGTATATTCGTGAAGTAAAAGTTAACAAAGATTTTTGTTTGTATTTTCTTGAATAAAGTAAAAGCGGATAAATGTTTAGTATCGAGTGTGACTCCCTCTAGCTGAAATCACAGCTTGAATTCGTCTGGGTATGCTAGCGAGGATATCCCGGATACTTGCTTGCGGAATACGTTCCCACTCCGCGGTAATCACATTCTTCAGCTCCCTGATGGTCTGCGGAGTCGGTTGTACTGATCTCACTCGTCGTTTAAGAACGTCCCAGACATGTTCTATAGAATTGAGGTCGGGACTTCGAGCTGGCCAATCCAAACGACGAATGCCGGCTTCTTGCATATACGCTTCCACATCGCCAGAACGGTGGGCGCGACCGTTGTCGTCCATAAAAATTGAGTCTTCGCCTAAAGAGGCCAATTCGGGTTGTGCATGAGGAATTAGAACTTCCGTTATGTATCGATGTCTAGTCAGTGAGCCGTTTTCAATGAAGACTAACTCTGTACGATCCATCGAATTTATTCCTGCCCAAAACATAACAGAGCCCCCACCATAAGGTGTGATTTCTTAAAATCAAGCCTCTGCAAAGCATTCTCCTCGTCTTCGTAGCACTCGCCGACGTTGATTTTCACCAAACAGAGATATCCTGGCTTAATCGGAGAACAATACCCTATTCCAGTCGTCTTGAGTCCATGATTCACAATTTTGAGCAAACCTAAGCCTGGCAACTCTGTGCTCACGATGTAACTTAGGGCCGCGGGCCGGGCGATGACTGCGTATATTGGCCGCGAGAAGCCTCCTCCTGGCCGTCCATAGACTAATATGCACATTTCTTACTTCTTCGAGGTTGTTCTCAGAGTCCACATACGGAGACTTGCGATTTCTCAATGCGCGACTCACAAGAAAACGATCATCCCGTGGTTGAATACATGGTTTTCTTCTAGAACCAGGCCTTCTGTCGACGGAACCGGTGTCTTGATACCACTGCCAGGTCCTTTGAACCGTCGAGCGACTCACAGTTAGCCGCTGAGCTACGGAGCATTGGCTGCAACCCTCTTCGAGCAGCGCAATAATTTTGGTAGCTTTTACCACTTTCTCTTACATTATTGTGACAGTTAAACAGCAATAAATGAAGCTTTGACAATAAAGAATATGAAATAAATTCATGAAAATTGACTAAAAGTTATGTAAACAGATATTATTTTTTGAAACATCGCACCAGAAATTGTTTTCTGTAAAAACGATCATCAATCGAAAATTTGAATTTAGAACGTACTGTTTGAAACACTTCGGCATTTTTAAAACCGGCGAGTAACATTTACAAATGATTAAAATCATTATGGAACCGTTTTTTTTTAAAAGAATAATTAAAATAAATACGCCCGTTTTTTGCAAATGAGTGTATATAGTCGCAATATTTTCTTCATAATTAACATATGAATATAGTAAAGATAGGACAACGTCTGACAAATCAGCTATTGTTATATAATATTAAATAACCGTGTTTTAAAATCGTTTGAGGAACAGTTTTATTATGAGTAGAAAATGAGTAAATTTTTGAAAGTTTTTTTTAATTAATCTATATATACATAAGACATATGCAGGCAACTCCACTGGTTTTTTTGCCCGCACTAGAATCATTAACACAATCTGTAACAGACGGTGGTTGCGAAACTCCTTGTGAGAACTTTTTAGTTAGGTACCTTCGGTCTTAGTGATGATCGATCCGTGCATATATATTTATTATATTATACATAGTAAACATTTATGTATTTCTTGAAATATGTAAGTTCTTATGAGAAGTAGACGATCGTCTGCATGGGCACATCATCTATTTCTATAGACAAATAGTAGTGTTCGCATTGCTGTGTTCCGATTTGAAGGCATTGAAATTACTGGGTAAATGTGACATAGTATCTAGACTATTCTAGCGACACGCTAGTGATATCTTTGTGATGACAGCATGCTATATTTTATTTCTTTTCTTTTATTTTCGGCCGATCCTATTGCTGGACTACTCAGACTTGAATTCCAGCGCCGACAAAAAAAAGAGCGCGAGGCCTCTCATAGGTGAGAGGTCGGATGCCCGTATTTATCCTGCGTACCCCGCGGCCGCGACCGCGCGCTTAGCTACGGTCGCGGCCGCAAGGCTAACGGGATCTGAGCGGGATCGACGGCGATCGCCCGAGGGCGCCTTTAAAGGCTCGACCTAGGCTCGGGCGGCCATCGTTGGGGGGTGAATTTAATTATAAAATTCAGCAAGAGAGGACGGACGGAGCTTGTGTGCTGTATTCATAATATAAAAGAAATTAATGAATGTTTTTGAACCTACTTATTTTCTGGTGGGTTGAAAGTAATATTTTCTCTTGCGTTATAGTAAACACAAACAATGAAACTACCTACTACAAACATACAGATATCTCAATTTATTTTGTATCAGGAAACGAACTCACAATACACAATCGAACATCAATTTATTACAACGTTGTGGGTGGACGTCCTACGCTGCGCTCGCCGGTACGTGGTCTCCATTTCATTTAAACACGATCACTCATCACCAAAACAAATTCAAGCCTAAATATTCCAGGTCAACCCCTAAAAGGCAGCAAAACATAAAATTAGTGTACTCACACACCAAAACGGGCGAAATGATCCGATTTCCACCAACAAAGGCATAGTAGCATTCATGACTCATTTACGCACTTCTAGTATCCATTGTCGACATTGCCAAGGGAACGTCGACCTTGTCGCCTTATTATTAGAGTCGCGGTAACAATCGACGTACCACCCGCAGAGTTTGAACAGGGCCAAGGTTTTTCTTTTGTAGCGATTTTTTTTTCGCCCATTATAATCTTTGTGCTTTCACTAAACAGCGCGCGTAATCATTATAAAAATTGGATAAAGGACGGGCTCTGTCATATTTGTTTATTTCGCTTTTGTTGTTATTGGACCGTGTTTTGTAAATAAAATAACATTTTGTTAGTTGCGATGCGTGTGGTTCATTGTATATACATATAAATATATAACACGCATGTATTATTTTTTAAACTACAATCAATCCGGGTAATTGAACTATCCAGGTAACTTTGATTTGTTCTTTTTACAGAATAAATATATTAATCTTTAAAATATCGGTTCACATTCACAATGAAAACAGTTCTTGAAATTAATTAAAACCTTGATCTCGGCTGAATTCGTTTTGCATACATACATATGTACATCACGCCTGTGTCCCATTGGGGTAGACAGAGACTATGTATCTCCACTTGCTACAATCTTGGCATACCTCTCTTGCTTCCCTCACTCGCATTAGGTAGTTCTTTCATATACGTTAGTTTATCCTTGGTATAATTAATTGGTTCTGGACCTGGTCCTTCTTTAATAGTTCTTCTACCGGGTTAGAGATATAAAGAGAAGAAAGAGAGAAGAAAAAGAAGAATGAGAAGATATGTTCGCCGCGGTCGTCCTATACCAACCCTTTCATTCACTTCCGCTCAACATATTTGTGCAGCCATTCACTTTTCATCCATCCTTCCTACATGTCCACACCATCTTAACATTCCTTTCTCTATTGTTGTCACAACATCATCTTTTACACCACATCGATCTCTTATAACACTATTCTTTAATCGAAGTACTCTCATTTCAAATTTGTTTTAAAATCTACAATAAAGGATTATACAGTTTCCCAAATAGTTTATATTAATTTTACGTTAAAACCAAGTAATTGTCTCTGGTTTTAAACGCGAACCGAACCCCTTAACGTTTCCTTTCCGATGACATGCACTCCCAATTGTGCTAAGAAGATTTTAGTAGACACGTAAAATTTTCTATTGCATATTTTTTTATTTTTTGAGATGGTAAGAACTAATAATTTCGTCTATCAGTTGGTTACGCTGTTACGCCTTAACTCTTAAACAATTTTGATAAAATTTTGCATTTCAGCAAGAACCGTAAGTAAGGGCAAAAGCTACTATTAGTCCGGAGGAGTATAAGTCGCTATGTATAATCAGATAGAGTTTATTATAAACACACATACAAATACCTATGTAATTAAAAATAACTTTATTTATGATTACATTGGAAATATGTAGTCTTCTCTATATAAGAAGTCATCATACCAGCCATTGAGAGTCCACTGCTAGACATACCCCAATAAAAGGGGAATATTGCCCATAATTGCCGCGCTGGGTAAGCGTGTTGGCTATCGTAGAGCGCAGCTTTTGCGACGGGGATGCTGCTGCCTATCCCAGCCCTGTACATTTGAGCTGCCTTTTTTACATGGATATACCGCCATATTTCGGTTCTAGTACCTTAGTCGCCTCATACGATACCTGGTACAGGGGAGGTACTATTCTACTTTGCCGGCAGCTCACGGCTAATACTATATATCTATGTAATTAAAAATAACTTTATTTATGAATCCATTGGAAATATATAATTTTCTCTATATATAGTCTATCTATATATATAGTAGATAAGGCGATGTTTTTTAGTATATTTCATAGTTCTAAGTCTACAGGATCTACCTTTCATCTACCTTTTAAATATTGATTCCTTTGAAAATGTTTACTTGCGGCTTAAACTGTCTTATTTTTTTTCAGGTTAAGTTTAAATATTCTGTTCTATACTGCCTTGATCGACAGACAGACGAATCAAAGTGATATAAGGATCCAGTTATTTTTCTCTTGAGGTATGGAACCCTTACCATACTCTTTTTCTGCATGTCCTGCACAAACTTGTGCTACTCCTCGTAAATGGAGCTTTCTGTGTCTTATTTGCAATTGACCGGTATTCTAGTCTTTGCTTAATGCTACAATACCGACAGAGTAGAATAGTACTTCCCCCTGTACTAAATGCCGTAAGAGGCGACTGAGGTACCGGGCCCGACAGATGGCGGTACATACGTCTCAAATAGTTCATCTCGAACGCTACAGGGTGGAGCTATCGCATTGTCGATTACTCTATACACAATTATTAGGATAAAACGATTGTATCCTGTACGGTTTCATTGTTTTCTCTTTTCTATTTGAAATCCACATTATCAGCAAAGGATGTTAGTCCGGGATGAACATCGAAACTAGCGAACCGATTATAATTAATGTTTGCTTACTGATGCAGCTCTATCTAACTTGAGAGATATGATAGTTTATATCTTAATTTATGCGACAAAAAATAATATATTTTCATTATAAACATAAGGGCAGTTTAGACAGGAAAACGTCACTTGGGTTGGCTATTGAGCTAGATTTTATTCCCGGGGTCACGGTAAAATCGCAGGTCGCTGCTAGTACATTAAATTTGAAGATAGATAGCCTCTGTTTAGGTATAGACACACAAAAGGGGAAAGATCCCGGCCCTCCATCTTTAACGTCCCTCTCACGCGAGAGTGGCGACATGAATAAATCATAAAAAAAATATCAGGCTCATCACAGATCCGAGGTCGGAATCTGTTTACTTTATTTGAGGGATTGAGATATGACGGGAGAGGGGTGTCTTGGGGGGCGGGATACGGAGACACCTATCTGACTTGTGCACATCCCACTTGTAAAGATTTTATGGTCTACATGTTACATTCAAGGAGAACTGTGAAAGGACAGGATGCCGTTGGGTACTGGCAGAGTGGAATTATATCACCCCTTCTACCCGGTAACGTATGAGACGACTGAGGTACTGGAACCGACAGATGTATGTGCGCACGAACCTAAAGCTTAAATTATATATTTTTTGTTGTAGCGTGATGATATATAGCCTAAGTTACTTCATTTTATATCAGCTATCTGATAATGAAAGTACTATCAAAATTACAAACATAGAGAGACAGGCAAAAACAATAAATAAAAATTTGTAAAAAGCAGTTTTATATATCCATGCTTAAAAATCGGCTTAAATGTACAGGACGGAGGTGGGCAGTAGCTTCCTTGTCGCGAAAGCTGCGCTCTGCGATTGCCAGCACGCTTGGCAATAATGCGCAACATACCCCCTTTCTTGGGGAGACCTATGTCCAACAGTGGACTTAATGGCTGATATGATGAAAAAGTAGTTATTTTAATATAACAAACAGGCACTCCAATTTTATATATATGTATTGATAATAGGTATAGCCTTTGTTACTTGGTGGAGATGTAGCTGTCAATGGTGAAAAAATTTTTTTCAATTTTTTGAGATATCGTACCAAACAATCGAGTAATAATAACTTAATTAAAAAAAAGGAAACTTAAACTAAAATATATATTGATGCTTAAGTACCTAAACTAGGTCTAGCCTGTTCTTATAGGCACTTATATTTCCTCTTTGCCCTCCAAAGCCGATTTAAAACATTATTTCACTTTTAAAAAGTAACATTTCCCCAATTCATCATTCCTACGGGAGAGGAAAGTATGCGGGTATTGCAAGAATATAAACAGGGCTATAGCATCCAAATGCCATATAGTCCGCTCGATTCCATCTCCGCAAGGCTTGTTATATTTATGGAGCTTGCAAAATATGTATGAGGGGATGGACGTACAAAGCCGAGAGGAAATTGGATCACATACGGAAAAGATAGGATGCCGGTTTGGCGATTGGTCTAGACTGTAGAGGTATCAGGGTCGATTCCCTGATCGTTTGTATGCTGTTTGGAAGGCCTTCCATATTCGGTAATGCTGAGTTTTTTTATAGTCCGCATTATCACAGCCTTGCAGGAGTCTGTTAACGCTCGATATACGACGAGGGTATCACTTGAATAAATTAAGTAACACTACCCATTTATTTCACTGCTTCTCTCACCCTTCAAACCGGAATACAGCAATGCGTACTCCTATTTGGCGAAAGAAATAAGTAAGAGAGTGATATAAATGCAGACGACCTTCGTTTGAGCGGTTATCATCATCATCATATCAGCCATAAGACGTCCACTGCTGGACGTAGGCCTCCGCAAGGAACCTCCAATAGGACCGGTTGTATGCGGCCTGTGTCCAGCGTGATCCTGCGGTTTTAGTCAGATCATCGGTCCATCTTGCGGGTGGACGCCCTACGCTGCGCTTGCCGGTACGTGGTCTCCATTCCAGAACCTTACGACTCCATCGGCCATCGGTTCTCCGTACCAAATGCCCAGCCCACTGCCACTTCATTATGAAGGGTGAATGAGTTTAAAAGATTTATTAATCGTGCTTAACTTCAAAAGACTTCATTTTGTTTATTGATTGAAGAACTTCCTCATTATCATCATTAGATCAGCCACAAGACGTATACTATAGATAGATATAAGCCTTCCAAAGTGAATTATACTAATTTGAGTTTGAGGCAATATTTGCCGCACAGGGCAGGCTTAATGTGCAACCACCCCTTTGCTTTTGAGCTATTGCAAATACTATGTATACGCTACCAACCATACCATTAGAGGGTGGTTCAATTCTCATTTTACTGTACCTACGTAAATTTAAAGACTTATTTGTATTTTTGCCGTTACGTACCGGCAAAGTTTGCTGCGAGGTAACGACAGAGTGGAATAGTACCTCCTTCTTTACCAGATATCGTAAGAGGCGACTAAGGTACTAGAATCGACAGATGGAGGTATATCCATTCGAGACAGTGTAGCTTAAATGCATAGGGTCGGGATGGCCAGCAGCATTCCCACCGCAAAAGCTGCGCTCTGCGATTGCCAACACGCTTGCTCAACGCGGCAATTATGTGCGAAATTCCCCCTTTCTTGAGGATGTCCAGCAGTGAACTTCCAATGGCTGTGTTGGTGATGACGATTTGTACATTTTTTGCCATTTACGCGTTCTCTACTTATAATTAATCGACGTTTTAACGGCTATAAAACACTGTTAATTACATTTTTTGGCCGACGTTTTGGTTACCATGCAACCGTTTTCATGGATACTTGTTTTTTATTAAGGTACCAATGTAACTGATAGTATAAGTACATTAGACGCTTGGTTAGCGAGTGGTATGGTACTTTTGCTATAGTATACTATATTTTAAACACAACCTATATCCTTTTTAAGGCTTTAGACTAGTTGTGTACCAAATCTATTTTAAATTAGTTCAGCAGTTTAGGCGTGATTGCGTAACAGACAGACAAAGGTAGTTACTTTCGGATTTATAATATTAGTAAGGATAATATAGTGAATGAATTGTTTCAATTGGTTGAGTAGATTTTTAAGTAAATCATACCAAACAAACATACAATAAAATATTTCCTTTTTATAATATTGTTATAAATATAATACAGGTATATTGTAACACATATCCTAGGCTCACCAAAAACCTTCAGATTCATAATACAATAACATGTTGACCTTTCACGTCCTAATAAAACGGGGATGATACCCATTGTGCTCAAATCAGTGCCTTATGATACAATAACTGCGCATCCCTCAGGCAGCAACCCTCAATTCACCCCACAAATCCTTTAAGTAAGACGTAAGACCTTTAGTAAAATATTCCGTGTCCCTGTCTGTTAGTGTTGGCATCTTTTTTTTAAATAGCCAATGAGAGTGACGTTTTGAAAATGGAAGTGGATGAGGCATCATGGCGGGGATCGTAAAATATGAGTTTAAAAAAATCGAGTTTTGAAGCGAATAATTAATATATTATAATTTTTATTTTTTATTAAATGTTGTGCAATTTTTTTATATAAGAAACTAGCAGCTCTCCGCCATTTCACCCGCGTTAAGTAGGTATTATAACTTTAATACTAAATTTACCCCATTAAGGGATAATTTTTGGATAAAATATTATATAATATACTTTTGTTTTATGACTTTCAATAAGGAAACTTTATACTGAATTTCATTCGAACAACTTTTAAAACAGGAAAGTTTAATATTAACTTTGCACTTTCTCAAAAATCTTTTTCAAAAATATTTACTTAGTGCATCCCTACCTTATAAAAGTAATAAAAAGTGCAAAATTTCTACTTTCCAAACTTTATGGTTTAGCCCCTGCGTTGATATATCAGTCAGTCAGTCAGCTTCCTTATTCATTTATATAGATATTAAGGTATCAAAATATAGACAGAAAATCAGATTTCAGTTAAATGGTAAAAATTGATCCAAGTATGACAAAAACGCAAGTAAATGTCCAATATCTATATACTAAGGAATGTGATTTCTAATTACTAATTTGTTTAATTAGTGTTAAAGGGCAGTGCATACAGGGCAGGTATGGGCAGCAGCATCCTAGTCACAAAGATACGCTCTGCAATTGCTACCGCGCCAAATCTTCGCGGTAAATATTACAAATAAACCCTGATGATTGATGCAATAGGAAAATCTTGCGAGGACTCTGATGTTGAACTGCGAGTAATTCGATTCGGTCAACAGATCAACAATAATTTTAAGTTTGTACTAACTTTCTTTATCCTTAAATATTCCCGCCATTATTATAAAGAAAATATATCCGCGGCACATCACTAGTCTATTATGGCAGGCAAATCCAATTTTCTAATAGCTGCATTATTACCTGCTCTATGCTTTTCTCTTTGATCATATTTCCCTTTCTGGGGATTCTTTCATTTCCTACTCTATGCTTTGTGTCCGCCGACTCACATCTATGGACGATTTTCTCGCCTTTATTATGTTTTGGTTATGATTTTATATTCCTGGATATTTACAATAACAAATATATCCTTCAAAAGTTCATGTAGCATATCACGTTAGTGATTGAAAAATGTATGCTTTAAGGTATCCAAAACGTAAAAAATGTATTAATTAACGTCGTTCTTTTTGAAGTTGTTAATAAATAGTATTATTGTGTTAGACAGAATTGTTTCGACTATTTACAGATTACAGACACGAATTATTTGATTTATGTCTGGTATTATAAGCGATGATTTAAGCCGATAGACGGCTTATCCACCCGCGTTTTAAATGAAAAAAGGCGGGAATGGGTAGCAAAATCCACCACGCCTGGCCAGTGATGTGGCAATTTTGGGTAACAATTCTCATTAAATAAAAGTGTAGTCTTTTAACTAAACGTGTATTAAAAATTAATATTTTTTTATATATTTTTCCTTAATAAATCACTCTTATTTATTTGGACTAAATTATGAAAATTCTTTTAAGAAATATGGTTTAGTTCTCTAACTAAGATACGACTTTTGATTATGACAACCGATAGAGAAGATATATACCACCCAAACACCCAGAAAATTTATTTGTGTCTGTTCTGTGTCTGGGTGTTAAATATATGTATTCAAATAGTATATTTGTGATTTCTCTGTTGTCTGGTGTCCGTAACACAAGTGCTTTAAGCGGCTTACTACGGAGTCTGAATTTATTTATTTTAAACTATGTACAATTTCATTTCATCTTGCTCTAATATTATATATATATATATATTACTATATAACAGAGTAGCAATTTCGGCCAACAATTCTCGTAAAATAAAACAGCAAGAAGCAACGTGGCACGTCCAATATGATTTAAAATGTACTGTAATTTGTAATTGAATTTAAATTGAGGCGCTTTCAAATTACTTTACGAAACATTTACAAGATAGATTATAAGACAATATTAAAACATCAGATAGTTGAAACATTTATCAAGAGAAATCTCATACAAAGGTCATCTGCATTGGTACCTCACTCACACCTATTTCTACCGCCAGTGTCCGCTGTGATCCGGTTTGAAGGGTGGGAGGGGCAGTCACTGGGTAATGTATCATTATAATATTCTTAAGTCAAAATATTAGCAACGCGCAAGTGATATTCTTGTGATAGTGCCTACTAGCGCATGTAGGCTGAGGTAACGCTTACTATCACGCGGACTGTATGCTTGTTTGCTCACTTCATGACTTCACCAATGCAGACGACCTTTGCAAGAGGTCTATTACCTCTAGTGATATCCTTGTGATATTACGAGCGCATGTAGGCTGCGCTAACGCTCACTATCACGCAGACTGTATGTTTGTTTGTCGTTGTAGTCCAATAAAAAAATATATTAAGCGAAAGCACCAAGAATGGTTGCCGTAACGTAACCAAATAGTCAATCATAAAATGTAAGGGCGTTTGAATTTATTTATTTATTTTATATTTCACCTCGTTTTTTTTAAAACTAATGGCGTCGCGTCTTGAATTCCTTGCGCAACGCAACAAAAACTTCTTTGTTGTAATTTCAAAATGGTGGCCAGTGAAGTGTGATTTTAATGCGATAAAACTACTTATGGATTAGCCATTGTTGTTCAGGACTCCTCACCGTTCGCGGCATGTTTGTAGTCAAGTGGGATACATAAATAAATATTCTTTTATGCTGTACGTTCTTTCTTGACATAAGTGCTACTGTTTGATGAGAGGCGTTTTTGTAGACTGCAACGTTCTTGGCGCGATACAAATTTGTTGCTAGGCGGAGTACATTAGGACTTAGGACCGCAGGATTAATTAAATTGTATATGTGTTAATTGGCTTTTATAATAATTCAATCCTGTATTACCTATAATTATGCATATAATAACTTTCTTATTAGAAATATTAATGTAATTATAATTATTTCATTGTTAATTTAAATAATAATATTATATATGTATATAATATATTACTTTGAATTTAGATCGCGCTGGTCGCTGAACACAACCAGTCCAATTCGAAATGTCTTAAAGCCTATCGCGCAGTAGTAAGAAAAGATCTTGACACAGTGTCAATAATCAAGTCATCATCATCATACCATTGGATGTCCACTGCTGGACATAGGTCTCTATAAGACAGGAGGTATTGCCCCTAATTGCTGTGCTGGGTAAACGTGTTGGCAATCGTAGAGGGCAGCTTTCGCAACGGGAAGCTGTTGCGTATCCCCGCCCTGTGCATTTGAACTACACTGTTTCGGATGGACATACCGCTATCTGTCGGTTCTGATTTTAATATAATAAATGATTATTAATAGGATAGAGACATCACGAACAGAGCTCTAAATCCTAGATTATGATATAACAATTTATCAGATAAAGTTGCACAAAGATACATTTTACTTAACAAAGTTCTCGGTTTTATCAAATTTCATAAATCAATTTAGATTAGTGTTTTTTTTATCACAATTTTGGTTGAGCGCGCCCGTTGGTAAACATAGATGTCGCTTTGGTGCACTTTAACAAAACAATGGTTGACAATGACATTTTTTTTTATCTCTGTCACTAATCTCTCGGTATTGGGTATCTGTATTGGGGTACCGTTGAGTTTTATATGTGTATTCTACAGGAAATAAGTGCTCGAATCAAAAACTATACATAAATGATACGTCTATTACTTTTAGATTTATTTAAATTAATTAGAAGATTCGATTTCCTTGTAAGTATCTCGAATCAAAGAGTAACTATTAATTTCTTGAATTATCTTATTAAAATATTTAATATAATAGCCGTGAGGTACCGGCAGAGTAGAATAGTACCTCCCCCTGTACCAGGTGTCGTAACAGGCGAGTAAGATACCGGAACCGACAGATGACGGTATATCCATCCAGAACAGTTCAGCTCAAATGCACAGGGCGGGATGGGCAGCAGCATCTCCGTCGCGAAAGCTGCGCTCTGCGATTGCCAACTCGATTGACCAGCGCGGCAATTATGGGTAAAATTCCCCCTTTTTTGGGGAGGAAGATGATGATTATTTAATATGTAATTAACATTTTGAAAAACTTTCCACTATAAATAAATTTCTTACTTCAATATGTTAGACAAATAATAATAATTAGAACCATATTCAAGTCAATAAATCTTTGAACTATGCGTGTAAAGATATCTAGAACTTTTCTTTTTCTATTTCAACCTCTCTTATTTTCATGAACTAAATTCGAAAAAAAATCAACAAATATAGTGAATATGGTTTAGTAATTTAACTAAGTGACGACTTTTGGTCATGCCAACAGATGAAGAAGATCAGAAACAGACACAAACATTTAATAAAAATATATAAATATTAAACAAAACTGAATATAATTTTTTTTTGCCTAATACACTGTGAACTTAGAATTTCCTTTGTCCACGGCATAATTCTTGCATTCGTACATATTTTTAAACTCTCTTTTATTTAGTAACACACAAAACACCAGGAAGAATAAATAAAATAAGACGGAACCTTCTTTCCAAAAAAAGCGTCTCGTCCTCTCCAACAAAAATAGAATAGCTACTTAAGATCTCAATGACATTTTTCTTTTTAATTTCCTAATGCAAGGGCGCTTGTGAGCTTATCGGTTCCCATCGGTGTTGCCAGAAACACTTTTGGCGCAATATTGGTGACTCTGTACTCGGAATTCGTTTTGTTATTGGACAATCTGTGGATTAGAATTGTTCGGGGTAAAACTTTTCAGATCGTTTGCACTTGAGTAAGTTTGTGTCATTTGTTACTTTGGTTCAAGATGGCTTTTGTGTTTTTTCTTGAATGAAATTTGAGATGATTCTGCTTCTAATATTCATTATTCTTATAAAATCGGTGCACCAGTTTACGCTTGATAGCGTGACAACCAGACACTTATATTTTCGGATTTATATTACATAATCATATCGGCCATAGGATGTCCACTGCTGGACATAGGCCTCTCCAAATGTTTTTCTATAGCATCGGTTGTACTCAGCCAGCATTAAATCACAGGGTCGTCTTTCTAATTGTATGTTCTACATATTTTATGTGGACGTCCTACGATGCGCTTTTCAGAGCATTGTCTCCATGTTTTTCTCACATACCGTCCGCTTGATGCTAAAAGTGACCGCAGTCTATAGACACGTGTCATCACAAAGATATCACTTGCGTGTCTCTACCCTTAAGACGTGACGATACTATGTCACATTTATCTAATAATTTCACTGCCCCCCTTCAAACTGGAACACGGTAATGCCAACACTGCTAATTGGCCGTAGAAAGAGATTAGAGTGAGGTGGATTAATGCAGACGACCTTTGGAAGAGCTCTGACTCTAGCATTCCAGAAAGATACGGCTGTGTCGGTCATTGGTATTGCGTATTCATTTTATACAAGTTATTTTTTATATTGGTGGTTATTGCAAGATTCGTGTTCACACATCCAAACAAAAATATGCATTTTCTGCCTTTGTTGCTGACCGGTTCTTTTAACTTTAAATAGTGATCAGTATTTATCACCCGTCAACTTCTTCGCGTAAATAAATGATATATCTGACTACTTAAGGATCTAAGGTTGCCTATTGACCATAGATCATGTTGATTCATTCATAGATTTCCTAGGTTGTTCTAAAACAAAAGACCGTTGTAATGACTACAACAATGTGTGGATATTGGGCTCTATAAGTTTCTTTTTACCCAAGTGATTGAAAATAAATACATAATAGGAAAGAATAAAAAGTGACAAGTATAATATAACAGTGCGATCTTCCAGGTTACCTTTTAACTATATAATAGGGCAGTTAGATGTGTACAACTAATTCGATATACTAGATGTAGTCCTTTCACAAATTAATTTAATAATAATAACAAATTTACACAATAACCTTGGTGTATAGCACTAGTGTGCATTAATGCACACTAGTGCTATAGATGCGGCATTATCTAAAGCTTACACTTAAAAATAAGTAGACCCCAATAAATCAGCATACAATACGTTTGACCACCATTATTATTTATAAAGACCTCAAGTGTTGCCTGAACACTTTGTCTGTCTGTCCAATCCGAAGTTGCTAATGGTATTGATATTTTTTTGAAGTACGTCTAAGGGTAGAGATTAAAGAATTAGTTATTTGTGATGGATGAAAGTGTTTTTTTTGTTATACATTTTAAAGTGTTTTGGGGCGTGCTGCCCAGGTGTGTCCGCAGACAATATTTATTTTGTCAAAATATTAATATAGTGATTGCGATAATTTCTGAGTATGGATGTTTGGTCGTATGTGTCTCTTTTTCGCCGGAATAGCGTTTCACGGCTACTCTTACAATTGGGCTGCTATAGATCCGGATGATATCTGGCACAAGGATACACTAGATTCTTCTGGTGTGGATTTTTATTTTACTAGATTTTTAGGCACAACTAACACAGTTTAGCTGTCAGAGATGTGGACTTGTTCCCGGAATGGCAAGAGATTCAAAAGAATGAGATATAAAGTAATGTGTTTTTAATCTATTATAATGTCTTCTTTATGCTTCAATTTTATATAATATGCTTCATATACATATGAAGAATATTATATAAAATCTTTTGTAATGTAAACAATATAATTAAAAACATGATTATAAATACCATAATGGCAGTACAAATAACACGTGTGATGTTATTGCATTGACATCTGTCATTTGAATCAAGAGATCAACGCATCGGTTTTTCTTACATATCTATAACTAGCGGTTCCCGTAACTTTGTCCGCATAGGATTGTGATTTTAACAGGTAACATAATCTTTTCTTAATAAATTAACTATCTAACGTTGAAATATTTTTTAAATCGGATGTGCTGTTCCTGAGATTAGCGCGTTCAAACAAACAATCTGTTTGTTATTATTTATATTGAAATTAGGTAAGCAAATGCCTATCTGTTTGTGTACCGGGTATCGTATGAAGCATCTCAGTTACTGGAATCTGGATAGTGGAATTCACTGGGAATATCGGATTAGCATACCTTAAATGCAACAGGATGGGATTGAGCAGCAGCATCCTTATCACGAAGTTGCACTCTGAAATTGCCACCACGTCTACCCCGCGCAGCAATTATGGGGAATTTTCCAGCTTTATTGGAGAGGCCTATTTGTGGACTTTTTAGGAATTATGTAATGATGTTGGCATATACACAGTTGAAACCGTAGAAAAATGCATAATTGATTGTACATATGGACTAGTTTTTAGGTTTTTTTTTATAACACTTCTTTGATAGTTATAATCGTGTTTGTTTGTTTTTGACAGATTTTGGACTTTCCCTTTGATTCGTACGTCGATAAATGGAACCAATTAAATTAAATTATAAATCAGTAAAATATTTTTTGTTTCTTTTTGTTATATAAATATTTGTCCTAGGTGGGGATCGAACCTTTGGCACACAAGATACGATCCCTGCCATCTGCGCCGTCGGGCCCGTCGTAATTAATTTGTGTCTTGACAATGGACACGTGTCACCCATGCGTTTCTAATGTCGTAAGTGCCAGCTTGCATACGCTCGTAGCTTGTTCTTCACTTAATATAGTTGTTTGGACGGATTCAGTTTGTAATCGAATCTTGGAATTAGACTGAACATTATCGTATAATAATAATAATAAATAAATTCCCACAACATCTTATACATTGACCTGACTCTGTGGTAAGTCGCTTGAAGCACTTGTGTTACGGACGCCAGACAACAGAGGAATCACAAATATATTTAAATACATATATTTAACACCCAGACACGGAATAAACACAAAAATCATCATATAAATATTTTCCCTGGATTGGTATCGAACCCGTTGTGGGTTTGTGGGTTTGTGGGGTTGTGGGTTCCATCCGCGCTCTCGGGCCCGTCAGCCGTTGGATGTTCACTGCTAAAAATAGATTTTTTTTAGTTTATTTGTTACGTTTCGGCTGAAGTTTGACAATTATTTGTATATATAGTTATAAATATACATAAACAATATACAGTTATTACTGTCAAAATTAATTTACTTTGTTGGTTTTTCATTTAGAATTAACCATGTTCCAATACACTCCAGTTTTATTAGGAGTAATAAACGCGTAAATTTAAAAAAAATATTGTTGGTATCCCTTGGAGAAGGGGAATTTATATTGCAGAAATATATAAAGAAATTTGAGAAGAATCAAAGAAGTAGTATCAGTGCGGTAGGAATAAGATCTTGGACAGTATTCTCGTAATGAAACTTAATGCCAGCATAAGGAGTAGTGTGCCCAAAAAAAACTGCATCATCCATCAAATCGGGTTGCCCATATCCATCAGTGGACGTCCACGGCTGATATAATAATGATGATCTCATACGGCCGTATAATTGTTTGCCAACCTTGCATAAAAAGGGCTATCAAAAATCATCACTCGCATGCGCCCATTAGGGGGTGCGTGGGGGTGCGGGGGCGGGCGCGGGGGCGCGTGCGGCCCATTACTGTACTAATTAAGTACTCGCGGAGTACTCGCTTAATGTGGGGTGGACCGAGGCGACGTCTAGAGCTAAGAATCGTATGTAATAGCATAATAAAAAAATTACATGACATCTCATTGCTATGCTCCGGTTTGAAGGTTGACTGAAGAAATTACTGGGCAATGTGACAAAATAACATTAAGTCACATGGTCGGCAATACGCTTGTGATATCCATGTGATATTACAAGCGTCTATAAGCTGCAGTGACGCTTATTTTCACACGGACTGCATGCTTGTTTGTCGACTTGGTTTTATAAAGAAAATACCTAACTCCGGGACAATTAGCTAAAGGCACTTGTGTTACGAATATCAGACAATAGTGGTATTTTAAATACAATATTGAAACACCCGGATAATACCCAGAATTCTCCCTTTCTTGGAAAGTCTTATGTCTAGCAGTGGACTGTGAGATCCATGATATGATAAACACCCAGACACAATTCATTATTTAAATATTTGTCCTATTTAGTTTAGGTAGGGATCGAACCCACGATTTTTTGCACACAAGATAGGATCACTACCATCTGCGCCATCGGACCCGTCATTTAACAATAATATATTCATAATAACATCGTAAATGCGAATTGTGTTTTTTTTTGTAAGATTGAACATCACACATCACGCCTGTGTCCCATCGGGGTAGGCAGAGACTATGGATCTCCACTTGTACCTCTCTCGCTTCCCTTGGTACTTCTGACCTGGCCCTTCTTTAATACCTCTTCTAACTGGATAAGATATGTTCGCCTCGGTCGTCCTTTCCGCTCTATATATTTGTGCAGACATTCTACTTTCATCCATCCTTTCTACACGTCCAAACCATCTTAACATTCCTTTCTCTATTGTAGTCACAACATCATATCTCTTATTACACAATGGTTTTATCTATCCATCAAACTCACACCATACATTCTTCAAAGTGCTCTCATTTCACTTGTAAGATTGTTCGTTTTTGAACGCAGCGCTAGCGATTATTTTTACGATTTAGTCTTTGGCACGACTTTAACATCAATATCATCCTTACTAAAAGCTTTTCCAAACAGAAATAATTTTGCCTACTAAGGTCTGCGGTTAAGTGTAGCAAAGTTAAGGAATGCAGGTGGATATACTGCCATCTATCGGTTGCGGTACCTAAACAAAAGTGAAAGTTGAAAATATATATTACCTATAGACAGTTTTAAGTAAGGCACTTGAAGAAAGTGCATATATATTTAACATTTTTAAACATTACTTTGAAACTTATAGTTTCTTGTAAGAATCAGAATTGTATGACTTAATTTGTAATAATACATAATAAAACTATATTCATGTATGTAAATCATAAGATTTTAGGATTAAATTGTATTTACGTACATATTACAAATGTTTTGTAATAATCGTATTATACTAAAACTGTTTTGTATATATCGATCGATAATGCATTCATCATATTTATGATTTAATATGTGGAAGCGAAGTTTCTATATTTCACAAGAATAGATTTGGCTTTTCGATCTTCTTTTTTCTAATTTATTTAAAACAGTACAGTAGAGAAAAAATAGGATGGTAAATAAAACGCTCGTGTCTAAACGTTCTTAAGCTGTTCTAACTCACATGGGATTATTTTAACATAGCCGCGTGCCGCATCGACTCACCACTTGAAATCTTTTGTGCCCAAACCATAGACAGTCGCCCTCTAACAGTCTTAACGCTTCGGCTTAAGGCTCAAATTGGCGCGAAATCGAAATTTCTCTAATGGAATTGATACTTACCGTTTTGTCTATGGTTGTTGCAAAAAGGTTGCATTGTAACATAATGCGTCCGAGATTTTTAGTATAATTGCAATGAAGTGGTCCTTTTGGGGGCGTTTTACGAATTTAATGATTTGATTTATGATTTAATGGGCTTATGTAATTAATCGCTGCATGGTTATGACTCTCAATATATGTATTTACATTAAGTTGATACATAGTTGATAATACACTCATTTGCAAAAAAAACGGGCACCTAAGCAATAAACCATTTCAAATGTTACTATTGGTTTGTTTGATAATAATTATAGGTTGTTTTACTTTCACAATTTTGTAAATTAATAAGCAAATAATCGTTTCCGTCAGTATTATCATAAAATTTTATAAAATGTATGGGTTTTAATGCTAAAATTCACTAGAAGTGTATGATCGCTAGTAGTGCATATGCTCGTGAATTAAAGTTACGATTGCGAAGTTGCGATTTTTCAATGCGCGACTCACAAGAAAACGATCATACCGTGGTTGGGTACATGGTTTTCTTCCAGAACCAGGCCTTCTCTCGGCGGAACCGGTGTCTTGATACCGCTGCCAGGTCCTTTGAACTTAGATCGTATTGTTTCAAATACCACGGCATTTTTGAAACCGGCCAGTAATATGTAGTAATGAATGAAATCATTTTAGTACCGTATTTTTTAAAGAGGAATTAAAATCAAATCGCCCGTTTTTTTTTGCAAATGAGTGTACATATATATTATTTTAGACCTGATCAACGAACAAGCTTCACTGCAGCCTATAGACGCTCGTGTCATCACAAGGATATCAATATCGCGATACCAACACGACTGCTGTGACTTGAAGATATTATGTCACATTACTTAGTAATTTCACTGCTGCTCTGCAATTGGCGATATTTATAGGTGAGAGTGAGGTATCCAATGCAGACAAACCATATATATGGTCTACCTCATGTTTTACAATTGTTACACACACCTAAATAGGTCTATACCATGTTACTTTCATTAATTAAAATAATTTTACTATAAGAATAATACCATATTATGACGTAAATTAATAATTCACAGGTTTTGAATAAAATAGTTTAAAACTATGAACAATATTCATACATTACAAAAAATAATAAAAAAAATCAGAATGAACATTGCCTATACCTATACATAAAGAGCTTCAAATTTAAGAAAAAACAAACGACTTTTGCCACCAATTTAAACAATAAAAAAAACTTCATACGCCATTGTTATTCTAATTTCCCGGTAAAATAATCAAAAAAAGAACGAACACCGCCCACACGCTCCACTCAAATCTGTCACAATAGCCTGCAGTCTATTGCGTTAAAACGAGCGAATTAAAAAAGTAGTTTTTTTTTCAATAGCTCTCAGCAAAGGGCTGCTATGCAAACGGCTCAATGGCTTTTCGAGGGCCGTTGTGAAATATGTTTGATTGTTGCGTTTTTATTAATTTGTTGGGGGTCTTTCTCACGGTTTTTGTGTTGATCGATTGGTTTTAAAAATAGGGCTGTATGCGTTCAATGTTATTGCTACTTGAGTGGATGCATAAATTATATTTTTACATTTGATGTTTCTTATCATGTTTATTATTACTGTGTGATCTTTAGGGTGGTTTACCTTTTTATATTTGTTATACTTTAGAGTCAGTATACAAAAAATATCTTTAAAACAAAAACGAATGACATTAAATGTCTAGATTAGATTGTTTTTTTTTTATTTCAGAAACAGCAGTGCTCGCAATACTGAATTTTGTTTTGACGCATTGTTTTATCAAGTAATTCTACTGCGATCACACGAAATTGATACAAATTTGGTGGAAAATGGATTTTGAATAATAGAGATAAATTTTTTAAATAATTATTTTGTAAGGATGTTCACTATTCACAAAGTTACGAAGCATTAATGTTTCTGGTTAAATACAGAGGTGCGATATGGTCTGTGACGTCAGATTACACGCTGTCCTGTACCTTCGTATAAACTATTGTCATCATCATCATACCAGCCATCAAAAATCCACAGTTGGACATAGACCTACCCAAGAAAGAGGGTATGTTGCCCATGATTGCCGCACTGGGCAAGCGTGTTGGCAATAGCAGAGTGCAGCTTTCGCGACGGGGAAGATGCTGCCCATCCCCACCCTGTACATTTGAGCTGATTTTTTTTGCATGCATATACTGCCATCTGTCGGTTCTGGTACCTTAGTCACCTCTTACGACACCTGGTACAGGGGAGGTAGGTACTATTCTACTCTGCCGGTACCACAAGGCTAAACTACTTATCTTTTATTAATAAATTTTGATACTGCTTTCATAGTTAATTTACTATGTGCTTGTATTTTCCCGATGATTGACTAATGCCATAGCGTGCTGACAAAGTAGGTACTAATTTAACAAAAATTTAAAATTTTACACACACATGCACATAGGCAATACTTTTTGCTCAAAGATTAGAAATATTATAGTTATAATAATTTTTCAAAGATTATTTATTTTAATTTATTTGTAAATGAAAATTGGATCAGATTTGAAATATTTTCTACGGTAACTTTACTCCTATTTTACAAGTTTACTTACTTAGTATACATTGCAATAAACCATGAAACGCATTCAATGAAACGTTTTCAATTTGATTTTTTTTTAAATAGTTGCTAACTAACTAAAGGTTAATCCGGACAAACAACATGTCACGAACATTTTTATTAAAATAAAATATTTGAATGACGAAAAAAGTAAGGAAGAACCCAATCTGTTCATCAAACTGAAGTATTATTTAACAGATCCCATTTTCGTGGACAATAGCCAATAAATAAACATTTTGATGGTAATAAAATCAGGGACGGACGGGGTAAGGCGCAATGGCGGTGAACGGGGAAAGCGACGGTCGTAAAATAGTTTTATGATAACAATATATTTGGAAGGATTTGCGGGTAGCATTAGGTGGATATTGAAATTGTTACTTTTTTTTATTTTCCCTATATATTAACTTAGAATAAAAAAATAACATAATCTTGTGTACTAACTTAATCTAAATTAATACAAGCTAATCCGACAGACGTTGTCCTGTCTTAACTATACTTATCATGAACAAAATATGACGACTATAAATTGATATAAAACAAGCCTATCTGTAACGACGGGGTCTAACTGTACACAGTAAGTAAAAATATATTAAAATCGGTTCAGGCGCTTGGAAGTTCGTGTCAGATAAAAACTGCGACACATACTTAAAAATAATAAAGAGATAGGAATCGTAATTCTGTATATTTTTTTTGTAAGAAATGGGCTTTTAAATTATTGAATCAAATTCGGGAATCCTTTCACTAATATAAAATTACATTAAATTGAAGTAGGATAAGCCATATTAAATTTACGAAAAGAAATTTTAATCTTCACCTAAATGAGAATTTGTATTATGTGCAATAATTACTTGTAACAAATAAAATCAAAAACTAGTAGACTTTTAAATAAAACCTTGTATTAATTTTTCCATGTAAATTAGAGTCTACACTCTTAAAAATTACAAATGTATCAACGGAAATGATCTACTGTGAGCTTTTTTTAAAAAAAATACTGGGGTCCACACGTGGTTTTATTCGTGGTTCTCTTCTTAACGCTTGTATTAAGACACATGCTGAAGCAGTCTCTTACTCTAAGCTATTTGTTATCAGATAGGTTAAAATAAAAATAGGTATTTTTAATTTATATCGTATGAATAACAGCATCTTCGCTGCAGTGCTGACTACGATGTAGTCATCACATATGTTCGTAGCATACGTTACAAACATACCGCTACATCGTAGTCGCCGTAGTCGATATATTTGCGAATTTTTCGTTATAATACGTTTTCACTAAAAAGGTCTTAAACCTCTTTGCATTTCTACTTGTTGCAAAAATTTACACTTTATATTTAAAAATAATACTGATAAAAAATATATGCTGTCAAATAATTCATGCAATAACGCGAACGAACATATTTCGCGCGGCATCCATCTTAACCAAGCACGTAATAAAGCCGATGATATAAATAAATTCGCTAACTGGCAAGCGCAGAGACAGTGAAAGTTAATTTGAAAATGGAATAAACACGCGGCAGCCAATGGCGGCCGACCCCGAGGGACCGGCGGCCAATCAGGGCGCGGGGATTTTCGCGCGCTGAATTTTTATTAGCCGAGATAATAACACGCCATTTTGCGGGATCCCTTTTTCGTTTTTACGTCGTCTAGGTAATGGGTACGTGTGATTTTAGCCGTTTTCGTTTTCGATTCCTTTTTTGTATCGGGCGGGATGTGATGGGAATATTGGATGGTATTCGATATTCGCATACTTCTTTTTTTTGTGAATGTTCCTTTTCGCTTTTCCCGTAGTGCAGTGGCTGTTCATATTTTTGGGCATAGGATTGTTTTTGTGTGTTGATGGATTGCAGTGATCGGAAGTCCACTGCTGGAAGCCTGCTCCACAAGATGGCCGAATTTTGTCCACAATTTGCCGCGCTGTGCAAGCGTGTTAGCAACCGCAGAGTACAGCATTCGCGATGGGGTTGCTGCTGCACTGGCAGGTACCGACAGAGTAGAATAGTATCTTCCCCTTTACAAGGTATCGTAAGAGGCGACTAAGGTACCAGAACCGACAGATATTCAGCATCGGCAGCAGCATTTCCAGCGCGAAAGCTGCGCTCCGCGATTGCTAACACGCTTGCCCACCGCGGTAGTTATGGGCAAGATTCTGTAGAGGCATTTGTCCAACAGTGGACTTCCAGTGGACTTCCAATCACACGACATATACTTTGACACCGAGATAGATAGTTTAAAGCACTTGCGTTACGGATATCAGACAACAGACAAACTGTAAATAAAATACTTTAATACATATCAATAATAGCCAGACACAGAACAAAAATAATTTTCTTCATATATATTTGCCACATTTATTTGTCTCGGGTGGGGATCGAACCTATGATTTTTGGCGGTCAATATACGATCACTATCATTTGCGCCAACGCACCCATCGTTTAGAAGTATTTATAAACAATACTCAGCTGTATGTATGGTAGAAAATGATTTTATTTTTAAAATAATATTATATTACAAAGTGTGTGAAGTATGATAAAATTCTCGCATAATTTTGTCCGCTCTTTGTTGAAATTGTCCCGGTGTTACTAGGAGTGACCAACTTAAAAGCAAAGTTACGTCGCATACTTATGGGAGGCGTATTCACTAAATACATACTACAATGACGGGCCCGACGGCGCAGACGGTAGTTATCCAGTCTTGCACGCCAAAGGTCGTGGGTTGGATCCCCACCTAGAGCAAATATTTAAACGATGATATTTACGTTTGTTCTGTGACTGGATGTTAAGTATATTTATTTATGTAGTTTTTTTGTGATTCCTCTGTCTTGTCTGATGTCTGTAACACTAGTGCTTTAAGTGACTTATCACGGATTCAGGTCAATGTGTGAGATGTGGGATTTTATTTATTTATCAACATAGGGCTACTACCGTTTGGAATTTATATTTGACAAAATATATGAGTATATAAGAGCACTAGCCATAAGTCGAAAAGCGGATTGGCTTTATTATCATTATATCAGTAGTCGGACATAGGCTTTCCTGGGACAAGGGGTTTTGCCCATAATTGCCACGCTGGGCAGGCATAGTGGCAATCGCAGAACGAACTTTGCGGCAGGAATACTACAGCTGCCCATGCCAGGTATCCCAGCCTACTATTCTACTCTGCCGGTATTACACAAAAATAATCGTGGCAATTATGTATATTAGTAAATGTTCTAAGGATGTTATGATGATAATGGTCGAGCATTGAGAATATTTAAATACTTATTTAGTATAACGTTTTGATAATACGCATCTTCTCTTTGCATATAATGGTGACAATATAAGTTCTGTAACTCTGTGACCGGCCTCCGAGAAGCCAATTAAATAATATTACTTTATATTTGCTCTATTGTGAAACTAAAACAGTTGATTGAAGTTGACAGAAGGTTGACCTAAGAGACGTCATCGACGACAGAGAGATCATAAGTAAACAATTAAAATAAATGTATAAAAGCATTTGTTTATGTAAACATGTATTTGCCGTGAAGTACCGGCAGAATAGAATAGTACCTCCTACTGTACCAGGTGTTTGTTGTAAGAGGCGACTAAGGTACCAGAACCGGCAGATGGTGGTATGGCCATCAGAAACAGTGCAGGTCAAATGTACAGTGTGAGGATGGGCAGCAGCATTCTGGTTGCGAAAGCTGCGCTCTGCGATTGCCAACACGCTGTCGCTGGGTAATTATGGGCAAAAACGTCCATTTTTTAAGAGGCCTATGAGAGCAGTGGACTTCCGATGGCTGGTATGATGATGTAAACAAAGTAAATAAATAAATCTGTGATAACATACATATCAACTGCATTTTAATATTTCTTTATTTAATGTGTATTAGTTTTGTGTGCCTAAAACAATAAATAAATATTATTCTAGATATAAGTATTTAAGCATTTATATTATTTTCTACAAATATTTCGAAATGTAAATGACAACAAAATTTAAAATTTCTTAAAGAGCCAGTCCATAAAAAAATACATCGACAAAAGTGTTCCAAATTCAAATAAGCCGATCGGGTTGCACCTCGCGCGAGGGCGGGAAATAATTAGTGTCGTCGAGACTCCGCGCCGCCGGCGAAGGAAACCGCCGCATGCGGCCTTCTCGAACAAATCGGAACTGCTTTATGAACGGGATGCTTTTTTAAACCGTAAATTAACTTTATTCAACATATCTGAGAGTTTATTTTTTCCTATTTTTTTCCCTCTTAGCCTTCGTAGGGGTAGCTAAGTGACTATGCCAATTAGCATGAGATCTGTCTGCTTTTATTTGAAACTAACTGTATAGTATATTGTATATACGATATGGATAATTATAACTGAAAGGAGTTAAGTTTATATTAAAATAAATAGTTGAAAAAAGATTTTTTTAATAGACACGATTATGTACTGGAAATTAGTAATTCTTAACCTGATTATTGATTACCGTTAAGTAAAATATGAATAATTTAGTTAATTAAATATATTCATACAAACAATAAACCACTTTGTCTATGTATTTTTGATTCGTTATTTTTTGTCCGCGTAATAGTAAGCGTCCCAGTCTAAAGACGCTCGTAATATCATAAGGATATCACTAGCGTATTGTAAACCTTGTGACTTGAAACTATTATGTTACATTACCCACTATTTTTTCTCTATTCTGTAAAAATAGGTGAATACAATTACAGATGACATTTGAGTGGGGTCTACCTGAAGTGAATATATATAATGTTTTTATTATTTATCATATACTTATTGATCAGTTATTTTTAATCATTATCATCATCAGCCATTGGAAGGCCACTGGACATAGGCCTCCGATAGAAAAGTAGAGTTTTGTCCATAATTGCCGCGCTGGGAAAGCGTGTCGGGAATCGCAGATTTCAGCTTTCGGGACGAGTATACTGCACCCATCCCCGCCCAGTGCACATGAGCTACACTGTATCGGTTGGATATACCGCAATCTGACGGTTCTGGTACCTTAGTCGTCTCTTACAACACCTGGTACAAGGAAAGGTACTATTCTACTCTGCCGGTGCCACACGGCCAAATTTTTAATAATAATAATAAATTGAACTGACTTCGAGAATTTCACTTCTTTCTTCCTTCCTTTTTCACTGGTTTTCCTTTTTTCATTTGGTTCTTTCTCATTTCCTATTTACATTTGGTAAATCAATTTAGAATACATACAAATATTATTGTAAGGGTAATAAAAAAAAAACAAATTGAACGGAAACTTTTGCGAGCGATTGTAAAAATAAAATCCAAGTCCAGCTAACATCGAACAGGAAGTATAGAGATAAAAGAATATATTTAGAGACTGCCATAGAAGTAATTGCAACGCTGAAGTGCCTTACAGATGATTTCCGTGACTCCACAGAGTTATTTACACTTTACGAAAATAATTATTATCCCGTGACAATACGAGGATACAATAAGAGGAAACCTTTGTCACTTACCGATAATTATACTTTATATTTATGAAAGAGATTTTGAAATAAGTTCAGTGATATATGAGTTTATTTGTTTCAAACGTAATTATATAATAAAATTTATTCTACAATCCAGACATAATCAACACACATGAATATAAAATATATTCATATAAAAAGTGATCGTCGGCCGCTGTGCTAGTATAAATCTGTGTTACAGCTGTCTGCAAAGCCCATAAATTTAAAACAACAAACAAAAAATTCCGGTTGTCACAATCGGTGCGTGCATGTAAAGGAAAAGAGAGTCTAAACGCGCAGAATATCTTTAGTTTGTTTTATATTTTATTTTATTTTAATTTTACTTTTTTTATTTTTTTTAAACATGCTCTATGTTACTTGACAATGAAGTAGCTATCTAAAGGTGAAAGAATAAAAAAAATCAGTCCAGTAGTTTTGGAGCTAAACTGTAACAAACAACCAACATCTTTCTTTATTATAGATAGAACATTCAACCTGTTTCAGAGTTCAGATAGGAATCGGAAATTAAAACACGACTTCCGTTGCGTAATAATGCATTAATAAATATATATTTGAATGTTGTGATATTGATGTGTATTATATATACTTATATATATAATGATATTATTCCACTAATTGGGATAAATTAAATAAAGACGTAATTGCGTTTCTCTGTTATAGTGAAAAAAACAATATTTAAAGCTTTTAATTTACATCTTTTACAATTAAATCCAAATAAATCCTATTAATGCGAAACATCAAAATTACATTTTTTCATTGTATGTCACAACCGTCAGTCGTGACATTTAGTAGCCCTGACAATAAAATGACAAAGACAAACTTAAGAAAAATTATCGTAATACAAAGAAGTGTTCTTTACATTTATATTATTTTTGTATTTTAAGTGTAATGGTATACCTAAATTCGCTTATGAGTATATCACTAATGTCGTTAAATACACTGGAAGTTTATTCTATTTATTATTTATATTCTTTATACAATATCGCGAGAAATAAGAAATATTTGTGTTGTTCTTTAAGCGACTTATCTTGGAGTCAGGTCAATGTCTAAGATTTAATATTTACAGTGAATATTTTATTCTTTATTGTATTTAGTAATCTTGTGCACTGAATGTAGTATGTTAGAATCACTGCTAGCTAGCTAGGGTGTCCACTACTGGGCAGATTTCCTTCTAAGAAACGATCGGTAGGCGTTATGTCAATTCGTAGCATCATAACGCGATGACGCAATGTCGTTTGAGATGAATATACCGCCATCTATCGGTTCCAGTACAGAAGAAGCTATTCTACTCTACCACTTCACACCTTCTCTAAGTAAGAGGTAGAGGTACCCTTTCTTTACCTTGTGTATATGAGCACCGTTTTGTATTTCCAACTAAAGAGTTGGAACAAAAAGCTCATCTGAGACGCAGCCTCCTTGATTGCTCGCGACTGCCTTGCAACAATGCAAGCGTGTGGCCTGCGTGATTTAAGATGTCTCCTAAGTTGTGTTCATACCTTCCAACAAAGAAATATAAGGTGTAGAGCCAAAAATATATAAAATTTTTGTGATGACAAGACTGTCTATATGCTGTGGGTACGTTTACTTTAATTGAATTCTGACTTGTTTGTTAACTTTATAATATTTTTTTAATTCTGTTTCCTCACCCTTCAAACCGGAACATAGCGAACATTGCTATTTGGCAGTAGAAACAGGTGAGAGTGAAGTGCCAACACAGACGACCTCTGTAGAAGGTAGACCTTTGGGATAGCCCTTATGAGCAATCTTTAGCCAATAGCTTGCATTTGTTTTTAGTACTGTATGGCCAATATATGAAATTTTGTGGGAATTTATTATTATTATTATCAGTGAATTCATCATACCAGCCATTAGAAGTCCACTGCTGGACGTATGCTTCTCCGAGAAAGGAGGTTCTTTTCCCACAATTGCCGTACTGTGCAAGCGTGTTGGCAATCGCTGAGCGCAGCTTTCGTGATGGGGATGCTGCTGCCCATACCCACCCTGTGCATTTGAGCTGCATTGTTTCGGATGGATTTACCGCCATCTGTCAGTTTTGGTACCTTAGTCGCCTCTTACGACACCTATTGCAGTAAGGTGTTCTACTCTGCCGGTACCTCACGGCACGCTGGTACCTCAGTAAACTACATAAATTATATTTTATATCCACATTCCCGCGGGATCGGGAATTCCGCTAGGCTCTGCCCATATTAAAGTTTAATTTTAAAAGTCGGGAATATCTTCAGCACTTCTGTCCTGGATATTTCCATCCATGATTAAGCAACTCGAGAAGTTGGTTGTCTGTTTGAGGAGTGATCGGCGCGCAATATTTCAACTGGCGGTGGGTACAGTTAAAAGTTTCCGTGGACCGCTGGCAACATGGTGGTAATCAGTCGAAACTCTTGAACAGATATGCGCATTGTAGTTTCATCTTTACCGAATATCAGACTATGTAATAAAAATAGATAAAAAGGCCGCTATCTAAAAGTAGAACTATGTAAACATGATTTACCGACAGAGTAGAATAGTACCTCCCCCTGTGCCAGGTGTCGTAAAAGGTGATTGAGGTACCACAATCGATAGATGGCGGTATATCCACAGGCAAAAGTGTAGCCGAATGCAAAGAGCGGGAATGAGCAGCAGTATCCGAATTGCGAAAAGTGTGCCCTGACATTGCCAATACGCTTGCCCAGTGCGGAAATTTTGGGCAAAAATTTCCATACCTTTGGGAGGCCTATGATGATGATGATGAAATGTGATTTGCATATTGGTACGTTTGTAATAAATAAATTCAGAAATTTCTCAACTCATTTCAAAAACTATTTCATGAATAGAAAATTACATTATCAGCAAGTGACACAGGTAACATATTGTTAACTCTTCATACTGTCACAGGAAGAGGAATTACATGAGCGAAACCA
This sequence comes from Heortia vitessoides, assembly GCA_020976665.1. Lineage (NCBI taxonomy): Eukaryota > Metazoa > Arthropoda > Insecta > Lepidoptera > Crambidae > Heortia > Heortia vitessoides. The sequence continues at coordinate 10,314,614 of JACJUM010003317.1, forward strand.
CGGTATGTTGCTAGTGGTAAAATATTTAAAAAATATATATATAAAAAAATATTGACTGCACAAATAAAGACGTTATTTGTGCAGTCAATATTTCAAACCGATGACGATATTGCAAGCCAACAAAAATACTTTTTAAAATTGCTTAGGATGTTATTATAAAACATAAATTTTTAAGTGACTTTTTTTTTAGTATTTTATTTGGGCTTACTAACAGTTACACAGTCCAGATATTTTTAAAAATAATTATCACAAAAATAAGAATTGTAAAACATATTACAATACTCCTTTAATCTAAGTCGATAAAAAACTTAGTTAACAATAGTAAATTCCCACAACATTACACATTGACCTGATTCCGTGATAAGTCCGATAAAGCACTTGTGTTACATACATCAAACAACAGAGGAATCACAAATATACTACTTAAATACATATATTTTACACCCAGATACAGAACAAACACAACTATCATTTAATAAGTATTTGTCTTCATCAGTCAAGTTCATTTTCATTCATTGTCTAAATGTTTGATTAGTGTTTTATTAAACTATACAGATTTTCTTTATATAACTATATATTAACAAAACATATTTGTATTTTGTTTGTAATAAGCTATACGTACACCGTCTCCGTCTCCACACGAAGTACCTTCGCAAAGAGAAGCGTATTAATTAATTTAAAGCCACCGTTAAAATATATCAGCGAGCGTGAACCGTCCCAAAGTGTGTGAGTAATTAGCAAGTCTCTCTCAACAACTTTATTTATTTCGGGGAGTCGCCTTCATTTAAGAGGTCTTGGCTGTACGCCGACAAATGTGGTTTGGTACTTGCAATTTGCGGCAGAGTACAATACTACCTCAACTTGTACCAGGTATCTTAACAGGTGACTGAGGTAACAGACAAATGGCTGTATATCTTATATAATAAAGATAATGAATTCCCACAACATCTTATACATTGACCTGACTCTGTAGTAAGTCATTTAACGCAATTGTGTTACGGACGCCAGACTGCAGAGGAATCATTATCAGAAATATATAACTTAAATACATATATATAATAGCCAGACACAGAACAAACACAAATATCATCATATAAATATTTTCTCTGGATGGGAATCAAATCCACGACCAAAAAATAAAGGATTACTACAATGTGCACCATCGCGCCCGTCAAATATTTTTATTCGAAGCTGCGTTTTAATACAACTGAGCAGGTTTGACTTGGAGTCACGTCAATGAAGCCCTATGAATTTATTTATCGAAGATACTATGTCGCATAAATCCAGTAATTTTACTGCCTCTTTCACCCTATAAACCGAGACACAGTAATGCGAACATTTGTCGGTAGAAATAACTGAGAGCGAGGTATCAATCAGACGACTTTTGGAAGATTACTACCTTATTTAAATATAATAATAATATTTAAAATATTTAACCATAAAAGTATCAAGATGTGGTAGTCGCGTTGTAAGAGTTTATTCATGCTCTTTAGAAGAATCTCAAAGGTGTAGCCGAGTTACAATATGCGGTACAATCGTGGAAAAAAATGTTAATTAATATATTTAATTATAATATTACTGTCCGCACCGGCAGAGTAGGGTAGTATCCCCCTACTGTAGCAGGTGACGTAAGAGGCGACAAGATACCAGAACTGACAGATATCGGTATATCCATCCAGTAGTGTAGCTCAAATGCACGGGACAGTGATGGGCAGTAGCATCCCGCCCAGCGCAGCAATTATGGGCAAAATTCTCCATTTATTGGGACTTCCAATGGCTATAATGATGATGATATCGTAACTACGAACAGGCATTTCCTCCTTTAATTATTGCTAAATTAACTATTCTTTTAAATTGAAAACATGGCTCAGAGGTCACAATGTTCACCTATTTTTTTATTTATCTTACTTTATGCACAGTGTAGGACAACAATTACGAATTACAAGTTATCGCCTAATCAATCATGAGACGAAACTGAAAATAAAAATATAGTGGTGCAGAAAAAGTATATGTCACTATTTATAGTATATGTAAATCAATAAAAAAAAACTTATGGTCCCGACGTTGGAAAAAGTGTTTTAAAACTAAAAAAAGACTACGATAAAAATAGTAAAAAAGTGTGAACACACTTCTTTTGGAACGCATTTCTTTTCTAATATGATTACTTGATCCTTAACCACGTAATTTCAGGGGGTATCTTATTTATTTATTTAATTTGATTGCACAAATGTTACAAAATGTACAAATGGCGAACTTATGCCAGGTGGCATTATCTCCCAGTCAACCATTACACAAAACAGAAAAATATATATATATATAGTGGTGCAGACAATATATATACAAAATAGATAAACGTGGCATACATATTTGTATAAATAAACGCTGTAAATACATATGATATAATATATATAAAATAACGTACATCAGAAATAGGGTTATAAAGTTAGAGAAGCAGCATCAGTAAATAACTTACAAAAAATTACAAATTAATAGAAAAAACAACACAAAAATTATTAGGTCAAAGATATTTAAATCCTCATCATATCATAGTACGTCCACTGCTGGACACAGGCCTCTCCGAGTGGTTTTCAATAGGACCGGTAGTATGCGACCTGCGTCTATCGCGATCCCGCGGTTTTAGTAAGATCGACAGTCCACCTTATGAGTGGATGCCCTACGCTGCGATTGCTAGACATGGTCTCCATTCTAAAACCTTACGGCTCCATCGTTTAGCGGTTCTGGGTTCTAAGCCTGCCCACTACCACTTCCCCGTTGGCTCTTTTACGGATCTCCCTCTCCAGATCTGATCGTAAAGAGACTCCGGGTTATTTTCAGTTGGCTTACAATGCCAATAGTAAGAATCCACGTTACTCTGCCATAAGTCATCACTGGTCACAGATTTTGGTCGAAGACTCTCGACTTGATCTACTGAGGTATGTCGGATAGGTTAATAAAAATAATTAAATATGAAAACTTACCAACTTTTAAGCTCACCAGTACCGGCGTGTTCGCTAAGATGTTGTCTCCCGCAAATTTCGGGCGTTGCTTAACATTTAAATGTTGAATCATACCTACCCCCCGCCTAACACCCCCCCACCCCACCCCGTCTAAGGCGCGCATTAGTGGGGATCATACCAGATTACGCTGGGACTCTGTGAATTATGTTTTTATTCGCGACGAAAATTGGTTCTTTTATTATTATACTTGAGGGCTTTTCTTTGCGAGTGTACGGTTTCTTGGGTTTTGGATTGGGTAGACATACTGTGGTGTCAATGTTGCAAGTAGAAATTATAATTATGAGAATAATAAATTCACATAACATCTTTTACACTGACCTGACTCCAAGATAAGTCGCTTAAAGCACTTGTGTTACGGACATCAGACAATAGAGAAATAACAAATATAATACTTAATATTTATACATATATTTAAATACTTATGAGTATTATATTTCATATTCATCTGTGTTATGATGCCCGTAACACAAATGCTTAAACCGACATATCTAGATGCAAATTTATCAATATATGAGATGTAAGGGATAAACTGTAAAACTGCTGAGCCAATTTTGATAATTTTTGATTACTGTGCACAAATAATATCCATATTGTTGTACATGGTAAACGAATCAGTGAGTATCAGTTTAGATATTTCGTGTAATGTATATGTAAAGATAGATTTTAAATTTAATTAAGCAAAAAAATAGTCAAAAAAAAAAATAGGCGACTAAGGTACCAGAATCGATGAGTGGCGGTATATCTATCCTTATGGTACGGATGGGCAGCAGAATCCCCGTCGCTAAGCTACGCTCTGCGATTGCCAGGACGCTTGCCCAGTCTGACAATCGTGGGCGAAATTCGCTCTTTTTTGGGAATATCTATGTCCAGCAGTGGACTTCCGATAGCTGATGTGACGATGATGAGCCAATATCTAGATTGTGAGCCATTTATAAAGAATAAACATCAAGACACAATCAAAGTTACGATATTCGACTATCTATAACACTGAGACTACTGATTTCTTTCCTGTGTGTACAGTTGGTATAGATCATATAATTTTTTTAGACAAGACAACTCTTTTGGCTCAGCTATTTATTTATAAGAATTTTTTTCTATTACGAAAATTATACTAAACAGATACCTGAACCAAACACTAAAATATAGTGTTCAAATTCAATCCGAATGCACCTCCAGTAAAAAAGTGTTGCCCCCCTTCCCACTTAATGTATAATGAATGAAAACGAAGTTTATAAATGAACGAAACCCATCCCACTCTCAACCAATAGTAAAACATCTTAAAGGCGTCTTCAGAAAGATGGCTGCTTAATTATAAACAGTCTAATCGGGATAATCTGTGGATAATAACGAGTTAGTACGGGGAAAGGCCGCGCAGCGCTACCTGCTCTGCGTAGACATATGAATAGATAGACATGTCTACTTAATAATAATATATCCACACAACATCTCATACATTGACCTCAATTCGCGATAAGTCACTTAAAGCACTTGTGTTACAGACATCAGACACCAGATAGATCATCAATGGTTTAAAAATGTCTTCTTTATTTTAATAAATTTTATGTATTTCCAGTGACAGGCAGGGATACTTACCACTATACAACCGTCTAGCTGTTAGGTACTAGTAAAGTAGAAAAGTACCTTCTTTTGTATCTGGTGTCGTAAAAGGTGACTAAGGTACCAGTATCGGCAGATGATGGTATATCCATTTAAAACAGTGTAGCCCAAATTCATCAGGTGGCGGAGGGCAGCAGCAACTCTGTCAAAAAAGCTGCGAAAGATAATAAAATAACTGTATACATATAACTGTATACATGTATATATATATATATCCTGTGTCCTTTCTCAAGGTCTGAAGATTGTCTATGCCAAATTTCATCTAAATCGGTTGAGAAGTTTAAGCTGTAAAGCGTAACAGACAGAGTTACTTTCGCATTTATAATATTAGTAGGCATAGAACACAGCTCATATTCGCATATGTCATTTTTAGGTAATTAAGTGGCTTGTTTTAAATCTTAATGTTGTCTGAAGGTGGTAAAACTACGTTTGCTGCAGGTTCATTACGAGTCACTTAAAATTTGATTTTGGAAAATAAGAAAGGCAGAATATGTTACTCGGTTGATATTTAAAAAAACAAAAAGCTGACGTCATTTCTATACATGTATTATGTCTATATCGAAACTGGTCAAGCGATTCCAAGTTTAAAATACGCTCCCCACTTCGATTCAAAATTTGAATTAAGAAATTGAACTTTGAGAAGGGGTCACTCGAAAGAGATCTGCTTAATAGATAGTTGTGAGTCGATGTTTTTAATGAACGAAATCGACCTCTTTGGGGGAACTTAGTCTAATTCAAAATTAATTATGAAAGTTAAGATCAAAATAGACATCATTAATTAATGCATATAAAGACAGCTATCAACACCATCATCATCATCATATTAGCCATTGGATTTGGAAGTCCACTGCTGGACATCTATCCAAGAAAAGCGGAATTTTGCCCAGCCGCGCTTGGCAAAATTCCGTTTGGCATGCGTTTTTGCAATGGTAAACTGCAGCCTTCATGACAGGGATGCTGCTGCCCATCCGCGCCCTGTTTATTTAAACCACGCTGTTTCGGAGGCCAGGGAATTACGCGAACGTGTAAGTTGGCACAGTTAATGTGGAGAAGAAGTATATTAAGCTATCTCTTTAATACTTATATAATGTATAAGAAATACGTGAAATTAATAAAAAAAACATTACACACACTTCTATATGAATGACTGCCAACATATTTAATTAAAGTTTTAGTAAAAAATTTAGTGATTATATTCTCTTTGGTCTTTGAATGTCAAAATTTTGCTAATAGCAACATTAGCGAGAAATGAAAAAAATTTCGAACTTAATTTTTTCGAAATTCGGCTCCCATGGCCATGCGTCACCGGAACAGTGAAGCTGAAATGCAATTGGGCGGGAATGGGCAGCACCATTCCATTCCACGCTGGACAAGCGTAGTAAATATGGACAAATTCCCCCCTATTTTAAGTAATATGTGAAGCAGTGGACCTTTCACGGTTTCTGTAATAAAGCTGATTCGATCACCTAGCTGGATCATCTAGGTGATCGTTTCTAGTGTCAATACATAGACTACTCCTGACCTAATAATTATAACACAGATATAGTTTTCATTATAATACACTAGATTATCCGCCAGACGTTCTGGCGACTATAACCCAAAATTATACTTACTAGCCTTAAGATATAAAAAATGGCGGTATATCCATGCTACCTGGTAGAGATGCGCAGCAGCATCCCCGTTGCGAAAGCTGCGCTCTGATTGCCAACTTGCGCTTGCCAAGCGCGGCAATTATAGGCATAATTCCCCTTTCTTGGGGAGGCCTATGTCCAGCTGTGGACTTCCAATGTTTGATATGATGATGAAGATATAAACTATTATTATTTCTCTCAGGTTGGATCTAACTGTTCACAACTATTTTGGATCAAACTGATTAGGTACAGTAAGCATAAAATTAATTAAAATCCGTTGTGTAGTCACAAAGTTTAACGCGAACAAACGATGTGACACTAAAATTATATATATAAAGATATCCCAGCATCAGTACATAACATTACGTGTCTCCAATTTATATCAGACGTATCAGAAAGGTCGCGAGCGCCCGAACGGATTCTAAAATAAACCTTTTAACCCGAACACAAATCCGTGTGACAGACAGAAAGACAAATGGATCGCGGCGGATGTAGACGGATTATCGAAATGGATCGCCGCACCGGTACACGGGAATACGTTCACACCTTTGCGGTGCATTAGGCTCGTCCGTGAAATGGAACGTTGTCTCCTCTATTTGTCTATGGCTGTGTTCTAAAGCGCGCGCTTTTGCGTGAATACCTACCCCGCGCGATAGCATTACTTCTAAAAATATCTCGTTAATCCCTCTCATATACTCAAACACTTTACATACATAATTCCCTGTGCGCAAAAGGTCATGGGTTCGATCCCCACCCAGGAAAAATATTTATACGATGATATTTGTGTTTGTTCTGTGTCCGGGTGTTAAATATATGTATTTAAGTAGTATATTTGTGGTTCCTGTGCTGTTTGATGTCCGTAACACAAGCACTTTATGCGTCTTATCTCGGATTCAGGTCTACGTGTGAGATGTTATGGGAAAAAAATATTATTCTGATTAACCAGTTTACGTCTTTCGCCGGCTAACTCGTTAGTAACGGTCCCCAATGACGGCTACTTGAGCCGAGGTCTGGTCTCAAAGGCCTTCCAATGGTAGCCGTTGGACCCGCTCCGATCCCGCAAAAGCTGCAACAGTCAGGCATAGGGTTGCTCATCAATGAGCAGAGTATTTCACCCCACCGGTGGCGCTGGAATTGATGTATGAGTCTAACATTAGATTGATCCATAAAATAAATGGAAACCTGAAGTTAATGGGAAGGATGTCTAGAGCATACTAAGTGGTCAAACAATATAGCTGCCGATAGTCGCTTGTATCATCATTAGGATATCACTAGCTACTATCATTAGCATGGTGCCAACACTGTGACTTGAAGACACATGCCCACGTAATGTCATTGCTTCTATCATCCTTCAAACCGGAACACAGTAATGTTAACACTGCTGTTTTATACTACTACCGGTAATAGTACCGATAGTAACTACCCGTGTGGTACTGGCGGAGTAGAATAGTACCTACCTCTATTCCAGGTGTCGTAAGAGGCAATTAAGGTATAAAACCAACAGATGTTGGTATACCTATCCGAAACAACGCATGCTTTAATACTACAGGGTAAGGATGGGCAGCAGCATCCTCCTCGCGAAGTTGCTGCCAATACGCCTGCTCAGCGCGGCTATTATGGGCATAAATCTCGGGGAGACCTATGTCCAAAGCAGACGACCTTCGTCTACCTCGAGTCGCTTAGTTTGTGATATCGCATTACCTAATATTTTCATTTGTTTTTTTACACACTTAAACGCAGCACTGATGTTTGGCAACAAATCGGTAAGAGTGAGGTGAGGTACCTATGCCGACGACGATTTGAACCCATAACTCGTGATGCCATTATAGTGTGTGATGAATATATACCAATCTTTTAAATTCATTAAACACTAAACCTAAATAATTAAGTTATAATTTGACTATAAAATTTGTATATGGTTGATCTGTGGTCTATACCTAAAGACCTTATATATTTCTCGCAATGTTTTGACTTTATGTCAGAAATAAAATAATTTTAAAAAGAAAATATATTCTTAGATGTAGGTGGCTGGATGGCGGTGATTTCTGATTGCCCTATTGAATTGCGACGTTCTTTTTTAATGTCTTATGTTAGACAATGTAATTAATTAGTACAACCAAATATTAAATTATAATTGAATTACATACATTTCTTGTTACTTTGGCGGTATCATCAAGTAATTGTATACTAATAAAAAAAAAATATTTGTATTATCTTTCTTATGTGACCGTAAATGTAAAAAGAAGTATATTAAGACAAATATTTTTTTTTGATTCTCATTATCTATTACAGTTAGTCTTCATAAAATCAATAGGCTTTATATTTTACCGTGGTCGCTCTATGAGAACGAACATCGAAATACAGGTGTATACACTATTAATTAGTAGCAGAGCAAGTCACGGCTCGCATTTCCACCATTTGCAAATCCAAATAAACCCTAGTAACACAGTACGTCATTCTCGTAAAAGCATTCGTGGGAACAATACGAAAATCGACGATCTTCCCATTTCAGTCTCACTGCCGCCCCGCTTTTACGCTCCGTTCGTCCTTGCAACGGAACGCAACGGTCTTTGAGCCGTTTGAAAATCGAGGCCGGCGCGTCAATCAGCCAAATTGGAGGTCCGCAAAGAACGGAACGCAGTCCATTTGCCGCGTTCTCAATTTAAATTTCGAGTCCGAACGAACGGTTTGTAATGAATGGGTGCGATGAGCCGCATGCACCTTCTGTTTCACATTCCATATTCAAATTTTGCGCCTTTTGATTCTTGCTTGTAAAGAGGTTTTTATCGGCATATTTTTTTTTATGTTTTGATTTCTTTCTGGTTAATTGATAAAAATAATATGGCCCATAAAACATGTAGAAAAACATTTAAAAAGATTTACCAATAAATATATTTATCGGTTTGTAAATATATTTAACATCATTTATATACATTCTGTACAAGATGGCAAGGGGAAATAAATTGAAATCTATTTTCCTAGCTCGGGTCGCGTAATGTGTATGCAACAATGTTTAAAACGATGGCTTTAAGATGTTTTCTTTGAAGCAGAATTCGGTGACAGATTTCTAATTGTGCCAAGTGGTACCTCAGCTAATTTATATTATTGTATACACAAATATTACATTTAAAGTGAATTATAGACATTATTGTGTACCTGTATTATAAGTGAACCGAACATTGCAATGCTTAGTTCAAAATTTAGGTTAAATGTGGCTGTATGGTGAGTAACTCTCATGACAAATCTTCGATTGTTATTTAGTAGTCCTTACAGCGAGGAAGAGAATGTATTTAATCAAAACACAATGAGAAACGTAATATTCAGGATATTAAGCTGAATTTGTTGTTTACGGTTGGTTAGTTCGGTAAGCAACAGATCGATCTACCCATATCGGTCAATTTTGTTTTGTCAATTTTGAACTCAATATCTTGCTTTTATAGATTTATGTTGATTGCAAAGTTTTGACAGTTTTGGGTAGGTTGATCTATTGCTGCGTGTACACGGTCCTCTTAATTTTTTTAAAAAAAGGGCCGTACTTAGCTTTTCTTATAGATTTAAAATTAAGTTTCAGATAGACAAATTTAAAGGTTACAGTTCAGAAGTAGATAAACCTACTGTTGTAAGGCATTATCATATAAATATTTTCCTATATAATAACCAGTATAAATAAATATTTAACGACGAAGTGTATGTTATTGTGAATATTCGTTGTGTCTAATTGGCAGGATCAGTTTAGTAAATTGTCAGGAAGTTTGTGTGGAAAAAATTATAACCTATATTTCTATGCAAATTTAGAGACCTAAGGGTTACAATTTTAATCTATGACTTTTTTCATTATAGTATTTAAAATAACCATATATTCGAAAGAATAATGAGCGGACCGCTAGTAATTAATATTTATTTTCTTTTTTAGATCGATTTAAAATATATATTTTTATAATTGAATAATCATGACGGGCCCAATGGCGCTGTTGATCCTATCTTGTGCGACAAAGGTTCTAGGTTCGATTCTGACCCAAAACAAATATTCATACGATGATAATTGTACAACTGTTTGTTGGTCCAAATAAGGAATAAAAAAATATATAATATAATATCTGGTATTATCTGTTAAATATATGTATTTAAGTATTATATTTATGTTTCCTCTATTATCTGATGTCCGTATCACAAGTGCTTTAATCAACTTATCTCGGAATCAAGTCAACGTATGAGATGTCGTATGAATTATTTTTTATTTAATAGTTATTGCCTAAGCATGAGAATTTAAAAAGTATTTTAAACAGTTCACAATTGACATCGTGCCAGCTGATACCTAGGACCAAATATAATTCAGTCTATACATAAAAGCTATTAAAGTAGATCACATGTCCGTGCTGATTATACAGCTATATCCTTAGTACATTTATACTGAATAATTTCGATTGTCAAACTATGTCTTTTATGTTCAAACAAGATGTGAGGTACGTCGCCCACCATCCAGTCCCCACATCAAATGAGTTCATCTCGTCTAATCTCAATAATCCACAGCATCAAAAGTAATCAATCAGTCACATGTGCGTCATACTTAAAACCTCCTCTCCAATCAGACCCCCTTATTCTGAACGGCACTAAATTACGAAAATAACATGTACACGACAAAATGCTTTTCAATCTACCGTCATCCCCCGGTCGAAAGGAGTTCTTTTTGCGCGCGCCCCCCAAATGCCAATCTAGGAAGATTGCTTTTTTTCTTTTGTTAGTTTTGAATACCACTCGCATGTCCCGAATCGTGGCTCTCTTTGTAGGCGATAATACTGGCTCAATTTTCCGCCGCGGCGGCGACACTATAAAATACCCTTTGGCCATAGACTATAGAGTCGAATATCAAGGGAACATGGCCGCCGGCGGAGATTATGACGTGTTGCAATTGGTTATTTAATGGTTTCGTATGGACGATTTGTGCGTGATTAATTTTAGTCGAGCGCCCTTTTGTTGTCGGGAAACGTTTTAGTATTATTCTGTTAGACTTTGTTGTAATTGCGATGAGTAGTTTTGATTTATTAATTTAATTATATTAGGTACGCAATCAGAGGTACCGTCGTAATAGAATAGTACCTTCCCCTGTACCAGGTGTCGTAACAGACGACTAAGGTGCATCCGTAATAGTGTAACTCAAATGCACATGGCGGGGATGAGCAGAAGTAATCCTTGTAAAATTACATCTATATACGATACACCGCGAGGTACCTGCGGAGTAGAACAGTACCTTCCACTGCACCAGGTGTCGTAAGAGGCGACTAAGGTACCAGAACCGACAGATATATCCATCCAGAACATTGAAGCAGGAGCGTCCCCGTCGCAAAAGCTGCGCTCTGCGATTGCCAACACGCGTGCCCAATGCGGCAATTATGGGCAAAAATCCCGCGCAGCTTTCACGAAGGGTATACTGCTGCCCATCCCCGCCCAGTGCATTTAAATTACACTATTGCGGTAGGATATACCGCCATTTGTAGGTTAACTTTATCGTCTCTTACGACACCTGGTGCAGAGAGAGGTACTGCTTTACTCTGCCGGTAATCTCCTGACATGACTGGGCAGGTTTGAATCAAGATAAGAAAAAGCGCGTATTCTCAATAATCAGGCATACTTAGGTCTCCATTTAAAAGTCAAAGTTTGAGTCACGCTTAAACCTGATATAGATATAAAAATATTCCGCTTTCATGGATTTAGCACATAACAATATTATAATCCCCTCCGATACCTCTGGGAAGGAGGCGCAACTTTTAATACGAAAAACGTCATTATCGTGTACGACTGAACACACAATCAAGTAGAAAACAATATGACAAATGAAAACCGACCTTATTTTCAACAGAAATAGAGGCCTCTCACAATTTTTCGAACAGCAAAACTAAGATTGTTGGAAAAAGAATTTTCCAATACCATCCTTACAGTTGCCGAACTTAAGTTCGCTACAAAATTGAACCGTATTTGCATAACATTACGGTTGACGGAATTCTCTATAGTGCCTTTCTAGGGTTGCCAGATATTGTATCTCCGGCCAACTTGACACCTCATATAGAAATTGTTTGACATTCGACGCGGAGTATATATATATTTTTTTTTCAATAAATATTAATAAGTTTCTACGCCATTGGATTATTTTGTTTTCTTTCACGCAGTTTGATTAGTAAAGTTTTTTGACAGTCTTCAAGAATGCTCTCGGAATTGTCAATTTTCCATTTGGCATGATAACCAGAATATGGTAATGACATTTATTTATTTTGAATACTAGCTTCTTGCACGCGACTATGTTCGTGCTGCATATCTAATTAATTTCAAGCGGTCAAGCGGATAAGTCGTGAAAGCATTACCAACAGATTCTCATGTAGATATTATTAGGGCGTTTTGTACGGGAGAAATAGTCAATTGTTATTCTAGTATACTCAATTGTTATTCTAGTATAGTCAATTGTTATTTTATAAATCATATTTGATTAATCAATTTATTCCAATAGTACATATAGTATATTCAAATTTCTATCAAATATTAACTAACTTTGCACCGCGGTTTCACCTGTGTATTCTTCGTCCTCATAAGAATAATAAATACTAAAAGAAGTAACTTAGGATCAGTTACTTCTTTTAACATCTGCCAGTGAGAGGCGCATTAAAATCGCTCCAGTCTTTTCAGAGTTCATCTCAAACAGCCAGACAAAAGTTGTGTATTACTCTTTGTTATAAGTACAGTACATACTTTCATATGCTAACTTTCATTTTATTTATATGCATAGAATAACCAACGTGACAGACGTTGTTCTGTCTTGACTATAAATATTGTGTTCGTATCGGTAAAATTGGAAAAAGAAAGAAATTCTAGACATTAGAATCTTAACTGTCACACGAATGACAGTTAAGATTTCGGAATGAAAAATGTTACAAGTACAAATAATAAATAAATATATCGCTTATTTACAATAATCATGATATAGATGGAAATGAAATCATTATTAATATCGCGGAACGTGAATGAAAATTTAAATATTTAAAAATAAGATGAAAGTTTAAATTTCAATTCTGCAGATTGATTTTTACAATTAAAAAGCGCATGTTATTAAGAAATTGTATTTTGAATTAAACAAACTGTATTCTCAATAGTAATTTTTTTTCATCATCATAGACAGAGGAGAAATGGAGGCAATGGAGATGGAGGCAATCGCAGAACACGAATTACCATCAGCCATAGTATTTAAGTTACGCTGTTTCAGAAAAATATATCGTCTATATACCGGTTCCGGTTCTTACTACTCTTGTGACACCTGGTACAGAGGGAGGTACTATTCTACTCTGTCGGTATCAATTTTTTGTTCTGTGTCTGGGTGTATCTGATGTCCGTAACACAAGTGTTTAAAGCGACTTATCTCAGAGTCATGTCAATGGTTGAGTTGTTGTGGGATTTTATTATTATTATTAAAATAAAATATAGATGTCCCCATTTTTTTACACACCAGGGCATTGCGTAATTATTTTTAATTTCATATAATTAATGGAATAAATATATAAATTGTTAATCATCATTAATATGTCGGCCGTAGGACGTCCACTGCTGGATGGATGGAGGCCTCCCCAATCTCTAATAGGACCGGTTGTGTGCGTCCAGCGCAATGTTAGAGTTCTCGTCAGATCGTCGAAGAGACTCCGAGCAATGCCGTCTTCATAGTACGTTGCAGTTTGAGTAGGTTTATAAGACTTATAGCTAGAGACGACATTACAGTGCGATAAGTCATTCATCATCATTATCATCGTAGTAGCCGTAAAACGTCCACTGCTGGACATAAGCCTCTCCAAGAAAGAGAGAATTTGCCCATAATTGCCGCGCTGGGCAAGCGTGGTGGAAATCGCAGAGCGTAGCTCGCGACGGGAATGCTGCTGACCATCCCCGCCCTGTTGCGTTTGGGCTACACTGCATCAGGTGAATGTACCAAACGGCTAGATTAGCCATTGCTGGTGACTTATGGCACAAAAGGTGTATTGCGCGCCGAAATTGTATGAAGACATTTCAAAGAAACACTTAACAAGCCCTTATCCAAAAAGTAGACCACATACAAAGATCGTTTGCATTCGTACCTCATTTATACCGCCAAAGATCAGTGTTCGTTGCAGTGTTCCGGTTTAAAAAGAGAGAGAGGCAATGATATTGGTGGGTAATGTGACATAATATCTTCAAGTCACAAAGTTGGCAACGCGCTAGAGATATCCTTGTGATATCACGAGCGTTGTGAGGTACCGGCATTGCCGTGAGGTACCGGCAGAGTAGAATTGTATCTCCCCCTATACCAGGTGTCGTAAAAGGCAAATAAGGTACCAGAACCGACAAATGGCGGTATATCCATACGAAATGATGCAACTCAAATGCACAGGGTCGAGGATGGGCAGCAGCATCCCCGTCGCGAAAGCTGCGCTCTGCGATTGCCAACACGCTTGCCCAGCGCGGCTATATTGGGAAATACTTCCCCCTTTCTTGGGGAGGCCTATGTCCAGCAGTGGGCTTTCAATGGTAGTCTATAGGCTACGGTAATGCTTACAATCACGCGTACTGTATGCTTGTTTGTCGACCTGGCCTAATACAAAAAACCTCTCTGTATAAACATCTACCCGTCTATGTGACGGCATCACGCAGACCATTCCCTTGCTGACTTGAAAATAAAAAAAATACTTGACCCATCTTTCCGTGACCACGGCGAACGTTGCTTAAGACAGATAATTGTGCTCATAGACGGTGTCACGTGGCGGTGCGCAGCGACGCGCGACGCGGCTGATTTCCCAGCGGCGTGTGGCGCGACGCCATCCCCTCACCCTCACCACCCGTCACGCAGGGCTGTCACGGTTTAGAGCCATGACAATTTCTTATTGACACACCATCTGATAGCAGTCTGAGAAATGTCATAGCAAGTTCAAGCAATATCCGGCGTCTTCTCGACGACCGGCTCGATGTCATCACTTCTTTAGCTTCCATCCGTCAACAACAAGGTTGGCAACGCGCTGGTGATATCCTTGTGATATCACGAGCATCGTAAGGTACTATGCCGTTACTTCTTTAGCTTCCTTCAATCGCCCTCTAACAGTGCAATTGTTTGAATGTAAATTCCTTTGCACCTTGCATGTATGCGGTACATTCAATGTTCGTTCGTGGTTATAACTGTCATAAATCCTCAGTCGTACTCATAATGGCACTCCACAACCTCAACAGATGAGTCCACTGTTTTCGGATATAAAAATAATAATAGGCTCACACAAACCTTGGCTACTTAAACCGGCGACGTGGAACAGTACTTTCCTTCGTATCAGGTGTTGCTAAGGTACCGAAACCGACAGATGGCGGTATACATCCGAAACAGTGTAGCTCAAATACAAAAATCCCTCTTTCTTGTGTCTAACAGTGGACTTTCTCCAGTTGGTATGATGATTAATGAACAGCCATGGCCTTCTCTCTATTTTAATAGTCCAGTGCAGTCTTCTATTTACTTAAGGACTCTCACACTTCACTGGGATGCCTCCCGGGTATCAAATATGCGGCCTAGCCTCTTACTTCCGTTAGCGCTAGAATTGGCGTCAGTCTGAAGTCTGATATCTGAAGTCAGCAAAGGAACTTACATCCTCCTCCTCGCCTCTTTCTACCAGCAAGTGTGGCCGGGCGCATTACGCTCGCCCACTTTCAAAAGCCGGTCATTCTAGCCCAGGTGCCTTTTAAACTCCACCGGGTGTTATCCGAGCAATCGAGAAGTGCTCAGGCATCATTGCTTATTAATGAGCGGCCAGGTCTATTGACCTAGTTGATGGGCCTAATGACGTATTCCGCTTTGTCGCTATATTATACACCAAAGCTCATCGTTTGATCCAGGACAATCATTTATGTGATGAACGTTTATTACATAATATAACATGTCAGGTCAAGTCAATGTCGGGCCCGTTGGTGCAGAAGGTAGTGGTCCTGTCTTGTGCGCCAAAGCTCGTGGGTTTGATTCTCACCCAGGACAAATTTTTATGTGACATTTGTATTTTGTTCTGTCTCTAGGTTTTAAATATACGTAATTGACTAATTAATGTAATATGGAATCAAGTGTATGAGATGTTGCGGGAATTTATTTATTTATAAAATATATGAGATGTTGTGATGAGCTATTTTTACCGATGATGATTTAACTGAGGTCTGAGTCTACAAACTCATTAGCATAAGTCATAGAGCACTTCACTACATTCGGTTTAGTCGGTGTGTCGGTGTGGGGAACGATGTCTTTTTATTTTATTAGACCAGTCCAACAAACAAGCAGATAGTCCGCGTGACAGTAAGCGTCACCGCAGCCTATAGACACTATAGACCTATAGATATAGAAGTCCACTGCTGGACATAAACTTCCGCAAGAAACAGGGAATTTTGCCCATAGTTGCTGCGCTGGACAAGCGTGTTGGCGCAATCGCAGTACACTGTTCCGGATGGATCTGTCGGTTCTGGTACCTTAGTCGTCTCTTACGACACCTGATACAGGGAGAGGTACTGTTCTAATATGCCGGTATATCTCGGCTTATCGTATATAGACGTAATATTTTAGTGGCTTAAAGATATTATGTCACGTTACCCAGTTATTTTATTGTCTCGCTCACCCTTCAAGCCGGAACACAGCGATGCGAACGCTGCTATTAGGCGGTAAAAATTGGTAAGAGTAAGGTTAACGCAGACGACGTTTGTACGAGGTATTCCTTTCAATGTATCTACCAAATGGTGCGTCCAAAAATGTACATATATATATAACTAGCGTACACCCTTTTTTTCTGCAAATGCTAGAATATTACATAATTTATGTTGTTTGTTGATAATGTAACTTTTTATTTGTGCAAGAGTATACTTGTTACAAATGTACAAAATACATTAAATATATACATATTGTTTATATAGTTATGTTTCAGGTAGGAATTACTTTTATTTTTTAAATAAATTATTGCTTATGTTATTTGATACAATTGCAACTATCTATTAGTGAAAGAATTTTTAAAATCGGTTTAGTTGTTTTAGAAATTATCCGTAACATGTATTGACGTATGGCAGTGAATGTTGGGCATGGCAGAAGAAACACGCGAGTAGAACAAATGCTGTTGAAATGAGAGCACTTCGAAGTATGTATGAGCTTGAGTGATAGATTAAAGAATAGTGTGATAAGATATCGATGTGGTGTCAAAGATTATGTTGTGACAACAATAAAAAAAGAAATGTGGAGGTGGTTTGCATATGTAAAAAAATGGATAAAAGTAGAATGACTGCACACACACACACACATATATATACAACGCAAGTAAATGGAAGAGTTGGACGTAGGCGAACTTATTCTAACCAGGTAGAAGAAAAAAGAAGGGCCAGGTCAGAACTACTAATAATAAATGAGCGTGTATGAAAGGAATTATCTATAGTCTATGCCTACCCCGGTGGGACACAGCGTGATGTGTGTATGCATTTCCACTTTACAATTATATAGTGTACCTATTTATGTCTACCCGTGCGGCTTCGCACGCGTAGACATAAATAGGTACAGATATTTAAGTTATAACTTTAATTATCTATTAATATTAATATGCCCGATTCCTATAAAATTAAAAAAGTAATCATCGGGTATTGAGACAGTCTTGAATATTAAATTATTTATTTGGATAAACATTTATAAATGGTATGGATAACACGGTCTGATTTTGATCGGCATTTCTATCAATTTTTAAAACGTAAAAAGTGTAAAGTGACGTATGTACAAAAGTCTCGCAAAGCTTTTTGTAGATATTAATATTTTCTATAATATTGTCGAACATTTTTTTGTCCTATCATTAATACTCTTCGCAGCGTATGCGACATTTTATGGCAAATTTTCTTGCACCTTTGGTTGGTTTTAATAGGAATTTCTAAAGGTTTCTATTATAATCAAGTATTAAATATAGACTATGTTACTAAATGATAATGTTGCTTTCTAATGAAAAAAGAATTATTAAAATCCGTCCAGTACTTTTTGAGTTTATTAGTTACATACAAAAATACAAATCTTTTCTCTTTATAATATTAGTGTAGATGAACAACTGACTGTCGATATAAACCACAATAGACTCTAGGCTGTTGTAAGATGGCAAATTAATCTACACTAGCTGTATCCAATATTCTACCAGAGTTAGTGCCGACACTTTAATTGCTATTGGCTAGAATTGGTAGCGATCTCTATTGGTTCATATCGGATTGTTAAACCATCGCTTGCAATTAGTGAGTCGGCCATGTTTATGCGTGCAAAATGGTGGGTAATGGCTTTTAATTGCAATAGAATTTGCTTATATAGACATTGAATTGAAATAAAAATCTTATGATGGCGAAGATAGTCGTGATCCTGTCTAATGCGCTAATGGTCGTTAGTTTGATTCTCACAGCAGGGCACATATTTATATGTTGATATTTATGCTTTTTCTGTATCTGGGTGTTAAGTATATGTATTATAGTGTTATATTTGTGATTCCTCTGTTATCTGATGTCCGTCCACAAGTGCTTTAATCAACTTATCACGGAATCGGGTCAATATATGAGATGTTATGAGATATATTACATTTTGAAAATTACTGTTTGGAGGGCATGCAAATCATTTGGCAGGTGGTTGTAGACTTTTTACCATTTTTTTAGACAGCCCTAGCGTGTACTTATATCCCACCTCCCCCTAATCAAGCGCGCACCTCGCGGGCCTCGATTCCAAGTTTCCAATTCTGAATTTCGAACGCTTTTGGCGCACTCAAATTTTCGAACATTGAATGTGACAGCGGAAAGAGATAAAATAATGTACAGTTTACATCCTCAATCGGCAAAGAGGTATTATAACTTCTTTTTAATCCATTTCAAGGCACAATTTGTATTTAAATGTTCTAAGTAAGCATTGCGCTTATATAAATAATCTTGTTGCATTGCTTATTGCAGAAATATAATATAGTTCTTAAGTAGCCTATTCTACTTATCTACAATCCTCGGTAAGGTAATAATATAAAATATATATAATATATATATAAGACAATTTTATAGTGATCTAGGAATCTTGTAATAATAAACGTGTTGCTCTGAAAATACAAAGATTTATTTAGCACAAATATCTTTTTAACAACAAGAACAACACAATCCAGATACACAACATACCTGAAAATACAAAGAAACGACATTTAAAGTTTATTAATTTTAGCCACTATTTAAAAATTAGCTAGTCGATTCCTTTATCACAATTAGTAAACTTTTTATTAATCTACCCTATCGCCATATTTTAAAAACGTCATTAAGTTGGCACTGTCAGTCGCGCCCTCTATTCATAGATAGGCCCATAGATAATAATTAAAGAACTAATTTCTTTACATATATATAATAATATAAATAACTAGCTGACCCGGCGAACTTCGTACCGCCTTAGCGTAGCTTTGATGCACTACTTTATTTTGTATAGTTGACCTATCTTAGGTATGAGTACCTATTCAATTTAAACTGGAATCTATAATATCCTCCATATATAAATTAATCCCTATTTCCCTGGTCTCGCCATATCTGAAAAGGACCTAATTTTATTAAATACAAAACAAAATATATATTTTAATAATAGTGTTTATTCCATAGGATTCGATAATTCCACTTATATTTTTACAAATCGCTATTGAACAACTTGGCATTTTGAAGTAAATACTGAGCTTAACACCACGCGCGCTCTAGAAAACAACTAATAGCCTCTATACCCTTCACTGTTTCTCTCTATTCTAATGCTGCTGTTTCTTTAATCTAATGCTTTTTGGTACACTATATTTTTAGTTTTATGTTCTGGCGCGTAAATAAATAATGCTGATGGTTTTCCGACACGGGAATAACCAAATTGTAATATTATGTAGTCACCAAAAGTTACCAAAAATCGATATGAAGCTGTCAACTTACCGTAATTATCAAACAAAAGCGGTTATGGATGTGATGCCACAGATTACCACAGTTTGTTTTTTTTTTAACTGGCTTGGCTGTTCAGCCATTCGCCAATGACGCCAATGTCAAGTTAGGGAAACAGATACTACCACAGATTACTAAATAGGATATGCGAAATTTGTATAGGTTTACTATTTGTATTATTTTCAAAAAATTATAAAATAGTGCAATAGAATTTAATTAAGTAACCACGTTTCCGAACAAACTTAATTAAGTAACCACGTTTCCGAACAAACGATGCTCTTTTAATATAGTCTATGGCTGTGAATGACGTTGACATTCGTATAAAAAAAAAATTGACATTCGTAACGCGCGTTTTTTAAAATATGCAAAATTAAATGTATACTTTTCAATATTTCTCAGAGATTTTCTTAATATTTTTTTCCGTAAGAACCATCCTTGGACTTCCACAAACATTTAAAAAAAAGAATTATCGAAATCGGTTTAGCCGTTCACACGTGATGCCGTGACAACGCGAAACGGGTTTCATTTTTATATATATAGATATAATGTGTTTTAAACTCATTAAGTATAAATTATTTTTGATTTGGTGCTTTAATGTTTTAACTCTGTGGTTTGTCAAGCGGGATCCGACCATGCGTCTTTCCCAGTGTCTGCACTACCGTTATGCTAAGATTAACGATGCAGGTTCGAGTTCCACCTAAGACAAATTGTTTTTTTCTAGGAAATATTGTCTTGCCTTACAATTTTAAGATGTCGATTTGGAATTATAAATTTTGCACGATTTCTATCAAAATCCAAATTACGCATGTGGATGTATCCGCTTATTTATTAGAAATGACATCTATTATTATTTCATTAATATAAATTTGAGCATAAATAACTGGAAAGTCAACCTCACTAGCAGTTTCCAGTCATACTCCAAGATGCAATGAAAGCGGGAAACAGTATCATCGTTACAGCCATTGTAAGTCCACTGCCTTCCCAAAAAAAGGGGAATTTTGCCCATAATTGCCGCGTTGGACAAGCGTGGTGGCAAACGCAGAGCGCAGCTTTCGCGATGGGGATGTTGCTGCCTAACCCCGCCCTGTGCATTTAAGCTACACTGTTTCGGATAGATATACCGCCATCCGTCGGTTCCGGTTCCTCAGTCGCCTCTTACGAGACCTGGTATAGGGGGAGGTACTATTCTTGTATAGAGAGAGGTACTATTTTGGTATAGGGAGATTTAATTATTTCAATATATGTTAGTTATTGTAAATTATTTCTGAAGTGTGAAAGAGTAAAATAAACATTATTTTTATTGTATTATTATTAATAGTAATTAAATATCACGGTTTGCGAAACAATACATTACAACTTAACTAGTGACTCACCCAATTTTACAAGTCAATGAGAATAACATCAGAACACTCCAAGTTCTCTATAAACAGAACTTTGATATATACTATTTATTAATCATTGGTTTTTAAATAGTTAAAATGTTATATACATTTTAACTATTTAAAAACCAATTTAAAAATAAATATATTTTCAATTAGAAGAATTAAATTTGAAAATTTATGTAATATATAACTCAAATGCAAACATTTGATACCACATACGAGTAAGAGTCATTTGAACTAATAGGTCATTGAGTAACCTACTTTAAACTACCTAGTCTGCCGGCACCAGACGGGTCTTAAACTCGAGTTAGATCCATTACGTGAAATATTTTTTTTCTCTTTGAAAGTTTTAAGAATCTTCTATATATTTGTGTTTTTTCTGTGTCTGGGGGTTAAATATATGTGTATTTAAGTAATATGTGTATGTAAGTGTTTCCTCGGTTACACAAGTGCTTTAAGCGACTTACCACGGAGTCAGGTTAATGTATGCGATGTTAAATTTATTATTATTCTTATATAAAAGAAAAAGTTTCCACCGACATATAGACGGAGATACACGCGTGCCTATATATATGTACGGTTTCTAATCGAAACAGACACGACGTTCATTTTATTAAAAGGTGTTGCATCAAATTTTTACTTACCAAATCCCAATGCAATAATCAGAATTTCAATACTAGTTAAACAAATAGACATTTTTTATCGATACTTACAACACGTGTGTACTTGTAATAATAATAACACGTGCCGTGAGGTACCGGCAGAGTTGGGTAGTACCTCCCACTGCACCAGTTATCGTAAGAGGCGACGAAGGTGCCAGAACCGACAGATGAAAAGGGCGGAAATGGTATCATCCCCGTTGCGAAAGTTGCGCTCTGCGATTGCCAGCACTCTTATCGGGCAAAACTAACTATGGGCAAAATACCTCCTTTCTTGGATAGACCTATGTCCAGCAGTGGACTTTTAATGGCTGGAATGATAATGATGACGAATAAAAATAATATATTGTGCATGTGTTATTCTTAAACGGATCCATAATAGCCTGAAATCATTCGACATTAAAGAATCCATCTACTGAAGTGTGATGTAGAAGAAAAGTAAAAAGTAAATGCAAGCAATAATGCATGCAGTATTGTTAGTAAGTTCCTGCCCATACCTATCCCAAATATCAGAACCTACTGCAAACTGCATTTAACCGGCTAAGGAAATGCAGTTGGTACACCAGCTAACGAGATGAGAATTAAATCATCATATCAGCCGTAGAACGTCTACTGATGGACATATCTTGACTGGCCCGACCGTGCAGATGGGAGTGACCCTCTCTTATGTGCTAAGGGTTGATATTTTATTGTCTTATATTTGTAATTCCTCTGTTGCCTGATAACCATAAATGCTTTAAGCAATTTATCCCGAAGTCATGTCCGTATATTAGATGTAGTGTGAATATGATTATTAATAGACCTTCCCAAAAGGGGGTATTCTACTCATTATTGCCACACTGTTAGGCGTGGTGAGAATCGCAGTGCATAGCATCGCGACGGGAGTGCTGCTGCCGAACCCCGCCCGACATTTGAGCCACGCGATTTCGGGTTTACCGCCATCTGTCGGTTCCAGTACCTAAATTACCTCTTACGACACCTGGTACATGATATATTCCATTCTGCCGCTACCCCGAGGCGAGATCATAATAATACTAACATATTTATTGAGCCCATGAAAAAAGTATTAAAAACATAACAGCAGCTGATCAAAAAGACGACTTTTAATCTCTAACATTTCTCCGTGTACAGGCAAAGGGATCATTCCCATGCAGCCACACAGCCTGAAAGCATATCAATCCTCAATACCCCGTCATTCCTCAGCTTGACATAATGATATTAAAACATACAACCGCCCCCTTCGGAGAGGCTGTCTCTTTCACATAGACTGTTATTTCATATTTTATACCTTTTTATTTTTAGACGGGCGACGTGGCGTTTATTTATTGGTGAAAATTGGTAAGCGACATTTTTAACCTATCCCTTTGACAGGGATATGTTTTTATTTATTGTTGGAGGTACCGTCAAAGTAGCATTGTACCTCACCCTATACCAGGTGTCGTAAGAGGTGACTAAGGTACCAGAACCGACAAAAAGCGGTATATCCGTCCAAAATAGTGTAGCTCAAATGCACAGGATTTAGATGGACAGCAGCATCCACGTTGTGAAAGCTGCGCGTCCCGATTGTCATAACACTTGCCCAGCGCGGCTAGTATGGGCAAAATTCCCCTTTTATTGCGAAGGCCTAAGTCTAGCAGTGGTCTTCCTAGGGCCGATATGATGATACAATACCATTTCAGAAGTAGTGAAATAAATGGATTAACGTTAAATAATCTGCTGTTAAATAAAAAAAAAATTCACACCAAATGTAAAACAAAAATTATTATTATAAAGGAGGAGGAATTGGACCTGGTCGAAAATATTAAAAAATCCTTCCATGACCTAACAAATAAGTCTCTATGCTGATCCGCTGGCATTGGTTTGGAAATTTTGTAAACTTGCGTAATTGTCATTACATTGTTAAGGTTAATGTAGCATCATAGTAGTCAATATTAAGTGATATTTTCAATAAGAAAAATCAACGTGTCTCAAGCGGGACTCGAACCTGCATCACTCATAACGGAGGACTGCATTACCGTTATGCTACTGAGACTTTATCCGACATGTTGATTTTTTCCTACGGCTTTTTTGAGTCCCATTTCTTAAATGTTGTACAAAATTACACCACAAACACAGAAAACATTTACAGGTTTGAAGCAATCGATAAATAAGAAATGGACACTTAATTTCTTTAGGATTTTTACTCATACAATTAACCAGACTTCCAGATATTTCGCTTAAAGCACTTGTGTTACCGACATCAGACAACGGCGGAATTATAAATATATTATTTGGATAAGTATATAACACCCAGACACAGAACAAACGCAAATATTTCTGACATAATGTTTGTCCTGGGTGCGAATCGATCCACGACCTTCAGTGCATAAGAAAGCCAAATACGCCTTCGGGTTTGTCTTAAAAATGATATAAATACAATATATCTTCTAATTGAGTTGTTTCTATGAAACTGTTTCCTCTATTAACATTAAATAGAATCTAGTTTTACGCACATTCAGATTATTACACTGGCCTTGTCGTACCAGTAGAGTAGTATAGTACCTTCCCCTGCATCAGGTACCGACTGAAGTACCGAAACTGACAGATGGCGGTATATTCACACAAAGCAGTGTAGCTCATTTCTTTTTCTCATTAAATTCCGCCCTTCTTGGAGAAGCTTATGTTCAGCAGTGGATAACACACTTACACACATACATACATACATCAAGCCTGTGTTCCAGGGTAGGCAGGGTCTCATACTTGTTACGATCTTGGCATACCTCTCTCGCTTCCCTTCCTCGCATAAATCCTTTCATACACGCTCGTTTATTCTTGGTACTTCTGATCTAACCTTTCTTTAATAGCTCTTCTATCTGGTTAAGATATGTTCGCTTCGGTCGTCCTATACCAAACCTTCCATCCATTTCTGCTCTATATATCTGTGCAGTCATTCTACATACATTCATCCTTTCTATATGTCCGTGCAATCTCAACATTCCTTTCTCTATTGTTGTCACAACATTATTTTTTACACCACATCGATCTCTTATCACACATTTCTTTATACTATCTTTCAAACTCTACACTTTTGAATAGGATAGCAGTTGCTGTGTCTTCCACTTGATCAGCCAGTATCCGATGTGATTCCCGCGATGATTTTTCCACGTCGATGCGTCCGCAGCGAGCCGGCGTCAGTTGACGGCTCGCTTTGTGCTCGCGTCGATCACAGCCCATACAAATATCGCAACGTACTCTGTGTTAGGGAAATATATTTTTTGTTTCACACGAATCAGCGGAGATTTTAAAAGCTAGAGAGAACTAAGGAGTCACGATTGTAAGCCCTGTGTGTGACATGAATAGATTGTAAAATCTTTATATAAGTAGTACATATTTTGATAAGAATGTCGTGAGGTACCGGCAGAGTAGAATAGTACCTCCTCCTGACTGAGGTACCGGAAACGATAGATAGCCGTATATCCATCCAAGACTGTGTAGTTCAAATGCATAGGGTGGGAATGGCAGTAGCGTCCCTATCGCGAAAGCTGCGCTCAGCGAGTGCGAACATGCTTGCCCAGCGCGTCAATTTTGGGTAAAATTCTCCCTTTCTTAGGGAGGCCTCTGTCCAGCAGTGGACTTCCATTGGCTGTATTGATAATGATGATGATTTAATAAAAAAATATTTTGGGAACATATTTTATGTGAAATATATTAAGACTCATTACATTGACCTCACTCCGAAGTAAGTCGCTCAAAGCACTTTTGTTGCGGGATCCCTCAAGAGATGGTTTTTGAAAATTGATATTACACTTGTTTCATGACTTTCAATAAATAACTTCATTCGAATAACTTCCAAAACAGTAAACTTTGCAACCCCGTTTACCCCTTTTGGGAGAAAATTAAAAAAATACGACATAAAAGAAACCGCTGTGTAAAATTTTAAGTTTCTAACCGTTATAGGTTTAGCCCTGCATTGACGTATCAGTCAGTCAGTCAGTCAGTCTGCTTCTACTTTTATATACATATATAAATGTAATAATACCGTGAACAGCATGTATTAAAAAAATCCGAAACCCACTTTAAGCGTTTCAAATTGTCTTTGTTGTAGAGTCGTCCGTATTATATATAAATAAATATTTTCCCACAACATCTCATGCAATCTGACTCCGTGGTAAATCGCAAAAGCACTAGTATTACGGACATCAGACAATAGAGGAATCACAAATATACTACTTAAAAACATATTTTTAACGCCCAGACTCAGAAAAACACAAACATCATCGTTCAAATATTTGTGGGGGTGGGGATTGAACCCTCGTCCGTTGGGGTATAAGATAGGATCACTACCATCTGCGCCAATAAGCCCGTCACATATGCATAAAATCATTTCCTTATTGGAAATATTAATGTTATCATAGTTGCTTATTTTATTATTATTTTATTGACGTTTTAAAAGTGCTTGTAATGGGCCTACTTCAATAATGTATATATTGATTTTGCCTTTAAATAATCAAAGTTGTGCACCTTCTCAGAATAACAATTCCCGCCAAAAGTATATCGAGATTTTCCGCCGCCATTTGCACGGCGGACATTGTTCGTGCGTGATGATGTCATCAACCATTGACGCCCGATTACGCTTGCCGCTTTTTTCTTTACTTTTTTGTATGTATTTTTTGTTTTGCATCTGTGGGTCTGAGATATTATTCTATAATGGTATGGAGATGTGAAATAGAGATAAAAATGAGACCTAACAACATTGAAGTTACTGAGTAATTCATGTCACAGGGTTGTCGACGCCCTAATGATATCCTTAAGATAACACGAAAGTGTATATTTGACTACTATGACGCTTTGTTTTCCATTACAGGGTTGTTTGCCACAATACAAAGCTATAAAATCCTCCATTGTGCAATTACCAAATTATACACCCTAGGAACAGAATAACTGAAAACGGCTTTAAAACGTGGTTTATTTAACATTTTACATTTTTAGATCGACATTTTGGGTACCTTGCGGCAACAGTTTTCATGATTGACAAATTATGTTATGTCAGGATTTCAAAGATACAATAACACAATGTTTTTTTTTTGGTTTTTAGTTATGCACGTTCGTGTTCGTTTCCACGCAATAAGTGCTGAAATCTTCGTTCTTGAAATCTGGCAGTGCTATGCTCTTGCCTTTGGTTCATGATCAAATATATGATAGGATCCCAGGTGGTAGTGTCCAACAATTTTCTCTATTGATATTGGAAATTATTTTTTTTTAAACCCGAAGCGTCCGTTGAATAAAAGGGTGTTCCTTGACGAGTAATTGAGTGTTATCAAACCTGATGTATAGTAGTTGGGTTTTTCTGGTGCAAGCTCACAAACTACAGATTTTTCCCATCTTTTATGGTTCACATCGGCTAGGTGTTCTTTATTTAACACTTGTTTTAATATTCCTTTTGGTGTGGCCGATGTAAGAAAAACAGCTGTCACAGTCAAGTTAAAATTAAGCTTTCCCTAATTTATTTTATGTACTGTTAGTTTTTAACCGCATCTCTGAGGATCTCATCTTATTATTTAGTTACATTCACCGCCCAAATTAACCACATTAAGATGTAAATGACAAAAGTAATAATTTCCATCCTCATCTTCATATCAGCATTTATCATCCACTCCTGGAGACAGTCTCCTGAAGAAAAAAATAATTTTGCTCATAATTACCGCGCTGGGAAGGCGTGGTTGCATTTGTAGAGCGTATCTTTGGAACGGGAATGCTGCTGCTCATTTCTGTCCTGTTAAATTTCAGTTACTCTGTTGGGTGTAATATACCGCAATTAATTGGTTCAGGTACCTCTGTCGCCTTTCACGATACCTGGTATAAGAGAAGGTACACTTTGCCGGTACACCATGGCAATAAATTTACATTGCGTTAAAATTTTAACTGGAACAACAACAGCTATATAGTGTTAAACTAATATATATATTTTTAGGTTGTGCTACGGCTCGCAGCAGTTTCGTAGTGCAGTATAATTTTCTTATTATAACGATAATTCTGACTGAAATTGTTAAACAAAATACATCTGGCAAAGGCTACAAGAACAGGCGTTCGAATTTCAAAAATATGTCCACGCGTTCCCAGCAGGGCGCCACTGTGTTGCTTCCGGCGATGTCACACTCCAATTTCACACGAATTAACATTGGCATTTGTCACTTTATATTTAAAATTGGGAATTGCTTTACAGAAAGACTGTTCTATTGCAAATTTGAAGTTGAAACAGTGTTGCAAGCTGTAGATGTATTTTAACTAAGTAATGGTAATATAATATTTTTAATCATTGAATAACTATAGGAGATTAAAATTATATCATCTGCAATCATTGAATAACTATAGGAGATTAAAATTATATCATCTATATATATACAGAGCATCTGTTCAGATGCTCTGTAGTCGAATTTCTATAGTCCTAAGCAGTTGGTTATTATTATTGTATTTTTTACTATAGAATATTGGCATACTTAAAGTCTAAAGATACCTATCTGAATTAATAAATAAAATAAATAAAATAAAACCACTTTTTAATAACGTTAAAAATATTAAATATATTCTTGATGACTAAGTAAGCTTTACCATTTTTTTAAGTTTCACAGAGAAATATATAGAATATTGTCGTAATAAAGACGTATTATACGTTTACTAGAATGGTACCTTTATTATTTCAAAATGCATTTGATATAAAAAGCAATCTAATATAATTAAATACGAACGTGACATTTGTTAAACGAACCAAAAGTTTTCTATACAGCCAGGTTGACAGCCATTTTGAAACAAGTGTTCGAAATTTAAAGTTTCGAGTCGAATGACGCGCCGCGGGCGTTGTGCGCCTCCAGCTTGTGCCGAGCGACATAGATCAAGTTAAACAATATTGTAAACTTATTTTTTTTAATCAAAGCCGCGTGTACCTGTGTTGTAGGATAGTACCTCCCTCTGTACCAGGCGTCATAAGAGGCGACTAAGGTACCTAAACCGACAGATGGCGGTATATGGCCCTACAATTACCACCACGTCTACCCAGCATGGCAATTCCGTGGTGTGATTGCCGACACGTAATCGCAGCGCTTAGCTTCCTGACAGAAATGCAGCTGCCCATTCCTGACTTGGTGGGCGTTATTTTAGGTGGATACTGGAAATATTTCCATCTGTCGGTTCCGGTACCTTGCTCGCCTTTCACGACATCCGGTACATGCAAATGGGACCGTTTTCCTCCGATGTAACGCTGTTATTATGCTTGTTAGATTTTTTTTCTTCTTTCATTATATTTTTCAACGCGTTGCTTATCCTCTTTATATATAAATCTATATATAATTTATATCTAAATAAAAATCATTTTGTCATCACAAAAATATCACTAGTGTATTGCCATACCTGAAGATACTATATCTCATTTATCCAGAAATTTCACTCGACCTCTGTAAGAGGTTTACCTCTTTATATGTTGTTTATATCTCAATTTACAGTCGCAATATTTTATTTTGGGGCGTGAATGAAAGGTCTAATGCGAGTAAGTGAAGCGAGAGAAGTATGCCAAGATCGTAGCAAGTGATCCATAGTTTCTGCCCACCCTGATATGACACAGGCGTGATATATATATGTATATTTTTTAATAATAAACAAATAAGCATACTTAAATTTGGACAACCTCTGTCGGGCTAGCTTATACATATCACACCTCTAAATGGACACTGCAGCAACACAAAACTATAATTTTTTTAAACCTTTCGAAATAGACTTAAAATAGGGTCTACTTTAATTAGGATCCACAACATCGTGTACTAATTAGGAAAAAAATATGTTCTTGTCCAAAGTTGCTCAAGAAATTCAGCATTCCGTTAAATTTTCCGAATAATGGGCGATGTTTCCAGAATGGTGGGAAAAATGTAATTTTGAGTTGATCTCAGTATTCGTCTAGAAGTGTGATACCTATATATTTGCATAGGTACATAATTAGTACTTAATTTTATAATAGAATTGGAATAACAAACAATTTGTTGGCTTGGTGTAGATATTACCCCAATAAATGTGGTTTAAGATGTATCCGTTTACAACAATTATTATCGATAGTCCATAAATAACGGGATACAATTTAATCTCTGTTTTTATTCCCTGCTGTCTCTTAAGGATCAAACCTTGGACCTATTTTGTTCATCGTATCAATGTAAAATGTTTTACTCTTTGTTCCTGTGGGGTAGCGGCAGAGAAGAATGGTACCTCTACCTATACCTTTTACGCAAAATAAACAAAAATTATCATATCAGTATTTGATGAACCTTTGACCTTTGGTGCACTATCATCTGCGCTATCAGGCCCATCTATAATATAAAAATAATAGATTTACAAAGATGCGAGTTAATGTTTTTTCAGTTGCTGAAACAAAGAAGTTCTAGATTATCAATAGTAACAGACATCCATACTTCAATAAATCGCGTTTATTATTTAAGTTTGTTTCTTAGGCGTTAAAGTTAAGTATCTATACTAATATTATTTGTCGTGAGGTACCGGCAGAGTAGAATAGTACCTGCATCTGCACCAGGTCTCGTAAGAGGCGACTAAGACACCACAACCGACAAATGGCGGTATTTCCATCCAAACAGGGCAAGGATGGGCAGCAGCGTCACGTTATTGAAAGCTGCGATTGCCAACACGCTTGCCCAGCACGGCAATCACATGTAAAATTCGTTATTTCTCGGGAAGGCCTATGACCAGCAGTGGGCTTTTAATGGCTGATATAATGAATGTTATAAAACTAAACAGTTTGTTTAGTTGAACGAGCTTATCTCAGAAACGACTGGTATGAAAAGAAAATATATTATTGTGTTGGATAGACAATTTAATATAAATTACCTAATCACTATATAACACCACGTAACAACTGATACAAGCAAAAGAAACCACAGGGCACAGTAATTATTAATCAATTAAAATTAAACCAGTAGACACTCTTGGCTATACTCGCCATATATATTCGTAATACATATATAAGTCGGTTTCTTTTAACATTTCGTCGTTAAAATTATATAAATTATGACTTCTAATTAGCCAGAACATATAGATCTTCTGTAAATAATAAATATTTTACATATCTCATACGTTGATTTGACTTCGTGTTAAGTCTCTTAAAGCACTTGTGTTACGGACGTCAGACAAAAGTGGAATGACAAATATACTATTTAAATACATATAAACCATAAACAAACTCAAATATTTTGATAAAAATATTTGCTCTGGTTAGTTGATTAAACCAACGACCTTTCGTGCACAAGATAAGAACACAACGGTGACCGCCGCCATCTACAAAAAAAAAAATTGAAAATAATGTAGTATATAACATGCTTCAAAATATATTTATTTTTAAAATATTTTTTCAAAAAGTTTCGTGCTTGGCGAAGGCATTTAAAGAGTACCTACTGTTGTAATACAATTAGTAATTAACATATAAAAATATCTTAACAAGATTCATAACCCTATTTAAACAGCGCTATCAAAATCACAAACCCTCAAATCAACAAATATGTTCTCTGTTACAACAAAATACAATTACATTACGCCAAATAAAATAACATTGAGAAATCATTCCATTTAGCGACCCTCCGAATAGCTATCGAATGAACTCATTTTAATTTACACCAACACTATACGCAAGCGAAACCAACCTTTAAAATTCTTGGAATACAGTTGAGAATTGTTATATAATAGTGATGTCTCTCCACTCATAGAATAACCACTCCAAACCAAATGAAAAAGGTGTCAAAGATCGAATTTACGATTCATTATACGTAATCCGAACAAAAAGGGGTCGTTTTGTGTTAGACCGAAACGACCTTATCTACATTAAGATAAAGTTGAATTTCCTGTAAATGGAAAAAATAATGTTCTATTTTCAAAAAAGCATTCGAAGCGCGCGCTTGTAAGTGCCCATTGTGGTGGCAGATGGCGTCTAAGATTCGCTTTGTAATGGATTGCCAGTATTTTGTGAATCTTTTTCTGTTATTTACAGTCTAACCCTTGAAGTTATCAACCTTGTTTTATTAGTGTTAATAGAGACGTTTTATTGTACTTATTGAATACAAGCTGTGCCCGCAACTGTGATTTGTGACTTTGGTATCATTAAAGGGAAAAAAATCCCCATATCAAATATTCAAAAAATATATATTTTGTTATATGTAGCATGTGCACATATATGCTTTTAGTAAAAAACAATTATTTTATTAATACAAATACACTCTAATTTTATAGATAATGTATGTATTGATTGATTGGTTTGATTGATGGATTGTAAAAATAGTTGTGATTTAACTATAACTGGCTACGACACGAACTTAAGAACCTGTCAATTTATATCTTCACAGTTTGGACCAGAAAATTTTGTTTTTCCTCATAACACAAAAAATCATACAATAATCTGACTCCGGGATAAGTCGCTTAAAGTTGTGTTGTTTTTTAAATATAATATCGCCAATCTTACTCAATAAAAACCAAGCTTTCTATTGATGAATAACTTTTTTAAATCGGATCCGTAGTTTTTGAGCTTATTCGTTGCATACATACATGCATACCTTCCCTACTAATACTAGTGTATATGTGAAATCTCTACTGTATAAGCACCACGATATTTGTTGTTGAGTTACCCTGCTTATAGGTGATAAATAAACATAGTCAATTAAAGTTCACAACTCCGAGAGCCCGCGGGGCAAGTAACGACATTTAGCCCGATTGCCTCGCTGAACAGATGACGAGATATATTCTGGAACACTACTCATTCAAATTCAAATTCAAACGTTCCATTTGTGTTCTATTCTGCCATTAAAAAATAAAGAAAACTATTTATATATTTATTAGTAGTCGCCCGCAGATCGAAGTTCGATCTTAGGTAATTCAAAATTTGAAAAGTTCCATTTATAAATTCATTTTTAATGAGACCAACGACACTATCTCTAAGGCATTGACACGAATGATTTAAGTTTAATAAAAACACTTAACTTTAACGGCTTTAAAACACTGTTTATTTATCTTTTTACATTTTTAGTTCAACGTTACGGTAACCGTTCTTATTCTATAACTGTTTATCGTTAAATGCCGTTTAAAAAGTGGTTTTATTATGAGTAATGAACGCGTAAATGTTGGTTAATATTATTTGAGTATGTTGTGTGGCATTCAAACGGCGGTCTGTGCAATGTGTATTTTAATTAACTTAAATCATTAATTTCCTCAGACCAAACATTACATTTGTATCAACATTTCAGACAGCATAGCGTCAATCAGCAGTCTTCAACCTGTTCTTTCACAGTGATCTTTAATACAGTACAAATCGGCTCCAATATAAATGGGTCAGTTACAACCTGTTTGAGGCGAGCCAGGACAGCTCGCCACGTCATTGTTACACTGCGTAGAAATGGATGAAAAGAGCGTATTGTATAAAAAAAAATTCTTCTTTAAATTAACTTAAGCTGTGTAAAATTTCACGATCATCTATTCTCGCATCATTACAGATCATCATTATCATATCAGCCATTGGGAGTCCACTGGATATAGACCTACCCAAGAAAGGGGTATTTTTGCCCATAATTGCCACGCTGGGTAAGCGTGTTGGCAAACGCAGAGCGTAGCTTTCACGACGGGGATGCAGCTGCCCATCCCCACCCAATGTATTTGAGCTACTCTGTTCGGATGAATACACCGCCATATGTACCGCTCATGGTCAGATTAACCTACCCAAATCTGTCTTAACTTCGCAATCGATATGAATTAATATAAACGAGCCGTTGTGTTCAAAATTGACAGCGAAAATTGGAAAGATTTAGGTAGGTTGATCTACTCATGTTAAAAAAACAATATTTAGTCTTAATTTCCGTAACTTCCTGGTCATTAGTACAAGTTTTGAAAAATAAAACATTATAGTGATTTGAAATGGTTATACCCTCATTTACAAAAAAAACGGGCATATAAGCAATGAACCATTTCAAATGTTCCTATTGGTTTGTTTGATAATTATAGGTATTTTTACTTTTACAATTTTGTAAATTAATAAGCAAATAATCGTTTTCGTCAGTATTATCATAATATTTATGGGTTTTAATGCTAAAGTTCACTAGTAGTGTATGCTCGCTAGTAGTGCATATGCTCGTGAAGTAAAAGTTAACAAAGATTTTTGTTTGTTTTTTCTTTAATAAAGTAAAAGCAGATAAATGTTTAGTATTGAGTGTGACCCCCTCTAGCTTAAATCACAGCTTGAATTCGTCTGGGTAAGCTAGCGAGGATATTCCGGATACTTGCTTGCGGAATAAGTTCCCACTCCGCGGTAATCACATTCTTCAACTCTCTGATGGTCTGCGGAGCCGGTTGTACTGATCTCATGCGTCGTTTCAGAACGTCCCAGACATGCTCTATAGAATTGAGGTCAGGACTTCGAGCTGGCCAATCCAAACGACGAATGCCGACCTCTTGCACATACGCTTCCACATCGCC
Organism: Heortia vitessoides; assembly: GCA_020976665.1. Classification (NCBI taxonomy): domain Eukaryota; kingdom Metazoa; phylum Arthropoda; class Insecta; order Lepidoptera; family Crambidae; genus Heortia; species Heortia vitessoides. The sequence continues at coordinate 10,349,362 of JACJUM010003317.1, forward strand.
AGGTGGGCGCGAGCGTTGTCGTCCATAAAAATTGAGTCTTCGCCTAAAGCGGCCAATGCGGGTTGTGCATGAAGAATTAGAACTTCCGTTATGTATCGATGTCCAGTCAGTGAGGCGTTATCAATGAGACTAGCTCTGTACAATCCATTGATTTTATTCTTGCCCAAAACATAACAGAGCCCCCACCATAAGGTATGATTTATTTAAAACAAGCCTTTGCAAATCGTTCTCCTCATCTTCGTAGCACTTACCGACGTCGATCTTTACCGAACAGAGATATCCTGGCTTCATCGGAGCACAACACCCTATTATAGTCGTCTTGAGTCCATGACTCACAATTTCGAGCAAACCTAAGCCTGGCAACTTTGTGCTCACGGAGTAACTTAGGGCCGCGGGCCTGGCGATGATTGCGTTTATTGGCTGCGAGAAGCCTCCTCCTGACCGTCCATAGACTAATATGCACATTTCCTACTTCTTCGAGGTTGTTCTTAAGGTCCAAATATGAAGACTTGCGAAGACTCACATGAAAACAATTATCCCGTGGTTGGGTACATGGTTTTCTTCTAGAACCAGGACTTCTATCGACGGAACCGGTGTTTTAGTACCGCTGCCAGGTCCTTTGAACCGTCGAGCGACTCACACTGAGCCTTTGAGTTACGAAACATTGGCTGCAGCCCTCTTCGAGCAGCGCAATAATTTTGGTAGCTTTTACCACTTTCTCTAACATTATTGAGACAGCTAAACAGCAATAAATGAAGCTTTGACAATTAAAAATATGAAATAAATTGATAAAAATTGAATTGGATTGAAATTTTTTTAAAAAGAATTAAAATCAAAACCGCCCGTTTTTTTGCAAATGAGTGTATATTTAAATACAAACACAGTAACAAACAGCTTGTTTTCAATACAGAAATGCATAGTTTATTTCTTGCTGTTTTAAATAATTCAGGATGATATTCTAACTAACTTAATGAATTTAATTCTATAATTAGGTAGACCTCATTTAAAGGTCGTCCGCATTGGTATTGTATGATATACAATACAAGTACTTTAAGCGACTTATCTAGGAGTCAGGTCAATGTATAAGATGTGTGAATTTATTCTCTTATTTCCAAAAATAAAATGTTTGCAGGCTTGTATCTACATAGTAAAAATCAAAGTCACTTCCCGTTGCTTCTCTGTCTCTATTTATGTTTAAATCTTTAAAACTACGTAACGAAATTTGATGCAGTGTTTTTTTTATAAGTATAATGATTCAAGAGGAATGTGTATTTAACATGCATAATATAGTAGAGAAACACTGATAATTTTAGAAGTACCTATCTAATGTTACGTCGTAATTAAATTCTTTTTTTTGCTATTATTTTGTACCCCACCGTTCGATCAGCCACAAAAGGAATACATTTTTGTGTGCTGTTACAAGATTTGTGCAACACAACCACAGACTAAATATCGTCATAAATTAAATGTAAAAGTAAATAAAATAAGAGAAAAGCGTGTGATTCTCAAATAAAATACCCAAAATCAAATCACCGAGTGCAAAACAAGGGATTGGACGAGAGACGACTGTATTCGCAATTCAAACAGACAACGGACAGATTGAAGTCACGCACACCGACACAAAATAGAACAAGACACATTTCAAAAATTCTTTTCTCTATAGCTAGTTAATGTTCTATTTTTAAAATATTTCTCTATTTAATAATATATATTATATTTATTTATTTGTATTTATTTGAAACCATAAACTGAGTTGCTAAAATCAACGCCCTTTTCCGAGATATTTCAAATACAACTATTCCAAATAACAATAAATTAAACATTGTACCTATATATGTTTCAATGATAAAAAATAAACAAATTTAATCAAATAAAAACTTAAATTAGACAGTTTGAGGTCTACCTGTTTCATTATGATCATAATCATATCAACAACAGGACGTTCACTGCAATTTTGCAAGAAATACTGCATATTGTTAAAGGTTCATTAACATCAGTGCAGAAATAATCTTTTTCAAATTAATTTCAAAATGAGAACAGTATATATTTTTTATTTATTTAAAAATAAAACGCCGCCTCGGTTCCGAGGCTTGGTCAATGTAGTTGGAAGCAGGAGCATTATACGGTTGGTTGACCAAATGGCGCGAAATCCGAGCCACGTTCCAAACTCGCAACGGGTGGCCATAGACCAGACGAGTCATAAAGTATATTTATGTTGGAATCGGCTTCGAAAGCGTGATGGCGCGGTATATCGTGCGTTATCAAATACTTTCTATGAAAAAAAATATAAGTAATGTTATTTTTAGTTCCGTTTCAGTAAATAAACAGATACATCATCATTCTTATCATTATCATCGCAGCAGCCATAGAGCGGCCACTGCAAGACAAAGGTCTCTCTAAGAAAAGAGGCATTTTGCTAATTGCAGCCTCGCGATGACATTTGGGCTACGGTTTGTGCTTCGGATATATCGATATCGTTTCCGGTACCTTAGTCGCCACTTACGTAAAAAAAAGCAGACGCAGAACTAAATAATTATGAAATAGTATAGGAGGATAGTCAATTAAAAGAAATGTTAATAACCTATTGAATTTTGTATAACAAACTATGTTTGTGTGAATTTTTTTAACTAATACCTTTTTTAAATCAAATGTTGGTAAATATATTTGCTAGCATGAGATCTGTATTATTTTATAAATATTATACACAGCTTGAATTCTTTTCATTTCTTCATTGCCCTGTCTATGCCACCTCTGTCTAAGGCCTGTTCTTTGCCACGCGCTCACTCGGCCTCGCAGCGGTAATGGCCCGGGTAAAGGCCTCAGGGCCCCCGCACATATTTCCAAATCCTCCCGCTCTATTAACCGGTCTATTGGGCTCTAATATGTTTATAGCTGCTTAATTTCTTTATGACATCGTTGTCTATGGTTTGTGGGTTTGGCTGAAGTAAGTAAACTATTTATTAGAAAACTTTTTGTAGATGCGCATTATAATATAAAAGGAATGCTATTTAGTTTTATTGATTTAAACAATTTGCTGTGAGGTACTGGCAGAGTAGAATAGTATCTCTCCCTGTATAAGATGTCGTAAAAGGCAAGTAAGGTGCCAGAACTAACAGATGGCGGTATATCCATTTGCAGAAGTGTACCTTAAATGGGATGGGCGGCAGCATCTTCGTTGCAAAGGCTGCGCTTTACGATCACAAATATGCTACTTAAATACAATATATTTAACATCCAGACACAGTACAAATACAAATATCATCATATAAATATTTGCTCTAGGTGGGAATCGAACCCACGGCCCCTGGCACATTAGATAGGATCACTACCAGAAAAAACAGTAGGAGAAATATAAAACGTCAATATATATACATATATATATATATAACGCATTTTTCTCTATAAATATTAAGATGAAACGTTTTTTCATTTTAAGAAATTTGCGCGAATAAGAGATTTGACACAATCAATGTTAACGTAAGTACATTATGCGCTTTATACAAAATGCGCTAAAAATACATTAAATCAATTAAAATAATAATTACACACCACTTGAAAGTCAAGCAAATCATAAAAGAGGTTTTCTACAAAATTTTATAAATAACTAGCTGTGCCCACGACTTGGTCCGCGTGGAATTGTGACTTTAGACAGCATATTTTCTTGCGAACTACAAATTTCCACGCTGCGCATGCAATAAACGTAAATTCTTCGCCCGTTTTTGCCACATTTTTAAACAATGCTCTTTTTGTGCGTAGCATGATGTAATATAGCCTAAATTACTACTTATTACGCAAACTATCAGCCAGCGGAAATTCCGTCCAAATCAGTGTAGCCGTTACAGAGATAAGCCAGCACAAACAAACAGACAGACAGACAAAAACTATAAAAAAAATATTTTGGTATGTGTACCGTATATACATTCATATGCATGTAGTAGAAAGGAGTTATTTTAATAAAAAAATATGTAAATTTATAACAGACACACTAATTTTATTGATATATATATAGATGGCTGAATTTTGACCACCGGGCGACCACTGGTAATACGTAATTGGTCGTTATTATTAATAATGATAATTTATTTTCCCTCCACAACATAACATTATTCTAATGCTAATACAATAAATCTTTGTTTTTATAATCTGTGGGAGACTGGAGTCTAAACTAGGCAGTGATCTGCCTGTATTTTAGAACAACAGGCCTCCAACTCTCTCATCTGTTACATTACATTAGATTACATCACGTTTACATTATATTTTAATCTTATTATAAGACACATATTAAAGACGTGTGTGTGTGTGTGTACATGTGTGATATATCAGAAAAGTAATATCAAGTTTCTGTAATAGTATTTATGACATTATCTCTAATTGTGTAAATAACAATTAAATATTTTTTCTGTCTCATCTGTATGTATTTCCCGGGAGCCAAATCGTATTTTTGGCTAATATGTAAAAAATCTATCTAAACTATTGAAAATTATTGAAAAACTGTTGCCGTAATGTAGTGAAACCGTTCACGTTAAATAAAATAAATAATTTCACACGACATCCCATATGCTGACCTGACTCCAAAATAAGTAGATTAAATCACTTGTATTAAGAATAACAGACAACAGAGAATTACAAATATAACACTTAGATATTTATAAATAACACCCAATAACAGAACAAACACAAAAATTTATCACACAAAAGCTATGATTGGGGGTCGAATCCACGACCTTTGGCGCACAAGACAGAATCACCGACTATCCGCGCCATCGGGTCCGCCAAGTTGAAAAGTAACTATAAATGACATTTTCAAAGGTTCATTCGTTCGCATCAATCCGTTACCTTCGCAGAAGCACCCTGATTAATCCGTAACAGGGCTCCCCGACTCCCCCGCCGATCTCGCCCCTAAACGTGCCCCCGGGGTGCCGCAGACCAATTAATGTACCAAACAAAACCCAGTCATGCAGTCTTTGATGTCCACTTCGTCAATAGTATTGTCGGCCATTTTGGAGTCTTTGGTAATTACGTCTTATGATGTTGTATTTGAAATGGATGCATTACAGCGCAATGTGTTGTGTGAGGGAAATGAAAGTGAACCTCTTTTATGTGTTAGTGTCGAGGTTGGTAAATTCGGATGGTCTTGCATTCGATTCCTGAACAAGTATGTCGTCGAATATATATGTCGGATTTGGTTTTGATGAATCCATTTATTTGGATTATTAGTTTTGTTAATAATATTTTTGTTTTCTAAATAGCCTTTGGATGGAACGAGATTGAATGGAAATGAAAGAAGAGGTGGTATTTTATGATATGCTAGCAGCATCCCGCGGTTTCACTCGCACAATTCCCGTCCCCGTAAGAATAATTAGTAATAGAAGAAGTCTATATTACTCCATATAAAATTTGCTATTTGTCAGTGAAAGTCCCGATAAAATCTCCAGGTCCAGCCGTTTTGGGGTTCACCTCAAACAGATAGACAGAAAAAAAATAACAAGTAATTTTTTGTTATAAATATAGTACATACTTTCATCATCATAATTACAGACATTGGAAGTCAGACATAGGTCTCCCCAAGAAAGGGGGAAGTTTAATAGTAATAGTAATTGCCGCGCTGGGCATGCATGTTGGCAATCACACACCGCAGATTTCGCGACAAGGATGCTGCTGCCCATTCGCACCCTGTACTTTTAAGCTGCACTGTCTCGGATGGATATACCGCCATCTGTCGGTTCTGGTACCTTAGTCGCCTCTTACGACACCTGGTATAGAAGGAGGTACTATTCAACTCCGTCGATAACGTAAGGCAAATTATTTTGTTTATGTTATTTTCTAAGAATGATTTCCTAAATTGGAAATCCATTGCTGGTCATAGGACCAGCCAGACCAGGATTTCCAATTTGGATTTTAAATACTATGTCTTCTGTATAAAAACATCATCATCATTACAGCCACTGGAAGTCCTCTGCTAGACATGGGTCTCCCCAAGAAAGGGGGAACTTTACCCATAATTGCCGCGCTAAGCAAGCGTGTTGGTAAATCAATTCATAATATTATAGTCCTTTACACCACATTTCTCCTCATACTAAATAGCAGTCAAAAGATCACAATCCAAAATTCCAATTCATCCCTCCCAGTATTCCCAACTAAAGTTCAAGAGCCGTATAATTATAATTAAACGCAAATTATTCCCCCGTCACAACAAGCAAACACACTCCCAAATAACAATAACACATAACACCCTAACATTTAAAAAACTACCCCATAAAAGAACGAGCAACTGTCGGGAAGAGCTATATAGGCCCATCTGTAGACCCCAGAGACCCCGATGGGTCCTTGGGGATCTGGGGACTTTAATGATTGTAAACACTAGTTAAATGATTGATTCGGTGGGGTCTCCGGGAAACTGTGATTGGAGAGATGGTTGGAATTGGATTAAGCTATTCTCTGATAGGTACGTCACTGAGAATAGCTATCAAATAATCCTTGATCCCTTTTGTAACCTATGAAACTTGAAATCAAACTTTTTATTTTTTGGTATACATAGTAAATTGCCGTCAGGTACCAACAGAGTAGAATAGTACCTCCCCCAGTACCAGGTGTTGTAAGAGGCGACTAAGGTACCAAAACCGACATATAGCGGTATATCTATGCGACAAAGTGCAATTAAAATGCACAACGCGGCAATTATGGGCAAAGTTTCCTCTTTTATGGGGAGGCCTATGCCCAGCAGTGGACTTTCAATGGCGGGAATGATGATAGTAAATAACGTAGAAACAAGAGGTAGTCTTCCGATTCAATAGGTGAGAGTACGCAGTGAACTTACTAGGAAAATGTGACATGTATCATCAGTTCACAGGGTTGGCAACACACATGTGATATCCTTGTGATGACACTAGCGTCTAAAGGCTGCGATCACGTTTACCATCAAGCGGACCGTATGCCTGTTTGTCGACCTGGTCTAAAAAAAACACAACAATTTGAAATTAATAATAAATTCGTTTTACCTAGAATGTAATAATAAAACAAGTAAATACAGCATCTCAATTAATACCTTTTCTTAATATCTCTTCGAGTAGCACTATAATTTTGAAAGCTTTTACCACTTTTCTAACATTATTGAGACAGCTAAACAGCAATAAATGAAGCTTTGACAATTAAGAATATGGAATAAATTCTTAAAAATTTACTAAAAGTTATGAAAACCGATATTATCTTTTGGAATTTCGCACCAAAAATGTAGGATAAAAAGTGGTTTTCTGTAAAAACGAGCATCAAACGAAAATTTGAAATTAAAACGGACTGTTTTAAACACCACGACATTTTTAAAACCAGTCAGTAACATGTACAAATGATTGGTACCGTGTTTATTATTAAAATCGAAACCGCCCTTTTTTTCAAATGAGTGTATTATGAAATGATACAATAGACAAACTACGTGAGGTACTGGCAAAGTGGAATAGTTCCTTTCTCTATACCAGGTGTTAAAAGAGGAGACTAAGGTACCGGAACTTACAGATAGCGTTATATCCGCAACGCAGCTTAAATAATACAGAACCTTGAAGTGAGATCTGCTCGTTCTCTTTCTATTTTTAAAAGAATAGTGAAAGTGATATTATGTGTCACTTTGATTTCCCTTGTTCTGTAACTATATCCTTTGTATGTATTAGAAAGTATGTGTATATATGTTTGTTTGTTGTACTAAATACACCTCAAACTTCCACCAGCTTAAACATTATTTCCATCCAAGGGTTGCCTGTAAAAAAATTGTATTTAGCGATAAGGCCACCCCTTGTACCTACTATTCCATGTTTTTGGGATGTTCTTGTGTTGTTTTTATTGGTGTAAAATAACGAGTGTTTTATTATTATTATTATGGAATTCGCTCTGCAATTGCCACCACACCAGGCCAGCGCGGCCACTACGGCCTCCTATCTCGGGACAGCGTATGTTCTACAGTGGACTTTCTTAGCTGATATAATGATGATAACTATAAAAACTCCATAAGATTTTCGGCCATTTAAATAATAAATATTTTATATAATAAAATTTTTTATTACTTGTTATTTAAAATTATGTTCAGCGAAACAAAATTTAAAAACATAAATAAAGGGTTTAAATCTGTATAGTGTGCTATCCTAATACCAATCAATGATAATGACAAAAAAGAAAACTAATCCAAGCCATTGTTAAATATATCCGAAGCCCGAATAAACAGAGAACAAACAAATTGACAGACAGTCATAACTTGATACCCTCCGTGGAGTAACACGACTCCTCAATTATGGGCCCCTACTCTCCAGTCTATGGGGCGAATTACCATAGATTAATGGTGATTATCGTTGTCTCTGGCGTGGGTGAAGGGACCGGTTAGGGGATGTTTTAAAAGGTGTGGTTTTAGCAACGTGCCGTGTTAACTCAGTAGCGTGATAATGGAGAGTGATTTTCTCTATGACTTTATTACATTTGTGTAGTTGATGAACATTTTTGATATCTTTGATAGCAATCGTCGCATAGACGATTGCTATAATTTTCAGACTCAATACTACAGCAGAAAATATATACTTACAGATAATTTGTTTGTCACAAAGTTTGCGAAAAGATATGTTCGACCTGATTTCGTGGGTGATTTTCCCATGGCCTATGGCACCAGTTTCACTGCCCCGATAGTTATGTGCCGGGTATTTGATATTACGGATGCAGATGGCAGTTATTCTATCCTGTGCGCAAAGATCGTGGGTTCTATCCCCACCCAGGACAAATACTTATATGCTGATAATTCTGTTTGACTAGGTGTTGAATACATATATATATATATATATGTATTTAAGTAAAATAATTCCGATTCATTCATTGTCTAACATTCGTGACACAAGTGCTTTAAGCTACTTATCATGGAGTTACGTCAGTACTTTTGCGGATATCAAACAGCAGAGGAATTACAAATATAATATATAATACATATTTACACCCAGATCTAGAATAAATACAAATATTTATCATATAAATATTTGTCCTAGGTGGGATTTGAATCCATAACCCTTGACGCATAAGTTAGGATCACTAACTACCATCAGCGCCATCAGCCAAGTAAAAAAAATGTATAAGAGTAGGTTATCAATTCTCATTCTATCTGAAAGCCAATGAATGCCAGTGCAAACGCGTCATGCTTGGTAATCCTTAAAGAAAGTCTCTATCCAGACTTAGGTACCAAGGAGCTGACATGATAATAGACTCAATTGAATCTACAACTTAGAACTTAACTACTTAACTTATGTTAGAATGTTATTGATAAGCATACTTCTGGCAACACTAAGTTGTGCAATAAAATTTGACAACATATAAAGACGTCCACCGAAACATTCGACTTCATTTTAATGTATCAATAACTATAATTTGTAATACAATAACCAAAATTAGCCGAATTTATTGTATGTATCATAGAGTCGAGAAAGAAATAATTTTAAACCTTAATTTTATCTACGTAGAGCTAGTTTTCGAATCAAAAGATCAAATATGAGACCGTAATCATAATTTTGAATAGACAAAATAAATGTCACCAATCAAACGGATGCACAATAAAATAATCTAATTACAAATACAGTTACCAACATCGGTCGGTCCGGACAATTATCACACAACAATAAACAGCAATGGAATCGTCAAATAATTGCAAATTACCGCCATATGCGCGCCTTGACAGTCGATCCCAAAGGGTTTTGGCGCGCTCCGCATCTGTCTAGCGGCCATCTTGCTATAGACTAAATTTGCGATTTTACGCGCCATTGATTGTTGTTTTGTTCAATTAGCCGCAATTAATCGGTTTATTCTCTGTCTGTTTAGACGAGTAATTGGGTAAGATGTTTTTGTTTCGTTGTAACTGTTCTAAAGTTAGCGATGTCGGAATTTTCAACAAGAGGTATAAGTTTGTTTTAAACCCAGTTTTTTTTAAGTTGCTCGTGGCACAGCTTAACGTATCTTAGCTCTATATCCATTAATCAGCATTCGTTTTTACTTCTATTACAATAAAACCCTCAGTTTGTTATTACTACCTACTGATATTTTTATTTTTTTGATGTGTTTAATAGATATTTTTAGAAGTCATAATATTTAACATTTGGATGTCAATCACTTAACACAGGCATAATTTCAACTAAGTAAGTGTAGTCGCAATTATCCCTCAATTAATATTAAGAGGCACTTGAGGTACGCTGTTTCGGATGGATACCACGCCATCTGTCACTTCTGATGCCTCGGACGACTCATACGACATCTTTTTATACTAGGAAGAACCTACTTCTATAGTATGTCCATACTTCACAGTGTATTATTTAAAAATAAAATCTCTAGATGTAGGTATAAAGCTATCACACCTGCCTGAACGAAACGAGATGAAAACGAGATATCTTATCACCGTTTTCAAAGGCCTAAGTAGGCCTTTGAGTACGTAATTAAAAAATCAAAAGATTAATAAAAAATGTTCAATCACAGAAAAGCCATCACGCGTGTCCCCAATAAAACATCAGAGCGCCAAAACTCTAATCAAAAGATATCTCCCAGATCCGAGCCCCAAACACGACCAATCAGCATTAAACACAGGAGTGGGCTTAACATGTTCAAATGATGCCGATGCGGCGTGAAATACGCGGCCGGGCTAATAGCCCGTGTGGAGGGCCTTTATGGCGCCCGGGGTAAAGGCACGAGCGGACAGCGGAATTTAAATGTTGTCCCAATAACGTTTATTAATAAGTTGCCCAGGCTCTTAAATAATGAGAATTATACTCGTGTAGACAGCCTTAATGGCTCTCAGAGCTAAGGCACAAGCAAGGGATGGCTAATGGCTTACTTGTTCTTTATTAGACCAGGTCGACAAACAAGTTTGCAACCCACGTGATAGTGAGCGTCACCGCAGCTATATTGACGCTCGTTATATCACAAGGAAATCACTAGTGCGTTGCCTAAATTGTGTCTAGAATATTGTGTCACTTTACTCACTACTTTCACTGCCTTTCTCACCCTTAAAACTGGAATACAGCAATGCGAACACTGCTACTTTGCTGTAGAGTATGAGAGATAGAGAGGTACCAATGTATAGGACCATTTATGTGAGGTCCACCTCATATAAGAATATATCGAACGTTATTAAAATAGGAAGCAATTTGTTGATTATAAAAATCAAGAAGGTACAAAGTATCCAAAACGAGTCGTTGTAAGATGGCTAATTATTAATAATAAAAATAGATACCAGTCCCAATCGATTGCTGTTGTATTTTATGATATGATAATAATACATAAAAATGATTCAAAGGTATAAAATCAGATTTCAATATTTCAGTAGAAAAAATCTCGCCAACTTTGCCAAAGAAGAGTAGGAGCTGAAATAAGAAATTGAACAAAATGAAGGTGATTGGTTTCATCCATAACTATCAGTCACATTCGATAATCAGTTACACTACTCAACAGGTAATGGATCAAAGAGTCGTTGTATCAGCCTAGGCTAGAGAACGCACAAAAAAACATTTCGAAAATACCCTAGACATTATGTAGGCCTACCAACAAACAAAGAGATTAATAAGTCTACTAGCTTAGCTTCGCGTTGGGAATATTGCTACTAATCCTCGTTCATTTTATATGGGCATAGCTGTTCTAGATGGGTGCCATTTGTCGGTTCCACTCCATTAGTCAACGACGCCTGGTATAGAGGAAGACACTGCTGGTACCCGACAGAATTGTAAACACGGAAATAGATGTTAATAACTAATAATACAAGGTTTTTTAAAGATTCTTCAACCTGAAATATTAAAAATTAAAACAAAATACCTCTTTGGTCAGTAAGCTTATACCTCAGGCCACAGATACCATCGGTGGCTATGAAATATTATTTATCTATCTATACGATCAGCGATCCTTTGAGCGGTCGGTAGCAAATGCATTGTTGGCTCTACAATAACCACTGCGTTTTTTTTTTACTGGCGTCTGTCATTTTTTTTTCTCTGCTCTTTAGATGCCGCCTTTTTCTGTTCAAATAGTTTGTTCTTTCATTGTCTATGGCTATTTAATCAAATTTTGCATGGGAGATTTTTGTGTATTTTGGTAGTTTTCATCTTATTGTAATCGGTCCATTGTGTCAGTTTTTTTTTTCAAAATCATAACTTTGTATGCTCTTCTTTTTTTTGTGAGGCCGTGATTTTGAAAATAATACATCGCCACTGTAAAGATTTGTAAGTGTAGATAATATATGAAATAACAATATTATCTAAGAGCAGATCGATGTAAAATATCTTTATCAATGTAAATACATGCTCAGCGTAGCAGTATCCCTATCGATTTGCAATTACCTCATCATCATCATCATATCAGCCATTGGAGGTCCACTCTTGGACAAAGGCCTCCCCAAAAAGGGGAAATTATTGACCATAATTGCCGCATTGGGCAAGCGCGGAGTGTAACTTTTGCAATCGGAATGCTGCTGACCATTCCCGCCCTATGCATTTGAGCTACACTGAGGCGGATGGATTCAGCGCCATCTGTTCGGTGCCATCATGTTTCTCGAGATAAACTTCTAAACTGCTCAACAGAATTAAATATTTTTTTGCTAACTGTGTACAGTTTGATTTAACTTTACAGATAGGATAGCTTATATCCCAATTTACAATCGCAATATTATTTTCATAATAAATAAATAGTTACAACAGGATTACGTCTGTTGGTTCAACTAGTACCTATATATAAATATAAATATATACATATAAAAGCGAAAGTGCACTTACTCACTCATCTCAGTCTCAAGATTTTGGAAAATGCAATCGCTAACAGAATAAATGGGGGCAAATTTTATGTGAAACTGTTATAATGTTGATAAAAATAATGAAATCAGCCATAAAATGTCCACAGTTGGACATAGACCTCCCCAAGATAGGAAGATATACTTAAGCCTATAATTGCCGCGCTGGGCAGCCGTAGTGTATCTACTCTTATATTTTTACATTAATACGAAACAAGATGATCTTAAACAGAACACAATTTCGAATCCATCGCCATTATGAAAATATTACAAGCGTAACGAAAAAAATTTTCTAATTAAAAACTTTTTTTCACTACACATCATCCGACGTAAACTGGATACATGAGAAAGTAATCCCCGCTCAAAGTCACCCTAATAACGTTAGGTTTTTTGTCATCGCCTTTTTGCTACCCATTTCGTGCGCGCCACTTTTTAATTCTTTTGACGCTCGGCCATGGAACGCTAGAGTGACGTGGTGTTCGCGGGCAGAATGCGAAATTATTTTTGTATATTCTGTGACTGGATTTTTCCCGCGGGATTTTTGTTTGTGCTCAAAGATTTTGTTTGTGTTTCCAAGTATTGATGGTATCGGAGTGGTTATTAAAATCGGTACAAGCATATAGTTTTTATAGTTACGAATAGTGTTGAGGATATTTAATTCAAATAAATATTTATAATATTTCTAAACCGAATGCTACCAGTTATTTACGTTGACTAATCCCCTTCATTTTTAATTCTCTTCGAATGCAATATACAGAAATTTACTAACTAAATATATTTATCTATAAATCTAGCTTGTCCTACGTTATTGGTTGATTAACTGAAATACTAGATAAACCACCAACTTTAAGAAAAGTTTGATAAGAATGACACCTGTCAAAATTACGTGGCTTAAATTTATTCCATGGACTTTTTGTCTAATTTTGAGATCAGTTCTTATATGTGAAACCTTTGTAATAATAATACTAATAATGATGTCAAATACCACAATGCAAATATAAATAACACGTGCGACGTAACGATGTTGCGCTACAGACCAGAAATGTTGTACTTACATTGAGTGTCGACTGCGTGAGTGAAAGCGTTATCGCATCGGCCAATGCATGTCAGGGGACAAGCCCCCCCCCCCCTAAAAATTAATCCTAGATACGCCAATGTTGATATACGGATATCAGTCAAGAAACGCAAGATCGAGCGAAACGAAGGCAGCTTACAACCTGTCCTATCCAATCACATGGAGAATTTCTACGGCTGATATTATGATGAAGAAGAAAAAATGTTTGTCGAAGTAATTCCCGAACCATCGACAACGCGACCGCCCCGTCCCTATATTAAGCCGCACACGTATTCCGGCATCAAAGCCGTCATATTTCATTTTTATCATTTTATTCAATCCTTTGCCGAAACCATACTTTCCGGGGTACTTTTAATTCGCTTTGCCTGATAACTGGGCCCAGGATTTTTTATTTGGCGAATATTACTTCAGGATCCCGCTCTACAGCTTCGGTGCGGGGCTCACTCGCGGTAACTACGTTGAATTCGATGTTGTTTGCATTGACAACGCATTTGACCGAACAAAAAATATAAAAAGTTACTTTCATCATCATCATCATCATCATCATACCAGCCCGAGAAAGAGGGAATTGTGCTCATAATTGCCGCGCTGGGCAAGCGTGCTGGTAATCAAAGAGCGCTGCCGTCGCGACGGGGATGCTGCTGCCCATATCCACGCCATCTGTCGGTTCTGGCACTGGTTTTTGTTTCGGAAAACTTTATGCTGACGTCTACTCAGACGTCAATTTCAGCGCTACCGGAGGAGGGTGCGAGGTCGCTTATTAATGAGCAACCTTGTGTCCGATTTACCTGCCTACATCGAGACGGCGACCGTGCGTTTAGATGCGGTCGCCACCGCAAGGTTCTCGGAATCGGAGCGGGATCGATGGTGATCTCCCGAGGGCGCCTTTGAGGCTCGACATAGGCTTGTGTGGTCATCGTTGGGTTTGCATTGATACCCTCTATGACCAAGTACCAGTGTATTTGGCCATAGAAATAGTTCAAATGGGCACTGCTGTATTACGGTTTGAAGGTTGAGAGAGGCAGTGAAATTACTGGGTTATCATCATTATCATACCAGTCATTGGAAGTCCACTGCTAGACATAGGCCTCCCCAAGAAAGGGGGAATTATGGTCATAATTGCCACGCTGGGCAAGTGTGTTGGCAATCGCAGGGCACAGCTTTCGCGACGCTGCAGCTGCAACGGGATGCTGCAGCAGATCCCCGCCCTGTCCATTTTAGCTGTACTGTTGCGGTTGGATATACCGCCATCGACAGATATTACTTGGTACCTTAGTCACCTCTTAGGACACCTGGTACAGAGGGAGGTACTATTCTAGTCTGCCGGTCCCTCACGGCTGGGTTATGTGACATAATATTTTCAAGAAACAAGTTTCGCAACACACTAGTGGTATATCTTGTGATATTACGAGCGTCTATAGGCGGCGGGAACACTTACTATCACGGGGTCTGTATGCTTGTTTATCGACCTATTATAATAAAAAAAACAAAATAGACACCATTGGATGCGTCATCGGTAAGTCAATTTTCATAATACTGGAATCGTCGACACCAATTCTAGCTTAAAACTTAGTCATTCATTCATCCTTACTAATATTATAAATACGAAAGTAACTCTGACTGTCTGTCTGTTACGCAATCACTTCTAAACTACTGCACCGATTTAAATAAAATTTGCTACACAGTTAGTCTAATTAGCTTGAGAAAGAACATAGGCTACTTTTCCATTCAAAAAAGAGTTGTAAGGGGTCGAAAGGTGATGAAAAGTTGTATGGAATTATCATTATTGTTAGAGCTAGAAGCTTAAAACTTATTATATATTTATACTTATTATATATACTTATTATAGACTATTGATTTGTATATATATATATAAATATAACATTAAGTTTATATAAGTTAAATTAAAAAGGTATGGTGCCCAAAGAAATTGCTGCACGCAGACAAAATCACAGCTAGTTTTCCATGTACCAAAAATGTTATAGTAGAAAAGTAGTAGATTCCCACAACATCTCATACATTGAGCTGACTAGGTGATCGTGGTCGAAGTCGCTTAAAGCACTGGTGTTACGGAAGCCAGATAACAGAGGAGTTAATTAAATAGTAAGTATCATATAAATATTTAGCCTGCACAACCATTTGCGGCGTCGGGCCCATCATACAGATATAATACCTTTGTAGGAACTAAGTTCTTTATCGTGCATTACGAAAGGGGGCTAGACGGAAGAAACTAAGACCAAAATTGTAACGACACTTTTTGTACAGTTGTAAGCCGTGGGGCGTGCGCGTGCTTCTCTGTCTCTCTCTCTCTCTCACTCTCTCTCTCTCTCTCTCTCTCTTTCTGTCACTGTCTCTCTTTCTTACTCTCGTAGAAGGCAAGCCAGTTATTTTCGTTTCGTCTTTCGCATTCGCATTGAACAGTGTGGTGTCGCGACGATTTTTTTTGTTGAGTGTATATAATAAATGTTTTTTGTACATTATGAACAATAAAAAAAACTTTGTTCCATCAGTGTCCCTTGTTTTTTTTTATTTCGATTTGAAAATACAGTGGCAGTGGGCAGGACATTTAGTAAGCAGAGCGGATGGCCAATGGAGTAGTAAGGTTCTGGAATGGAGACCACGTACCGGTAAGCGCAGCGTAGGGCGTCCACCCGCAAGATGGATCGACGATCTGACTACATCCGCAGGATCGCGCTGTACAAAGGCCCCATACAACGGTGGACGGTGGACGTCTTATGGCTGATATGATGATGATACAGAGTCGAATGCTCGTACATTAATTCGAGTGCGCGCACACTGAGAGCCGCGTAAATATCAGTTATGCAGTTATTAGCGCCGTGAATACAGCATACGGCACGCCCGAGGGCTCGCGTACATCTCACGCACGCGGTACTCGTTAACAAATAGGCTGGACCTAAATATGATATATTTGAAACTATTTTCAAAATCTTTGGCTAAAATCTAAAAATAGACATCTATATATTTATTTTCCGATTCATTTCATTTCGGATTCGATAAAAAAAAAGTTACTTAATTACTTTGAGAGGTTTCATACAAAGAAAATGTGGCTTCAAACTTGACGAGGTGACATTTTGACATTGAAGAAATGTCGCTGGTTTTTTTGACATAAATAAGAACACTACAATTGATTCCACATGTTTTATAGTTTCTTTCCGATTTGTCTCACCTCGGAATCGATTAAAAAAAGTTACTTAATTACTTTGAGTGGTTTTATGCAAAGACAATGTTGTTTCAAGCTTAACGAGGTGATATTTTGACATTGAAGAAATGCCGCTGGTTTATCAATAGAAATAAGAACTACAAAAAATTCCAAATGTCTTATAGTTTCTTTCTGAATAATATTTGTATTTTCTGCCGTGAGGTACCGGCACTGCCGTGAGGTACCGGCAGAGTAGAAGTACCGTCCTCTGTACCAGGTAAGAGGCGGCTAAGGTACCAAAATCGACAGGTGGTGGTATATTCAACCAAAACAGCTCAGCTTAAATACTACAGGATTGGGATGGGCAGCAGCATCCCCATTGCTAAGCTGAGCTCTTTGATTGCCACCACGCCTACCCAGCGCGGCAATTACGGGAAGACCCTATTTAGGGGAGGCCTACGTCCATCAGTGGACTTTCTATGGCTATTATGATGATTATTTGTATTTGTTCAGTGTCTGGGTGTTATTTTTTAAGTATTATATTTGTAACTCCTCTGTTGTCTGATATACATAATAATACCGCTATCTATCGGTTCTGGTAACTTAGGCGCCTTTTATGGCACCAGGTACAAGAGGAGGTACTATTCTACTCTGCCAGTACCTACCTCACGGCTTAGACGAAATATAAAGTGAAGCAAAGCTAGTTTATAGTAACTGCATTTATAAAATGTACTAATACCAAAACTATCTAACACACATCCCCAACCCCATAAAACCATAATCCGGTGTCCTTAACTGGCGTGCACACTACCACCGGTGGTGGTGTGCGTACCCCCTAACACATAATGGCGGAGGCATGTTATTTAAATAAAAATACAATTAATTGTTGTGACGCGTTAGATTAACTTAGTTTTAACTGATACGGAACGCGGTTATACCACGGTAACTGAGAACTTTGTGCAAAATGACGGGCCCGATGGCGCAGATGGTAGTGATCCTGTCTTTCGCGCCAAAAGTCGTAGGTTCGATCCCCATCTAGGACAAATATTTATATGATGATATTTGAATTTGTTCTGTGTCTGGATGTTAAATATTTGTATTTAAGTAGAATATTTGTGATTTTTCTGTTGTCTGATGTCTGTTACATAAGTGCTTTAGGCAACATATCACGGAATTGTAGGAATTTATTTATTTATTTATATGACAATATAAATAAATAAATTAACAAACAAACACTAATTCAGAGGGATATACACTCAAAAAATCAAACGATTTTAAAACAAAAATTGTGCCAGGTCCCTAGTGTCGTGGTCGGCCATGCTGAAAATAGAGAGGGGGTAGTTATCGCGTTCTTGGTTATCTTACAAATTAATTGTCGGACGACATATTGCGTCCACTAATTCTAATTAATAATACAGTAATCCTTTTATAATTCATTGATTACATTTAAACAAATTTGGCCGGCAACGACCACTTAAAATTAACAAGACGTTACTGAAACAATGGCACCTTAGTATAAAAAGCAATATAATATATAAAATTGGTAAAATTACATTTTATAAAATTGTTGTTAAGGTTTCGACTATAGAGACTTGGCCTAGTGTTGAAATCATCGATAAAATTGTCTTCATGTGTTTGTTTTTTTTAAATAAAGTTGTTTATTATTATTATAAATAATTTTTGTTTTTATTTTCGCGTTTTTATGTGCAGCCAAAATGTGTCAAAAAGGGCACGACTGGCTGTTCATAGAGGTGTGTTGGTTCCAACACTGACATATGGTAGTGAGTGTTGTGTATGGCAGAAGAAGCACGCGAGTAGAATAAATGCTGTTGAAATGAGAGCACTTCGAAGTATGTATGGTGTGAGTTTGAGAGATAGATTAAAGAATGGTGTTATAAGAGAGCGATGTGGTGTAAAAGATGATGTTGAGACTACAATAGAGAAAGGAATCTTAAAATGGTTTGAACATTTAGAAAGAATGGAAAAAAGTCATTCTGACTGCACAAATATATAAAGTGGAAGTGAATGGAAGAGTTGGTATAGGACGACCGAGGCGAACATATCTTAACCAGGTAGAAAAGGTTTAATACCCAAGGGCCAAGTCAGAAGTACCAAGAATAAACGAGCGTGTATGAAAAGACTGATGCGAGTAAGGAAAGCTAGAGTGGTATGCCAAGATCGTTACAAGTGGAGATCTCTGCCTACCCTGATGGGATACAGGCGTGATGTAAATATGTATATAAATAATATTAAATACATTATTTATGCTCCAGTGTTATGAGATTATAAATATATTTTTACTCTTACAACATAGTCAGAGAGTCGGTGTCAGAGAAAAAAAACAAAGTAAACATGAGTGTCTATGCACTAATTTTGACTTCATATTTTTGACGATTTTAAAGTGCCATAAAAGGCCTGTTCAAATAAAGTTATATTTCACTTTGACTTGAAATTTGATATCAGACAACACAAGAATCTTATTTTATCAATTAGACCAGATCGACAAATAAGTATCCAGTCCGCGTGATAGTAAACGTTACCGTAGCCTGTAGATGCTCATCGTATCACAAGGATAACATTCGCGCGTTGCCAACCTTGTGACTTGAAGAGAATATGCCACACTTTCCAGTAATTTAACTTCCTCTCACCCTTCAACCCTGGTATTTGGCGGTGGAAATAGATGAGATTGAGATACTGAATACCTTTTTAAATATTTTATTTAGATAAATATAACTAACACCCAGCTACAGAACAAATACAAATATTCATTATATAAATATTTGGTCACGAAACTTAGGCCCTTGGCGCAAAAGATAGAATCACTAATATCTGCGCCTTTAGCCTCTATATGTACATACAAACATATTTAATTTAAACACAAAAAAAAAATAATCCCATTCTCGCACTACCCACAATTCGGCTTCATAATATAAATAACTGACAAATCCATAATATCCCATATAAAGCTTTAAAATAAGCTTTTGAATAAATTCAAGAAACACGTTAAAAGTAAGCCTATCTCGAAAGCTTGCTGTTGTGTTAAATATAATATTTTTATATTCTTTACACATGAAAGCTACATGTCACGGTGTTTGCTTGCGATGAAATTCTAAGCCACTAAACCGATTTTAATATAAAATCTCAACTAGTACCCCCCCCCCCCCACTTCTAAACTTCAAGTACTTACTATTCAAGATTTTTTTAATATGAGGTAGACGGCTAAAAAAGGTCGTCTGCATTAGTACCTCACGGTCACTTGTTTCTACCGCTAAATAGCAGTGTTCGCATTGCTTCGTTCCGGTTTGAAGGGTGAGTGAGGCGGTGAAATTTCTGGGTAATGTGACATTATATCTTCAAGTCACAAGATCAATAACACGTAAGTGATATCCTGATATTACGAGCATTTGATGGTTACTATCACGCGGACTGTATGCTTGTTTATCAAACTGGTCTAATAAAAGACTCTGTCTGTCTGTCTGTCTGGCATTGGCATATACTGGCACTCCACGGCCACTTTTGACATCATAAATAATTATTCGATGGGACCGATGGCAGAGATCCTATCTTATGCGCCAAGGATCGTAGGTTCTATCCCCACCCAGGATAAATATTTATATGATGATATTTGTGTTTGTTTTGTGGCTAGGTCTTGTGGTTGTCTGATATCCGTAAAATCTGGCTTGTGGCACACCAGATAGGATCATTACCATCGCGCCACCTGGCCCGTCAAATATTGGAAGTACTAAATTCTATTCTCAAAAAAGTTTTGTAGACGAGCTAATCTTAATATAAATACCAAATACTAGAACAATATATAAAAAAAAGCAATTATGTTTTAAAGTAATAAATTTAAGTGATATCTTCCACAACACCAGATGGCAAAATAACACTATTAAAATAGAAAATGTGACAATAGGGTTTCACGAAAACTATATCTGTCCTTCTCATACCTATAAGTGAGAGTAAGACAAAAATACTTTGTCAAATGTCACCCAAATAGAATTAATTGCTCGATATTAGATACAAATTAAAATGTCTTCCGTTTCCCCCTAAAATTGTTGTTAATTATTTTATTGTCAAGCGACATTTGCGATATTTCTGTGTCATCCGTAGTCAATTTAAAATTACGGCAATTATAAAGACCCAGCTCAACCTGGTCTTCTTTAACGGAAGTTCTCGCATGAAATAAATATAGCCTAACTTTTATTGATATTCGACATACAAAATGCGGCGCATAGCAGAGCGGAATAGTACTTCCCTTTGCACCAGGTGTCGTTAGAGGCGACTGAGGTAGCGGAACCTACATATGGCGGTATACCTTGCGATTGCCAGCCGCCTGCCCAGCGTGGCACTTAAAGGCAAGATTATCTGTTTCTTGAGGATCCAACAGGAGACGTTCAACGGCTGCAATGGTGATGATGATGATAACGTCTAAGCAATTAAATAAATTCTTTAAGGAATTCTTCTTTAATTAGCTAGCAATTGAGTGGCATAACTCAATGTTGGATATATATAGTTAAGTAGCTACACAAATTGTACATACATTAATATGTTCTATTCCATTTTTTATTGCCATTCGTTCCTAGGCAGTTCAGGTCTAATTATTAGCATTGTTCTACTACAGTTACTAAATCTTAACTTGTTATTTGTCAAATAAATCTTAACAATCAGAGACTTAATAAAAAAGACCTATTCATCGTTAATTCGTTTTAAAATATAATACCGTTTAATCACATGCATACAATTATATGACTTATGATGCATACGTAGAGACTAAAATAGTGTAAACAAATTACAATCAGTTTAGAAGCAATGCAACATGACCCATTACTATTTACCTATTCATTTTTCAAAAAAGGAACTTAACGCCCAAATCGACGCATTAATGCTGGACAAAGAGAAAAATAAACGGCTTTGTATAATAGTACCAAATAACTTTTACCGTAAACTTAATCTCATTTTGCTCTACGTGCTATGAATTAAGGTTTATATTTGAATTAAACTATTTGAACTGTATCACACCGTATCATTGTATAAAACAGAAGCAAAAACAGAAAAAACTGCTCCCTTCTTTTTTAAACTGTAATTCGTAGTTTCAAATTGCGAATGCGGCGTTCTTATTTCAAAACATCAGCGAGGTGTTATTGGACACTCCCTCTTTTGTACCGAATGACGAAAGTACGGGTGATGATGACGGAATTATCATTAAATTACGAAAAATTATATGAATAAATTAATAAACCAAAGGAACCTGCCATCAACTTTCCCGATCGTAATTAATTTTAATTAAAACTTTTAATGAAAATACGTGGAATCGAGTATGAAGAGGATTTCAATTACTTTAATAAACTCAAATCAAATTAATTATACTGTTCTAAAAATTGCTCTTCAACTAAAATTTTAAAGGATTGACTTGAAACCGTTTCTTTATATCGTATTAGCTTGCAATTTAAGTAAATCGTCTATTTTCGCGCTTCAAAGAAATATCTTTTAATTTTTTTATAAAATAAATAAAGAAATTAAATCGATTTGTTTCTTTTATTAGCGTTAATTTTTTTTTAACAATGTTGAAAGTAATTTTCAAATAGAATTTTAAACAAAGATTTAATTGCAATAGATCTTAATAACTAAAACTCATGTGGATGTTACAAAATCACATAATAACAACCAAACATCTCCGACAGTGAGCTCAATCAATTAGGGCGCTGTCTGTTGCACGAATAATTAAATGAAAATGATCAGATAGTATGAAACGACCTGCCAATTAACGGATGCTTTAATAAAGCTCACGCCGGGCGGGAGGTAAAAGCATTGTTTAATAATTTAACGATGCGATCTAAAGAGAAGTTATTGGATTAAACAAAACTGAATTAACTTGTAGAGTAGTCTGTTAATGGGCTATTAATTTAAGAGATGCGTTTGATTTATTAAATTTGCATTATGTTTGTTTGATAATTACGTAAATGGGCGAGTGGATTTGGGTTTGATTCGTGCTTATTGTTATTTATTGAATTAAAACTGTCTCGAGGTGTATTGGTGTTTTGTGTGTTACATAGAGATGTATTGGTTCCAACACTGACTGACTTGTAGAAGAAGCACGCGAGTAGAATAAAGTATGCATGGTGTGAGTTTGAGAGATTAAAGAATAGTGTGATAAGAGATCAATGTGGTGTAAAAGATGATGTTGTGACTACAATAGAGAAAGGAATGTTAAAATGGTTTGGACATGTAGAAAGGATAGAAAAAAGTCATTCTGACTGTACAAATATACAGAGTGGAAGTGACCATTCCTTTTTGGAGTTGAGAGTTGGTATAGTACGACCGAGGCGAACATATCTCAACCAGGTAGAAGAGGTATCATAGAAGGGCCAGGTCAGAAGTACAAAGAATAAACGAGCGTGTATGAAAGGATAATGAGATGAAGGGAAAAGACGTATGCCACGATCGTAAAAACCTTTACTAATAGGACACAGGCATAATGTATAGTATGTATGTACATGTACGTATGTAAAAATATTAACAACTGTTATAGTATTGTAGAGAAATTTCAAAAGTACTGTTGCATTGATTTTATTAAATTTTGAATTAGGGGGGCCTGGAAACCTGTAATACGGGTTTCTAAACCTCCACGGGTATCAGTCTCCCACACATGATTTATAACTTTACTATTTATAACTTACCTAACATATACAAGCCATTTTATCGTCTATGGATAAGAAGAATATATATTTACTACTATTGCAGTGATATTAATGATATACAAAGTGTATATAAATTAATTTTGAAAAATATACAAATACTACTATTATAACGCCTTTAAAACGGAGTTTATTTAACTTTTTCATTTTTAATTCGTCGTTTAGGTTACCTTGCGGTAACCGTCCTAAAGATAGCCAAAAGATGTTGTGATCTTGAGAACGGATGCCGAACGCGTAAGTATTATCAAAGAATAATAAATTGAGTGAAGCAATGTACATACTCGGTAATTTCTTTCAACCGAACAAAGGGTTCCTTGGGCATTTGAAATTGGAATCGAATGTTTTTAAACTCTATTCGTAAATGGAGTTCGAATTGTCGTCAGTTTAACACCTCAAGTTTCAAAACGTATTAATTTTACCACACAGACTTTTCGGTTTATATCCTTCTTATATTAATAATTATAAGGTTGAAAATAGAATGTTTATTGTGACAAAGAAATTGGTACGATATTTATCTTGATCTCTTTTTTTCTCGAATATAAGATAGAGATAATGCTATGAGATCGCATTAGGCTGGCTTCGGATTGGGTTCTTTGATGTGAACTTAGTTTCTTGGTAATTTAATAGGCACAAAAGGATATCAAAAGAATATTATACTGTAGAATTTACTATTAAAGTGATATGATATTTGTTATTATGCATAAAAAGGAATATGAGGGTTTTCCAAATAATCCACAAATTGTTTCTCTAAAATACAAGGTGATATTTTATTTGTCATGCTTATTACAATCAATATAGCCATTGACAGTCTACTACTAATACTAGACATAGGCCTTTCCAAGTAAGGGGGATTTTGCCCATGACGTTGCCGTTGGCAATCGCAGAGCACAGCTTTCACGACGGGGATACAGCTGCCCATCCCCACTTATCCCCTGTGCATTTGAGTTACCATGATTCGAATGGATATACCGTCATCTTTCGGTTCTGGTAACTAAATCGCCTCTTACGACACCTGATAGGCCAGTCGACTTCCAATGGCTGATATGATGATACTTTATATACTTTGTTATTGATCTTAATACGTTTAAATACTAAGTCTGCAAGAGTCAAGATATTTAAGTCAATTGACGGGCTTGATGGCGCCGATGGTAGTGATAGTATCTTATGCGCCAACAGTCGTGGGTTTAATCCCCATCTCAGGCAAAACTTTTAATGATGATATTTGTGATTGTCCTGTGTCTGGGTGTTAAATGTGTATTAGCATTAGATTTAACGTTCCTCTGTTGTTTGATGTCCGTAACACAAGTGCTTTTACCGACTTGTCACGGAATCAGGTCAACGTATGAGGAAATAATTAAAAATAAATTAAATTCCAAGATATTTTTATATATTACCGTACGTATACCCAACACAAAATTAAAACGCCTTTTTTATTCTATGAATAATTTGAATATACTTAATTTTGTTGTGACCGCACCCACGCCCCAACAGAAGTGGAAACAATTAATATACTTTACAATTAATTCACGAGATTTGCATCGCATTACAGGCAGACGGACAGATCTACATGTAATTAGCCGATAAATTAACTTCAGCATAAGCGATGCCGGGCGTGATGAGCGTGTGTGTTAACTTTTCGACAAATTAGGGTGAGACTATTCATTATCATCATAATAATGGCTGATCATTGGAAGTTCACTGCTGGCCAAAGGCCTCACCATCAAAGGGGGAGTTTTGCCCATAATTACCACGCTGAATAAGCGTGTTAGCAATCGCAAAGCGTAACTTTTACAACGGGGATGCTGCTGATGGATATCGATATTGGTACCTAAGTCACCTCTTACGACCCCTGGTAGTCAAGGCAGGTACTATTCTACCGGTACCCCTCGGCTAATAATTTAGACCATGCCATATATCAGTCAGTCAGTCACAAATGACAAAATCCTTACAACTTGTCAAACATTGACCTGACTCCGTGGTAAGTCGCCTTAAGCATTTGTGTTATGGATGCCAAACATCAGAGGAATCACAAAAATACTACTTTAATTCATATATTTAACACCCAGACACAGAATAAATACAAATTTCATATAAATATTTGCTCTGGGTGAGAATCGAACTCACAACTCTTGGCACACAAGATAGAATCACCATCTGCGATATCGGCACCGTTTCTCCTTTTATTTTTGTAGATTTGTGATAGGCTACCAGGAAGGAGGAATTTAGCCCATAATTGCCGCGTTAGGCAGGCATCATTCATGCTTCTGCGAAAAAAATGCAGCCTTACGACACCTGGTACAGGGGGAGGTACTATTCTACTCTGCCAGTACCTCTCAGCCCACTCGGTAAGCTCGCACCCTATTCAGCCGGCCGAGTATTAATGAAGGCGCGTCAGTTAATGTTTATTTTATGTAAAACGCGCGTCGAATTAGTCGGATCCAATTAGTTGGGCGCGCATTTTAACGGCACACGACTATCGACTTAGTTTTATACTCAATTCATAGTAAAACTAAATAATTATTTGTTTTATTTTGACGGGCATGGTGGCGTAGTTAGTTAACCTGTCTTTGCGCTAACGGCTCTAATGTAATGGTATTTGTACTTGTACTTTGTCTCGGTGTAAACATATGTATTTAAGTATTATATTAGTGTCTCATCTGTCGCATGGTGTCTGTAACACAAGTGCTTTAAACGACTTACCACGGAGTCAGGTATTATTTATTAGACCAGGTCAACAAACAAGCATACAGTCCGCGTGTTAGCAAGCGTCACTATAGCCTATAGACGTAATATCACAAGGATATCACTAGCGCATTGCCAACCTTGTGACTTAAAAATATTGTCACATTTACGCAGTAATTTCACTGCTTCTCACACTCTTGAACTGGAATACGGCAATGCGAACACTGCTATTAGTGCGAACACTGGCGGTAGTGAGAGTGAGGTACCAATTCCATTTCGAAGTCTCAAAATTGCTGACTATATCTAAAATCAGAGAAAAGTCTACCTGTTTGACTTTCTATCAAAGAGGTAATTGATATAATAACTTCAGGTCATAAGGTTGGCGTCGCGCTAGTGATATCCTTGTGATATCACGAGCGTCCAGTCTGCAGTAATGCTTTTAATTAAGCGGTCTGAATGCGGTCACATAACATTTAATGCGGTCAAATTCGCTTAAAAATATATGTATTGATGCAATTTACACGTCGTCCGAGACAAGGGTTTGGGCACCAATTATTTCGACCATATAATTGCCCTGTGGCTTGTGGCCCTATAGTTAGTTATATAAACAATGGACACCGTTATTACGCCCTTATCGAGCGGATAGATCGTAACTCTGCAGTCACCCTAAACTCGTTTATGATATAGATGGTGCCTCTGGCTTCGTTCGTTTGGTTATATATTTTTTCCATTTTATTTTGTACTAGCTGACCTGACAGACATTGTATATCTTAACTATAGATAACTAACTAAATTGAGATTTTTATTTTATTTTATGAAGTCATCAAATAAGCATACGGTCTACTTGATGGTGAACGTGACCGTAGCCTATAGATGCTCGAGTCATCACAATGATATCACTAGCGTGTCGCCAACCTTGTGAACTGAAGATACTATGTCACATTTACCCAGTAATTTCACTACCTCTCTCACCCTTTAAACCCGAACACAGCATGCGAACACTGCTATTTGGCGGTAGGAAACTATTCTATCTCTCCATTTGGATCATACTGTATACAGTAAGGAAACATTGATTTATACGACGGGCCCGTTTGCGCAGAAGGTAGTGATCCTATCTCATGTGCCAAGGGACGTGGGTTCTATCCCTATCCATTGATTTTTGGATTGGTCCTGCGCCTGGGTGTTAAAAATATGTATTTAAATATTATATTTTTAATTCTTCTATTGTCTGACGACTGTAACACAAATGCTTTAAGCGACTTACCTACTACGGAGTCAGGTCAATGTATAAGATGTGTGAATTTACCTTAATTTACCTTTACCCTTAAAAATCAGTTGAGTGGTTTAAAAGTTTTTCCCGGACACACACCGGAAAATCCGGGTCAAAAAAAATATTTTATAATAATTTGTAACTATTTGTAATTAAACTACTCCTTCAGAGGCTTTAAAAAACGATTTTTTCCTCTTTTTACGGGTAACCTTGCATTGTCAATGAGACGGTTGTCGCAACGCAAATAAACTTTGTTGGAAGCCGTCAAAAGTGTAATTTTATTATAAATAAATGTTAGAAAGTATTAAATCATCTTCATCATAAAGTCAATAAACAGGAATATTTGCTCATGATTGCCGCGCAGGGCCAGCGTGTTGGCAATCGCAGAGCACAGCTTTCGCGACGGGGATGCTGCTGCCTATTTCCGTCCTTTGCATTCGACTCGGATGCACTGTGTCGGATGGATATATCGTCATCTATCGGTTTTAGTACCTCAAACACCTGGTACAGAGGGAGGTATTATTCTACTTTGCCTTTAAGTATATTATTTGTTTTAAGTATGGCGGTATATCCTTTTGAAACTATTTAGCTCAAATGCAGATGGCAGTTGCGCTCTGCAATTTTAACCTTTTTTTTTCGCATCTTATTATATTATATTTGACCCGGGTTGGAATCTAAGACCTTGGTGCACAATATAGGATCACTACAACCTGCACCATCGAGCCCAATGTCAACACACCCAGCGTGGTATTTATAGGCGAAAATCCCTATGAGGTCTAGGTCCAGCAGTGGGCTTCAAATGGCTGATATGATAATATTGATGATGATGATGATACTAGTTTTATTTGTGTTCTCATTTTCTTTGAAATATTGACACAAGACAAATTGATAATGGGTTCTACCGTGAAATTATATAATCATTAAATAAGCCAGTTGTGCGGTATATACGAGATGGGTACCATTATTAAGCCGATATCGAGGTTAGATCGCTGATGCTCACTTCGAGGAATTACTGACTTTTATCGGGGGTGTATTTTAGGGGTCCTCGCGTGAACAATTTTTCTTACATACTACCTAATAATTATGAAATAAACCAAGATATAAACGTAATTAAAGTTAAGTTTATGATGAAAACGTTTGCCGTAAAATAAATTTAATAGTTGTTTTAGAGCTCATAAAAATATATATTTTTCGATGGCTACCCTTCTGACCACGACATAGTCTGGAAAATATTTAATTCTTGGGAAACAAATTCTTGAGAAAAAAAGAAAAAGTTTGCAATGAAGTCTATGTCATAGACAATTAAAATGTGCAAACAAATATCGTCCTGATTCCTTAGAGACAATTGAATAGATCGAGTAATTAATAGACGACCTCATCATCCTCATCAATACAGCCATTGAAAGTCCAATGATGGACATATGCCTCCCCAAGAAAGGAAGAATTTTTACCATAATTACCGTGCTAGGCAAGCGTGTTGGTAATCGCAGAGTTCAGCTGTCGCATCCCCACCCTGTACATTTGAGCTACACTGTTTCGAAAGGATATACCGCCATCTGTCGGTTTTGGTACTTTAGTCGCCTCTTACGACACCTGGTGCAGTGGGAGGTACTATTCTGTTCTGGCGGTATCTCATACCTATAAATGGCCTAGACCGGTCTATATATTTGTAAAGTAGTTCTACTTTCATCCTCATTTGTTCACTTGTGCAACGATCCATTCACTATTGTTGTTACAACATCGTCTTTTACTTATCAATTAAAACGATTGCGTTATATTTTAATAAATAGATGTATAATAATGAATTCCCACAACATCTCATACATTGACCTGACTCCGTGATAAATCACTTAAAGCACTTGTGTAATATTTCAATACATATATATATATTTTTTTTTATTTATTTAACTTTATTGCACAAAATGTTACAAAATGTACAAATGGCGGACTTAATGCCAGATGACATTATCTCCCAGTCAACCATTACACAAAACTAAAAAAAATATATATATAGTGGTGCAGACAATATATACACAAAATAGATAAACGTGGCATACATATATCTAACACCCAGACACAGAACAGACACAAATACCGTCATATATAAATATTTGTCCTGGATGGAAATCAAACCTGCCCTTGGCGCACAAGATGGGATTACCACCATCTGCGCTTTTAAAATATAGGTACCGAACCCATCCCTCTTAATTCACGACACGCATGCCCACCAACATTTAATTAATACGAAGATAAAACGCACGTGGTAAAATTAAAAATGTTATTATGTTAATTTATTGGCGATCCACCGGGCACGCGATCACGGGCTTGATAGCGCGGTGTTTTGCCATGTCCGAATTTGGGGGTCACTCTCCGAAACAATAGTGGGGGGATTGGTTTAATGCCGATAAGTCAGCACGGGGCATTAATTCTGACCATTAAATTACGAGTTATAGCTGAGAAGTACTGGCAGAATAAAATAGTACCTCCCCCTGTACCAGGTAACCGACTTAGGTACCAAAACCGACAAACGGAGTTATATGATAGGCCCGATGGCGCGGATGGTAGTGATCCTGTTTTCTGCGCAAGGGGTCGGGGGTTTGATTCCCACTCAGTGCAAATATTTATATGATGGTATTTGTGTTTTTTCTGTGTCTGGGTGTTAAATATATATATTTAAATGGTATATTTGTGATTTCTATGTTGTCTGGCGTCTGTAACATAAGTGTTTTAAGCGATTTATCACGGAGTTAGGTGAACGTATGAGATGTTGTGGGAATTTATTAATATATATATCCATCCGAAACAGTGCAGCTCAAATGCACAGGGCGGAGATGGGCACCCACAGCTCAGTTGCGAATACTACGCTCTGCGATTGCCAACACGCTTGCCCAGCGTGCGATTACGGGTAAAGTTTCCCTTTTAAAACCTTATGTCCATCAATGAACTTTCAATGGAGTAGAGAGAAATATTAGAGAAAGAAATAGTCAATACAGCAAATCATCAAATATACCAAGAAAAAACTGACAAGGTACAGTAAGATGTTTGTGTCGAGTCTGGGTGTTTGTAGTTTCTGACCTCTGTACCCGACTTCCGTGAATTATTGTTAAAATGCACGTGATTTTGGGTATTTCCTTTTCACCAGGTCGACAAACACCGTGACAGTAAGCGTCACCGCAGCCTATAAACGCTCGTGATATCACAAGGATATCACTACGCGACCAACCTTGTAACTTGAAGATCCAGTCATTTCACTGCCTCTGTGACCTTTCAAACTGGAATACAACGATGCGAATACTGCTATTTGGCGGTAGAAATAGGTGAGGGTGAGGTACCAACGCAGACAACCTTTGTATGAAGTCGATCTGAAGTAGTTCAGGGGGTGTTAGCCTAAAAGAAATCAGGGGTACAAGAGGGGGCAGGGGGGGGGGGGAATAAAACACATCAAGTGATTAATAGACTATGTCCATAGTTTCCAGCAAACACATAATTGATTAGTCAAGCGAGCCGTTACCACACTATAAAATGGAAGTTCTCATGCCTTAATAAAGCTTATAGCTAATAGCTTTTCAAACGAGCTTTGTTGCCGAATAAACGGGGGCCGTAACTTAATTACTAATGTCGGCGCTTTAACGAGCGGCTCTCGTGATGTGTCCGCGTTTTACAATGGAGCTGTTAAGGCGATGCTTGTAGATTAAATTGAGATCGATTTTATTTTTGCATGACTAGCTTTTTACTCGCGATTCTGCTTTACTCGCGTTTATCCGGTTGTACCTCATATGAAGGTCGTCTGCATTGGCACCTCACTTTTAACTATTTCTAACGAAAATAATGTTCCGGGTTGAAGGATGATATGGGCAGTAAAATTACTGGGTAATGCGACATAACAGCATAAATTAGCAGCTGTAACACAGTTTATACTAGTAAGGCTGCCGTTATTTTAGCGTGTCAGTGTATTCTATTCTTTTATTTGTTTGTATTTTTGCAATTAGGTTAAGAGATTTTGTAATTATTGGAGTACATTAATAAATCATTATTATATCTTAAAGTCACAATGCGCTTGTAATGTCCTTGTGCTATACGAGCGTGTATGCTTATTTAACAAGCTGGTCCAATAAAAAATATTATAAAAAAAAATTATCCTTGAGAACCTGTTATAATTCCGGGACGAAGTTAAATTATTATTCAAGACTAGATAGAGTAGACTATACAAGACTATTTTAGACGGGTCCTATGGCGCAGCTGGTAGTGATCCTATCTTGTGCACCAAGGGTCGTGGATTCGATTCCCAACCAAAACAAATATTTGTATGATGATATTTGTTTTGGTTCTGGATGTTAAATATATATATTTAAGTAGTATACTTGTGATTCCTCTGATGTCTGGCGTTGTATCACAAGCTTTAAGTGACTAACTACGGAGTCTGGCGATTGTATGAGATGTTGTGGGAATTTAATATCAATAATCTCTATGCCAAATTCCGATCCGATCTATGAAGTCGTTCCACCGAGAAAAGTAACAAACATATTAGCAGGTTTTATAGTATATCAAATAAAAAGCACAAATATTTCACCGCAAGGATATCACAAACGCGTCTCCAACCTGGTGATATCACATTACCCGGTTATTTTTATATTATGACACGTTATTTTATCTCTAGTCACTTGTTGTCTGGAGCGTCAGGGTTTGTGGGTTTAATTCCCACCCAGAGCAAATATTTATGCAATGATATTTATGTTTATTCTGTCTGAGTGTTAAATACATGTATTTTAGTTGTGTATTTGTAATCCATCTGTGGTCTGGCGTCCGTAACACAAGTGCTTTAAGCGACTTACCACGAACATTTGGTCAGCGTATGCCTTCTGAGATATTATCTTAAATAAATAAATAATAATTTACACAATATCTTATACATCAGCCTGACTCTAAAATAATTCGCTTAAAGCATTTGTGTTACAGACATCAGAAATTTGTGAGCAGAGGAATCACTAATATATATAACTGTTTGTCGTGGGATTCATCAATCTTCCGTATCACATCTGTCTTCTGACAAATAACAAAATAAATTATTTTTATTCTGTCTTAACTCATAATAATCTTAATACAAAGTGACAGTTTTTTGATAAATGGATTTAAAAGATATGTGACAGTTGCTACTGACCTCTTTTAGTTTTCTTTAACCCGATCGTTTTCCCGCGTAAATATGTCAGCTCACCAAAAATTTTAACTTGACCACAAATAAATCGAGAATTAAAGGAAACAATAGCGTGTTAATAGCCAATCTATAAACAAAATAAAGTTATCCCCTTAACTAATTCCGCTGTTCTAATAATCGTGAGTGGTTTTAGATATTGGCGGCCATTACTGGAGTTATGGCGGGACCGCGGGCTGAATGCGGCTTGCCTTTGCCTCTGTTTGTTTTTAATTGGCGCCTTTTAATCTATCGATTGGATGTTGCCATTTCAATTGGCGGTTTTCTGCCATGATGGAGTTTTAACTGGCCGTTTAGAGGAGTTTAATGTGAAAGCTTAATGGCTACGAGTTGTAGTGTTAGTCGTCTTTTTGCTATTTGTTTTATGTATACAAGTCATTATCACATACTAGCCATGGGAAGTCCACTTTTGGACATAGGCTTCATCAAGAAAGGAGGTTATTTGCCCATATTTACCGCGCTGGGCTAGCGTGTTGGGAATCGCAGAGCGCAGCTATCGCGACGAGGATGCTGCTGCCCATCCCCGCCCTGTGCCAAATGAGTTGCACTGCTCCGGATGGATATATTGACATCTGTCAGTTATAGTACCTTAGTCGCCTCTTACGACACCTGGTGCAGTGGGAGAGGATTCTACTCTACCGGTACCTCATGCTGACTTCGTCCTAGTTACCGTCACGTTGTGAGGTTTGATTTGTTTTGTTTAGATAGACGTTAAATAAATTACTTAAGTATTATATTTGTGATACTTCTGTTGTCCGTAACACAAGTGCTTTAAGCGGCATATCACTGAATCAGGTTATCATTGTATAAGACGTTGTGGGAATCCTACAATTCGTTTGAAATTTTTTCAATTTTTTTTTTCTTAGTAGTCTTGGTTAGTAAGCGACATAGCAGACTATAGACGCTCGAATTGTCGCGAGAATAATACTAGCGCATTGACAACTTAGTGGCTTGAAGTTATTATGCCACATTACCTAGTAATTGAACTATCCCTCCCACCCTTCCAACCGGAACACAACAATACGATACAATAGTTTAGAGTAAGATATCAATGCAGTCGTCCTTTTTTATGAGGTCTACTTCTTTAAAATGAAGGGCATGTATGTCAAACCAAAGGTCGTTGAACAAAAGTATTATTAATAACTAGCTGTGCCCGCGACTTCGTCCGTGTGGAATAGTTTTTTTGGGTACCATACCTCTTTATCTTAACTTATATAAACTTTGAATGTCATGTTTATCGATATCGAATGAATGGCCTGAAAAATAAGTTTCAAGTTTCTGGCTCATCTAAAAGCGATACTTCCATACAACTTTTTATCCCCCTTTTCAACCCTTTACAACCCTTATTTTGAATTAAAAAATAGGCTATATCCTTTCTCAGGGTCTAAAGATTGTCTGTGCTAAATTTCATCAAAATCGGTTGAGAGGTTTAAGTGAGAAAGCGTAACAGACAGACAGACAGAGTTACTTTCACATTTATAATATTAGTAAGGAGTAAGGATTATATTATTATTATATTTTTAACATCAGATGCTTCTATGGAAGTGATTATTTCAGACTTTTACCAAGTGAAAGGTTAATTTATCTTTATTTAAATAGGCCTATCATAGGCACATTTAAATCTTAAACCAAATAATATTTTTACTACTTAAATAACCACAGCCTTATAGGGCTATAAGAATTATTTAAACCAATTGGTGATGTGATTGAGTGCCCTATTTTAAAACTAATCGACCCGCCCTTACTTAGTCACTTAAAACTTAGTCTAAAAACTAAGTCTAAAAACTAAGTTAACAGCAAGTTCACTGTGCAACCCTCCTGATAAGAACTTGTAAGTAAAATTGGTGGTGATAAAGATTCTACTAAAATATAATGATCGGTACCGGCAGATTAATAGTACCTCGTTCCATACCAGGTGTCGTAAGAGTCGACTAAAGTACCAGAAACAAGAGATAGCAGTATATCCATCTGTAACAGCGTAGCTCAAATGCATAGGGTGACGATATGCTGCAGCATCCCCATCGCGAAAGCTGCGCTCTGCGATTGCCTACACGCTCGCCCATCTAGGCATTATGGGCATAATTACCCCTTTCTTGGGGAGGCCTATGTCCAGCAGTAGACTTCCAATAGCTGACGTGATGATGATGATGATTAATGATTTTGGAAACCTTACCGGTGTCAGCGCTAACCAATTAATGTAATAACTGATAATTTGGACTTAATTAACAGTCTGTAAAGTTAAATGATTAAGAACGCTGCTTGAGACTATGTATTCACGAGTTTGATTCCAGACAGACAAAAAACATTACTTTAATTGAAGACTTACTTTCTACATAATCTAACACAAATTTTTTTATACAACTTTAAATTTAGACAAAGGTTAAACTTGCCGTGGGGTACCGGAGTAGAATAGTACCTCCCTCTGTACCTCGAAACTAACAAACTAGTTGGCGGTATATCCAAACCAGCACAGTTTAAATACTATAGGTTGGGGCTGAGCAGCAGCTTCATCATATCAAAGCTGCACTTTGGTATTGCCACCAGCCTGCCCAGCGCAGCAATTATGGGCAAAAATCCTCTTACCCATCCTCTTACCCTCTATTACGGGAGGTTTATTTCCAACAGTGAACTTTCTGTGGCTGATATGATGATTTATGTTTAAACAGAAAAATTAAAATATAGTAGTGTCAATTAAAACTTCAATATTAATTTTTTGTAGGTACACTTCAAATTCAATGAAAAATATACCTAATTAATTCCACTGTTGCCAAGTAATGGAATTTCGTTTATATTCACGTATCATTAAACCGAATAATTGTTAACTAACTTAATTGTCTAATGGTAATTAAACAGATCATTAACTATTTGTGTGCGGCTTCGAACTGTGCGGATAATACCCAAAAAGTATTTTCACTGGCAACACTGTTAATGCAGTAACTAATTTGTAATACATTCTTTATAAACACGAACTTTAAAGCTGAAATTCGAACGACAGTTTTTAATTCATCGGTAAAATTATAAATTATTATTTTAGTCTACACAATTTTATTGTTTCAAACATATAAATATTGATGTACCCCTAAATCTAAAGAGGTAAGGTCTATATTTCTATGTTTTAAGTTCAATGAAATGTATCTAAACAGTGGGTGGGCGTCCGAAATCGATTATCAAAAACATCTGCCGTTCAAAATTTGAATAATTGTCATTTGAAAAAAGAAAACAAACAAGTTTTGGCGCACGACCGCCATTAGCGTCGTGTTCACGTGTTATCTGTTACAAAAACTGACAGCCCGCCTAAATTACCTCCTAACTTGTTATTAATGTAGCCATTTTTTTAGCCGCTTAAGCATGACGTCACGTGTCATGATATTCGACAACATGAGCATGTGATGTAGGTGTAATTAATTTTTTAGGTTTAGTTGTTAGCGACCCACCTAGAATAAGGACAGGTAACCCAGATAATGGTTTTGGTATCTATATTTAATTTTAAGTTAGTTATCAAATATTAAACTTGAGAATACTAAGTTTTACATAGATTAAATAGAATAAAGCTACGGAATGCTTGGAGTTTCTTTGCACGATCGAATCAAATATGAGGTTAATGATCCAAAGAGGAGAAAAAATATCTGTATAGCTCTAATCTATGATTTAGAAGTATACAGAACTGTTGACTGATGAGTAATAAAATGCAAGCTGAACAACAACAGAAATATCAAGTTATATCAAAAACACAACACAAGCCTTTGAATTATGATACAGAATACTAGGTTTCTTTAGTAACATCTTAACATTATAATAGCTGAATAAAAACATTTTTTGAATAATATGTTTCATTATCAAGCCTAACAAATTCTAAGTATCAAAGAAATGTCTCATGCGGAGAAACGGAAACAAAAGCACGCAATAAAAAATGCAATACACCTATTACAAGAATCTACCCCCGGGCTGTATACGAAAAATGTCTTTGCCATAAAAAATGCAATGCCCATGCCTATGCCCCCGCACGCGTTCCAAATTCAATTCGGATAATTAAGTGACAGTTTGGTAACGACAAAACGGCGGGAATCCGTCGACAATCCGAGCGTAACGCGCGCGCGATGCCGCGATAAAATAAAAACGTTTTTAATTAAATTAAGATTCCGACGTGTGCCGCGGTTGTGTGTCCTTTTAAAGTAGCCATTTTCAAACTTCTCATTTTTTTATTTTATGCGAGTGGAAATTTTTACGCATCTTTTACAGTTTTATTGGTAAACGAATTTAATTTATATTCTTTTAAGTACAGCTTGATTAGGATGACCGATGCTAAGTAGACATTAGAACAGATGTTAAGTAGAGGTTGAAGCGTCACACGAATTATTGACGAGTATCATCATCATCATCATCATCACTGCCGAATTTTTCCTAGTGTTCTTTTCGTGCTGAGATGTCAGCGTCATTTCGTCAATGTTGTAGTTAATAACTTACAAACACTCAAATGTCTAACTTATACAAGTTTGAAGCAATTGATGAAGAAGAAATGGTTTCTTAAGTACTTTCTTATTACCTTTATCATATAAAAAATGGCGCTGAAATATCAGCACAAAAAAAGCACTAGGGAAAATTCGACATGCCCGCTAAGGTCTCAGTAGTGCAGTACCCCGATACGG
Organism: Heortia vitessoides; assembly: GCA_020976665.1. Lineage (NCBI taxonomy): Eukaryota > Metazoa > Arthropoda > Insecta > Lepidoptera > Crambidae > Heortia > Heortia vitessoides. The sequence goes on from JACJUM010003317.1 coordinate 10,386,877, forward strand.
GAAGTTGTTTTTCTGTACATAAAACCTTAAAAGTAATCATTACACCGATTAGAAGTCCACAGCTAGTAATGCTAGGAATATGTCCTCCTGTCTAAGAAAGCGGGAAATTTGCCCGTAATTGCTGCGCTGGTGGTGTTGGCATTCGCAGAGCGTAGCTTTTTCGACGGGGATGCTGTTGCCCATCCCCGCCCTGTGCATTTGAGCTACACTGTTTCGGATGGATATACCACCATCTGTCGGTTCTGGTGCCTTAGTTACCTCTTACAGCGCCTGGCACAGAGGGACGTACTATTCTTCTCTGCCGGTAACATAACATCGTAACACGTGCTTACAATTAAGTATGTCTATGATTTTGATATATATGTATAGTTATATAAAGATCGCGTATATTTTACTAAGATATAACATTGTTTTTATTAAAGATTTGTAAATGTATAAATTTACAATTATATTATATGAGGCGGCTGAGGTATTTATAGCATTTGAGCTGTATATAGCATAGCTCAAATGCAACAGAGCGAGGATGGGCTGCAGCATTCCCATCGCCAAACTACGCTCTGCAATGAAAGTTCTGTGTATTAATTATTCTTTTGTACAATATCCGTCGGGATAATGTAAGAGAAGAAAAAGTCTTAATTGGTTTATGTATTTAGTATCTTACCAAATAAAAATAATTCCCGGAAATATACTATTTTGATATGTGACTGCAACATTTACTTGATCTAATCTCACGATAGATGACAACACTAATCCGTTGCATATTCGCCCTTGTTTCACTACGAACAAGGATCAATTTTATTAGCACAACCACCCAACGTGCTCATCACACTTTTTCCGAATGACTTTTAAGTGTTCGCTGTTAAGGATCATTTTGATTTGTCGATCGCATAGCGTGCAAGTACACCCGCAGTAATTAGAGGATTGTCGTGATAAACCAATGTAATCTCTATTACGGACCGATAAAATCCAAATTGCTTTATGGTGCGGTGTTCATGTCACGATGCCGTTTGCGCGATCAAAAATATGTTTTGTAACATGCTTTTTTTATGGGCATTGATCGAATTAATATCGCAAATCGCTTAATTAAATAGATAGTGTTTTAGAATAAAGTATATATTTATATTAATACGTACTTACGTATTATGTATTTGTGGGTTTTGTTCTTGGCTATAATGGAAGATGAAAAGAAACTCTCAAGGCACTTTTTAAGAATTTTTTTTATACCACGGAATTACTGAGAAATCATTACAGCCATTGCAAGTCCCTAGCTTGACATAGGCCCCCCAAAAAAGGAGGAATTTAGCCCAAAAATGCCGCGCTAGGCAAGTGCGTTGGCAATCGCAGAGCGCAACTTTCTCGACGCAGATGCTGCTGCCCATCCCCACCCTATTCATTTGAATTTCACTGTTTAGGATAGATAAACCGCCATCTATTGGTTCTTGTACTTTAGTCGCTTCTTACGACACCTGGTACAGAGGGAGGTACTATTCTACCGGTACCTCATGGCTAGTTTTTATAGATAGTTTACTGTGTAGTGTACCCAGTAAATTTACTGCCCCCCTCACATAGGACCCTTCAAACTGGACTACATTAAAGTAAACACTGCTGTGTTGCGGTAGTATGAGGTTTGAGTTAGGTACTAAGGCAGACGATCTTTTGTATGATGTCTATCTTATGCAAAAGCTACCAATAGCAGAATTCGCATTGCTGTGTCCCGGTCTGAATTTTAAGAGAGGCAATGAATTTACTGGCTGATGTGGCATAATATCCTCAAGTCACAACGTACGCAACGCGTTAGTGATATCCTTGAGATATTGCGAGGGTCTATAGGCAGAGACGCTTACTATCACGCGGAATGTATGCTTGTTTATCGACCTGGTCTAATAAATGGCCAATAACAATTTATAGTATCAGAATACTAACACAAACTACATAGGCTAGTTAGTAATATTTTGGGAATATTATTCTTCCGTATTAACAATAAACAAATTAGGGTGTCAATAACTAGTAGGTACTCCTACCCCCTACGGGTAGGAGTACCTACTAGTTACCGCAAAAATAAAATTAACCACGTTATGACGAAAAGTAACTAAAATACCTTTATTTAACTGCAAGAAAAGTTCTTAAGTAATTTTTTATTAGTTTTAATTTTGAAAAACTTTTATTTGCTGTTGCGGTTGTAGCTGGAAGGGTCAAGAATAAAAAGCATGCTGTGATTACCTCGGGAAAACTGGATGCATGAAAGATAGGAGTTTCTCTGGTTGTAAAATTTCGAATGTACTACTCAGGTTGCAACGGCTCTGAAATCTTTCTTTAGTTTGAGAAATTAATATATCTAAGCAGCATTAGTACACATTGACTTTGAAATAGGATTCCGGGTCGGAAATTCTCTCATCCTGTGATAACTCATAAAAAAAACGCTTCGTTATCTTTCGCCTACTCTTTTTAAAAACAGTTGTTACCCCCCACTCTTATGCTAAATCTTTGGATTCATTTTGCAAACTATGAAATGAATTCTGATTTCTTAATTGGCACAGTCTATTTAAAAGACTACTCAATAAAATACTAGATTTCTGTAAGTCATTATTTTCATGCTGTAAAGCTTTAGAAACATGATTAATAATTTTAAATAGTGAAGAAATACATGTAACGAGCACTAAGAAATCAAAAGTCTCTAAAGTATTAATTATACTTTTACATTCTTCACATTCATCTTTTTTATTTGAAATTAAATTTAGTTGGTACAAAGTTTTCATGATTAGTTAAAAAAATTTCTTTACTGCTAATAAATCGTCGTTCCTAGACGACTGGTAGGACATACCTTTTTAAGGGTAATCAAATATTTTTCAGATGAATCGCCACTTAGCATAGCCCCGCGTTTTATACTATTGCCAAAAAAGTATTTATTTTTTCTAAATTATCAAATAAAGTCAATACCTCACGAACATGTCTCGCAGCATCGTTCAAAACCAAGCTTAAAGCGTGCGCAGTACAATGAACATAATCGGCATTTGGAGCATGCTCTTTTATTAGGGTTTGTAATCCTCCACACACCCGACATAACATTTGCTTCATCGTATCCCTGTCCTCTACATTTAGTCAAATCAATTCCATATTCTTAAGTCAAATTTAAAATGTCAGTTTTCACAACTGCAGCACTGCAATCGGTTACTGCTATAAATCCTAAAAAGGACTCGCAGATTTTTATTTCTTCAGGCACATTTTCATCATTTTCTGTAACCGGGATATATCGAAAAACTTACAGATAGTTGGTCAGTTTTTGACAAGTCTTGTGTTGTATCCAGAATTATTGTCAGAAATGGAGCTTTTTTTTTTAATTTCTGAGATAATATTGTTCCCAACGGTGGTACCAAGCGAACTAATAATTTCGTTTTGAATCGTTGGGCTTCTATAATTTATTTCACCTTTCGGTTTTAGAAGATGAACTTTTAAAGTTGCATCATAGTTAGATAGGAGACGTGAAATTGCCATAAAATTGCCAGAATCAGAATCATGCCCCCTCAAAGGTAGATTAAAAGATACTAAAGTAATTATAACATTAATTATACGATGCAGTACATCTCTCCAAAATGTAATTTTACTATAGTTTTCACTTTTCAATAGAGTATCGATGGTATTTCCTTACAATGAATGACGTCTTAAAGAAATGTTATTGATCTGGATTATATTTTATCGGATTTTAATAGATTATGATATATTTATATATTGCATGTAAATCAAACTAGTAATGTTTAAGAGCGAGGCGTTCCCTACACAAGTAGCTTGACTACTTTTTGGGAAACCCTGGCAACTAATATGTTAAAAATTTAATTAAAAGTAAATACTTTTTTTTTGTTTTTATTATTGTGATGATACAAGTTCAGAGTAATTCACAAATACCTTATTCCCCGTTGATTGTCGAAATGTATGCGCGTATGCGATTCCATTAATAAGTTCGCATCGTTTATCGTGTCACATCTCTCAGGCTCGGTTGGAACATATGTTTAATTGGCCGCTCGTAATTCCGGGTACATTGTGTTAACCCTTTGAATTAATGTTTGCTCATCGCCTTTTTCCTTCTAAGCATTTGCATTTTGATGATACTTTTTATGACGTCGCTGACCGTTAGATGCTTTCGAGATATCACTTTTTATGACTGGTGATCCGGCCTGGGTTCACGTATTCATTCATTACTAACAATCATCCCCGGCTTTGCTCGCGTGTTTTCATAACACAAAAATTCAGACGGGCTCAATGGCGCAGACGGTAGCGATCCTATCTTGTGCGCTAAAGGTCGTGGGTTCGATCCTCCCTTGTGACAATGTTTATATGATGATATTTGTATTTTTCCTGTGTCTGGGTGTTCCTATTCCATTTATATATGTATTATATTTGTGATTCCTCGTTGTCTTATATTTGTAACACACGTGTCAATGTATGAGATGTCGTGTGAATTATTATTATAATTAAAACTTTAACTGTATATAATTTCACATATGCTCGTCAGTTAATGTGGAGAAGTGTTTAAAGCTATTATGATGTATGTATGTAGTACGTAAGTATGTGTAAGTTTGATTTTTGACTTTTGTCATAGAGTAATAAACTTGTATTCATTCAAGTAACATCTATTAATTTAATCCCGATCCGTTCCTCATACTATTTCTTTTATACAAAATGTGCTAGACATAACAATAATTCTTCATTGCCGAAAACGAAACATATGTACATCTTAACTATATATATAACACATCGGACTCCCCGGTTTAGTGCTCAGCGTGTCTTGCGACACACAGGCCTCTTCCAACTGCTTCCATTCGTGTCCATCCTTCGCTTCTCTAATCCATGTTGCTTCTCCAAACTTTTTGATGTCACCTGACCATCTACTTACCTGTCCACCTCTTATTCTTTTCCATTCTCGTGGTTGCCATTCCGTTAAAATCTGTGTCCATTTTGTTTCACTTTCTGTCGTCATATATCCCATCTATCGCCATTTTGACTTATTTTCTTTATGTCTTCCACTTTTGTTGTGTATTTAATTTCTGTTTTTTTTTTATTTATGTTTTAATGTGACTCCTAGCATTCTTCTTTCCATCACCCTCTGACACGTTAGAAGTTTAGACATACTTTTTTTTTGAGTGACGCAGCACATACTTAAATAAGTTAAACATTAATAATCCAGTTTATAGTGTTGTCAAAATTGCCATGCTAATTGACGGACGGTTTGCCGTGAAGTACCGGCGGAGTAGAATAGTACATCCCGCTGTACTAGGTGTCGTAAGAGGCGACTAAGGTACCAGAACCGACAAATGGCGGTATATCCATCCGAAACGGTCCGGCTCAAATTCACAGCGCGGGGATGGGCAACCCCGCAACCCCGTTTCGAAAGCTGCACACTGCGATTGCCAACACGCTTGCTCAGCGCGGCAATTACGAGCGAAAAGCCTCCTTTCTTGGCATATGTCCAGCAGTGGACTTTTAATAGCTGGTATAATGCTAATGATGATGATGAATTGACGGGCCCTATGGCGCAGATGGTAATAATCCTATCTTATGCGCCAGCGGTCGTAGGTTTGATTTTCACGCAGGACAAATATTTATAAAATGATATTTGTGTTTGTCCTGAGCCTGGGCGTTAAAAATATGTGTTTAAGTATTATATTTAAAATGCCTCTATCGTCTGATGTCCGCAGTATATCAACATGAATTATATGGATATAGAAAGAGAGATTTCAAGAGTAAAATCTATTCTTTTCTTTAAGGCTAAAGATGCGATGTTATCCTGAACGACGCTGATACTTGCCATCAGGTAACTCATTACTTCGTTTGCCCTCTATAAGATATATATATATATATATATATATATATATATATATATATATATATATACCTTACCACTATACAACCGTCTAGCTGTTAGGTACTAGTAAAGTAGAATAGTACCTTCTTTTGTATCTGGTGTCGTAAAAGGTGACTAAGGTACCAGTATCGGCAGATGATGGTATATCCATTTAAAACAGTGTAGCCCAAATTCATCAGGTAGCGGAGGGCAGCAGCAACTCTGTCAAAAAAGCTGCGCTCTGCGTTTGCCAAAAAGTTTGGCAAACGCTACATCCAGGAGACCAGTCCCGAAGCCAACTAGATAATAAAATAACTGTATACATGTGTATATATATATATATATATATATATATATATATATATGTCTAGCATGGCATGGCATAAATATGGCAAGCTAGTTAATATAAAGAATAGTGTGATATAAATTTTGTCTGTCTATTAGAATTAAGCTCCGACGTCTGGACAGATTTTAACGGAAATCACAGGCGGATAGCTATTCTCCAAGTAATTTAGTCCTCCTTTATTATTTATTATTGGCATAAAAACGGGGACTACGCGACGCGTTATGAATAATTATAATTATATTGTTGGCATATTAATCTTATAATCACTTCATATGAAACTCAATATTTCCCATTAATTCAAACGAGTAACAAGGGGTTAACGAGGTATGTTAATAATTGAGAACGGGTTGCCGTCCCGACGGCGCCGGAACGACGGACGATGCCGGTCAGCGCCGGTCGTAGGGATAATCATTTCACACCCACGGTGATAGACAGATATTATTTATTTATTTTCTTTTAATATGCTAAAGTGATTTTAATACTGCGACTTCACAACATATAATTAATTTCCCAAAATAGAAAAAGTCGTTGCCATTATCTGTTATTTTTTACACATAATATAAATTATGTTTCTACATTCATACATACGTCACGTCTGTTTCCCAACAGGGTAGGTAGAGATGATGGGTCTCAACTTGTTAAGGTCTTGGTATACACACGCTCGTTCATACTTAGTACTTCTAACCTAGCCCTGCTGTAATACTTCTTCTATCTGGTCAACATATGTTCGCCTCGGTCATCCTAAACCAACTCTTCCATTCACTTTCACTCTATATATTTGTGCAGTCATTCTACATACATCCATCCTTTCTACATGCCCAAACCATCTCAACATTCTTTTCTCTATTGTTGTCACAACATCATCTTTTACACCACATTGATCTCTTATAACTATTATGTTTGTATTGTTGAAAACTGCAATATAGATTATATTTAAGTTGCCTAGTTTAAAAGGTCTAAGTGAACATTGACGTACCCGGATGTGATCGTTAGCAAGGACAAATTTTAATGTGATAAATACTTGTGTTAGTTTTGTCTGGGTATAAAATGTATTTATTAATTAGATATACCAATGTTTATACATATAAAAATAATAATAAGTAATACAACGTAAACACTACATGCAATTAAAATATTCTTTAATTATTAATCGAAAACATTATCATTATATCAGCTATAGAAAGTCCACTGATGGAAACAGACCTCCCCAGGATTGTAGGAACTTTACACATAATTGCCGAGCTGGGCATACGTGGTGGCAACCGCAGAGCGCGGCTTCGCGACTAGGATCCCACTGCCAATCCCCACCCCGGGGTATTTAAGCTGTAATTGAGAACAGTATTTGGAAATTCGGGGAATAGTATTTGAGAACGGAAAGCAGTATATACCTGTAGTTAAAATGGAAAATAAAACAACAAACTACAAATAGTAACATATAAGTGCAGTCCATTCGACATTTTATTTTATAATTTAATTTTTTTTTACAATCTTTTTTTAAACTTTGCAAACGTTCCACTGCCGGCACCAGACGAGTCTTAAAACTAAGTTTATTGCAGACTCATTACGTGACCCGCCTGAAAGGAACCTGTGACAACTGGTGGTGATAAATTTTCCACCAACACCACCTACGTCTGCACTAATAAAACCCCTACATCGGCGTTAACAAACCATTGTCTTGAAGCTAGTGGTTAAAGCAATTCAATTCCAAGCAGTTTTATCACTGACATAATCTTTAGCGAAACAGTCGGCGTCGGTGATAAGCTTATCCCTACTAATATTATAAATGCGAAAGTAACTCTGTTTGTCTGTTACGCTTTCCCGCTTTAACCTCTCAACCGAATTTGATGAAATTTGGCACAGACAATCTTTAGAACCTGAAAAAGGACATAGGCTATTTTGTAAAAAGGGGTTGAATCGCTATTTTTTTAGCTAGAAACTTGAAACTAATTTTTCAGGCCATTAATTCGATATAAATAAACATGACAAGTTTATATAAGTTAAGGTAAAGAGGTATGGTGACAAAAAAACTATTCCACGCGGACGAAGTCGCGGGAACTGCTAGTTTTTAACATATTTCTAGAATGTAGAGGCGAGGCTGTTATTCTATTTAGTATTGAACGTTAAGGTCAATCAATTTACTTCAACAATTGAGGAATTTACAAAGCCTTGGCACTGATAAATTTGAATGTATTTATACATTTTGTGATTTCTTTATTGTCGAATGTCCGTTACACAAGAGCTGAAAGCGACTTCATTATTAGCCTTTATTATAGCCTTTGGAAGTCCACTGTTGGAAAAAGGTCTCCCCAAAAGATAGGAAATCTGATCCATAATTTTCGCGCGGCTTTCGCTATAGGGATGCTGCTGCCTGTCCACGACGAAGCATCAAAGCTACACCGATTTAAATGGATATACTGCCATCTGTCGGTTCTTGTCGCCTGGCCACCTTAGTCGCCTCTTTTGACACCTGGTACAGGAGGAGCTACTATTCTTCTCTGCCGGTACCTCACGGCAAGTAAACGACTTATCTCTCTATTATTATATCAGAAAAAAATTGTAGCCGGAGAAAACGCGATGATTGTAAAAAAAAAATATTTGGAAGGTAACGACTATCAAAAGTAGCATCCAGACAGATTAAAACGTCAGCAAATGTTGCTTCAAGTATTTTTTCATACTGCCATTGTTATCATAATTACACAAGAGGTTTTATGTTAAAAAAATCTATGTTATTTTTCTATAATATTGACAAGAAAAATCTCATTTCAGTGTTTGTAGATTATAAACAACATCGAGAAAATGGCGAAGACTTCTCAGTAGCAAATTACAATCTCGGTAGCAAAACGGTATTGGTATGCCTCGGAATGGACAAATGCAGGTTCGAGTCTCGTCTGTAGCCTAATAGAAGTTGATTTTTATATACATAGGCCTGTCTAAGTGATCTCCAATAGGATAGGTTGTATGCGGCCTGTGTCCAGCGGGATCCTGCGGTTTTAGTCAGATCGTCTGTTTATCCTGCGGGTGGACGCTCTACGCTGCGCTTGCCGGTACGTGGTCTCCATTCCAGAACCTTACGACTCAATCGGCTATCAGTTCTGCGTGCTAAGTACCCTGGCCACTGCCTCTTTGACTAGATTATCCGCCGGGCTGTATTGGTAACGTAGATTCTGTAATCTCATCATTCCTAATCGCGTAGATACTCCCAGCATTGCTATCCAAAACTCGTTGGGCTATAGAGGGTGAGTTAAGTTGAGAGAGGTAGAGTTATAAAATACAGTGTAATATTCAAATTTATATTGGCTTAAAAATTATTAAACATAAGCTTTGCACGTGCCTCCGCTTACCCCATGCATGAGGGGTGTCTGATAACTATCTACAAACCATGTTTGCGTACTAGATGATCTCGTGCGGACATTTTTGAGGGAGCACACTGTAAACTCGTATGAATTATAATTATCATGATGGGTCAGTTACATTCGTTTTTAATTATTTTGTTTGAGGTGCGTTGATATTTTTTTTCTTTCTTTTTATTTGAAGACGTGCTGTCGCGACTTTGCCTTCGTAGAAGTGACTTTGGGCAGCATATCCTCCTCAATCGTATATTTTTCGCCCGCTTTTGCCACTTTTTTGATTACTGCTTCACTGTTATTAGTTTTAGCGTGATGTTTTATAGCCTAAGTTACTTCTTAATATATTAGCTATCTGTCAGTGAAAGTCCCGGCCAAATCGGTCCAGCCGTTCCAGAGATTAGCCGGGACAAACAGACAGACAGACAAACAAAAATTGTAAATAAAATATGTGTTGGTATGTGTATGTACCAAACACTCCAATTTTCCATCCATTCCATCCATTTAAGTGTTGCGCTTAAGCTTTGCAATTGCCACCACGCCTACCCAGCGGGACAATTTTGGGTGATATTCCCCGTTTCTTGGGAAGGCCTATGTCTAGCAGTGGACGATTATTACTTATGGGTGGGTCTAAACACTCATACCATCATCATCATACCAGGATAAGCTAAACGTCCATTGCTGGACATAGGCCTTTCCAGGCTCTAGGGCCCCAGATATCGGTTTTAATTAAATCGTCTGTCCACCTTATTGGTGGACGTTCCACAATGAGGTTATAGATGCGTTGTCTCTATTATAAAACTTATAATACTTCAATCCGACACTTTAATTTAATTTTCAGTCCCTCCTATCTTGTGCAACAAGGGTTTTGACTTTTCTCATTATATTTGTAATGTCTCTGCTCTTAGATATATGTAACACAAATGATTTAAGTGACTCATCTCAGTCAGATCAGCCTATGAGATGTTTTGTAATTTCATATATTTATATATGATAGAATAAATAAAGTATATAAATAAATGCACGTTTGTAGAATAGATGCTATTAAAATGCGATTAAAGAATAATGTGATAAGAGATCGATGTAGTGTGAACGATGATGTTTTGACAAAAATAGAAAAAAGAATGTTGAGATGGTTTGGACATGTCGAAAGAACAGATGAATGTAAAATCTCTGCACAAATATATAGAGCGGTAGTGAATGGAAGAGTTGGTATAGGCGAATCTTTATACTTAGGCGAACATACCTTAACCAGGTAGAAGAGTTATTAAAGAAGGGCAAGGTCAGAAGTACCAAGAATAAACGAGCGTGTGAGAGAGGTATCCCAAGATCGTAGCAAGTATAGATCCATTATCTCAGCCTACCCTGATGGGACACAGGCGTGATGTATGTATATATTTATTTATTTATTTAAAAAGATACAGTTACAAAAGATGAACAAAATAAGGCATTAAATCAAACAGTAATAATGGAGTATTTCCTGTGCTAATAACAAATTGAGTGTTGGAAAACCCCCTCGTATCCGGCCCGGAAACAGGCGGTTGTCGCCGGAAGCCGGAGGCGTCGGCCGTGCCGACTATTAGCGCGTTTACCCTACCCATAACGCACGGCCCATACTGATCACTATCGGGTAAACGAGGTTATGACTGCCACACGTCTCATTTAGTATTAATTATTATCACATTAGGTTTGTAAGTATTTTTGACTACGTTCGTATTTATTTTAATATTTAAATGTATGTAATAATGGATCGAAACAGGACTGAGTAGATAAAAAGAACCTAACCTAGTGAATTAAGTCGAAGTGACGAAGGAACTGTTGAAGACCACGTACTGGTAAGCGTGGCCTAGGACGTAGGACGTCCACCTACAAGATGGACAGATGATCTGACTAGAGGCCGGATACAACCGGTCTTATGGTAAATCACTCGGAGAGGCCTATCCCGGAAGAGGATGATCTACGTCTGATATAAAAAAAAATAATAAAACAATTTTTATTGCGTATTTTGTTTTATTTCTCTTCTCATCTCAGCTGACTTATAATATTACAATGCATATGAATATTAATTCAACTACTATCAATAAATAACATTAATATTTAGAATTAAGCATCATTAATTTATTTAGGCTAGCAATATTACAGAATTACATAGAAGCAACATTGCAACACAGTTTGTACAACAGTCTATGGTAAGAACACATAATAATCTATGAATAAAACAAACATACACGGATCTGTGGTCTCAACTATTTATAATTTGTTAATATAATGAACAGACATAATCTTGTGTTTTATTTATCTAACAACTGCATGTAAATTGTACATTTCTTAAGTGTTATTTACCTTGTCTAGAATTGAAATAAAAATTATTAGCTTTTTACAATTCCCTTACCTATTTATACAGCGAAAGCTTTGAAAATGTATATCCCAAGAATCATGAAACTACCACATTCTAAAAGAAGCAATTACTCAGTTCTTTTGAATATATACAAACTCATTTAAATACCTCTATAAGATACACAGAAATCTCGTAAAACTTTCTTATATACACGACTATATACAATATTGTATTACATTGATTTTTGTACGTTACATTATTCGAATCCTCCCTAAACATTTAATTAGCTAATAAATTAATTAAACAATTATTACAGTAGTATTATTGTTATTAATTCTAACTTAAATTAGGCATGTACAATAAATACAGTTGAGTGTACACGGATATTATAGCGTTTCATATATTTGTTAAATTGTATTTATGATAAATAGGACATTTAGGTAAAAAAACCAACAATTATATTTCAAAACGGATTCCTATTTTTTAATAATAATTTAATACTTATAGCTTTTCTCGATATTAAGACTATTCATAACTGAAAGAATTTTTCAAATCGGACTAGCGGTTCTTTAAATTAGCGCGTACAAACAAACACTCTTCATGTTTCTAATATAAGTATAGATAATAAACACATAAAGGTACCGGCATTGACAGATGGCGGTAAATCCATCCGAAACATTATAGTTTAAACACTACAGTGTGGGGATGGGCAGCAGTATCCTCGTCTCAAATCCCCCTATCTTGGGAGGCCTATGTCCAGCAGTGAGCTTTTGTGGCTGATATAATAACTAACTGACAGACTATAATAACTAACTAACAGACGTTGTCCTGTTCTCACAATGTATATCATGAAAAAACATTGCGACTCTAAATTGAGATATAGAAGATCAAGCTAAATCAAACTGAACGCAATAAAAAAAAATTAAATCAGTTCATAAGTTTAAAAATTAACCCCAGTGAAACAGTGAGATACGCAATTTGTATAAACAAATATAATAAGATAAATATAAGAAGATTTGTTTTAAATTCTACATAAAGATTTGATTGAATTAATTTTATTATTACCTGATGTCTTCTTATTACTTTTTACCCTGCGTCTTAGACACGTGTTATAGTCCTGTTTTATATTTATGCCAATAACTCTTTTTAATTTATGTTTGTAGATCACTATAAATTATTATTTTCAGTTTCAAAATTACAATAAATAATATCTTATCTGCTATCAATAATGTTACTTGGTGATATTTGTGAGGTAAGAGAAAGTAGAAGAGATCGCATAATTGTTTCTATATTTAATTTTGAGATTTCAAGATACATATTGCAAAAAACTGCGAATGATCTCCGTGTACACATAGCCTTAGATGGTAACAATTGCCAATTCTAATAACCGATGATTAAATTAATATATACAATAAATAGCTTTCTTGATTAATTTCTTCGTTGATGTTTGATATATTTTCTAAATATAAAACCAGTTAGTAGTTTGTCAACAATTTTGTCTAAAATATATTAATATTGAAATGTGAATACGAACCTTTTCAATTATTCAGACGAATTAAAAAATCAAGGCGCCACATTCGAACAAATATTGACCATAGATAAGACATTGAAGACGACTGCAAAATATCCTTGACTGCTTATTGCTAATTTGTTTGGTTATTTTTTAATTTTACTTTTGACACTGACTAGTTCACATTCTATTTTCAAAATTGTCCGTCCGCCCCGCTCTCCCTGCGAGCGGCTTCAAGCGAACACTATACAAGGCTTGAAAGCGGCGCCCGGGATGTGACGGGAGACGCGGGCAGCGGCTGTAGCTGTTGCGGCGCTTGAGGGGGGAAGTACACGCCGGGCTCGTTCGAAAACTGCGGGTGGATAGGCAAAGGCGTATGCGGCATGGAGGTTGGTCTCGACTCATGATACAGGATCGGAACGCGAACTAACCGTTGCGCCGCGTGCGCCATATTTGCCGCTTCCAACTCCGCGGCTAACTGCCTCTTCCACTTATTGCGTCGGTTCTGAAACCATATTTTGACTTGCGTTTCGGTCAAGTGTAAACTGGCAGCGAGGCCGGCGCGTTCGGAACTGCTTAAATACCGCTTCATGTCGAATGTTGACTCTAATTGGAACACTTGTGACCTGGAGAATACGGTCCTTGTCTTTTTCTTTCTCTTTCCTAAATTGGATGTGGAATCTCTTTTTTCGTCTTTGTCGAAGTCGTCGCTTTCGTCGACGTCGGGGTCGGAGTCCTGGGGGTCTTGTTGTTGGGGGTACAACGCGGGGTGGAGGCGTGGGGATCGGGGTGAGGATCGGGAGGGGGAAGGTGGGGTCGGAGCTCGAGGGGGGCTGCGCGGTCGCGGGGAGCCGCCAGCTGATCCTTCTTCGTTGTTTATTGAGTCTTCTGAAAGCAATTTTAATAAGGTTAGAAACCTAGAGTAAATCCTAGAGAGAAAGACCATTTTAAGATCGTATAACTGTCATCCTACAAAGGCTGTGACGGAATTTAAATCAATAATTTATCACATCTACATTATCATCCCGTTTTTATAATGCCGCCGTTAATTGATCCACACAGCCGAAGCCGCAGGCAGGTGTTAGTCAAAACAAATTATTTAGGAAAGCATCGGCGCCGGCACCCGACGTGTGGGACATCTGATCCGGTCTGAGTTTGTAAGCAAACACTGTGGCAATAATTTTTCTACAAACAAACAGAAAATACGCAAACAAAATACTTAAAGATAATATATTTGCAACTTTTTGAACACTATCATAACTTGCTTTTTACATTAATTATAATATAATATAATGGACTATGTATAAGGAAAAAGTAAACGACTTCGACCACTAGAGTATAATTTTATTTGCGCTGGCCTCCCTCCCCCATTACCCCTCTCATAGGCTTCAACCCGGTGTACCGGCAGACTAGAAGAATACTTCTCTCTGTACCAAGTGTAGAAATAGGTGACTGAGGTCCCGGAACTGACAGATAGCGGTGCATTCATCCGTATCCTTAATTGGAAAGCTACGCTCTGCGACTGCCACCACGACTGCCCAACGCCACAAATATAAGCATAATTTCCTCTTTATTGGGGAGGTCTATGTCGGCAGTGGACGTTCTACGGCTACTGCTGATGATGATGATGGTGGTGGGTTTACAAAAAAGGGCTTCTTTCCTTCGCTAACGCTTAAATTGACATCCTAGTCATCCAGCATTAGGTATGTCACAAAAACGTCAAACGAATTATTTACAATGTCATTATAATCTTTTAATATCATGTCTTGTTATATATTATTTACATTATAAATGTTATACATAAAAGGTATATTATAATATTATACAAAAATCAAAATAAAATGAAGACAAAAACAAATAAACTAATTAAAAAAACACGTTCATTTAACAGCTGTCATTCCAATCAAGCAAAAGTACTCGAGCACTATACAAAATTAAGTAAATCCGCGGGCAGAGGGTTGTCGGCGCCGTAACTGAGCACGCAGCGATTTGAACACCCACTGGCGCTGTAATCCGACCCTTAAAATCACGCCGCACCGGACACGGCAGCCGTACGAGTGCCGGACCGGCGCCGGCCGGCGGCATCTCGCCCGGAGTTGCGTCAGTTTTGTAACATATTACATACGACGCTTTCTCTATTCGTAACTAGAGATACGCCCCGGTTGTTTTCGTATCTTTTTTATCTTTATATACATAAAAATCGTGTCACTATATTTGTTCAGGTTATACTCGTACTTGTAAACTACTGCACTGATTTTAATAAATTTTCGTGTAAATTTTTATCCGAGTTCAGAGATAAAAAAGTGTACATACATACATCACGCCTGTGTCCTATCGGGGTAGGCAGAGACTATGGATCTCCACTTGTTACTATCTTAGCATACCTCTCTCGCTTCCCTTACTCGCATTAGAACTTTCATAGACGCTCATTTTTTCAAAATTCTGATATTGAGTGGACTTGTAGAAAGGATAGATGAGAGTAGAATTTATAGAGCGGAAGTGAATGGAAGAGTTTGTATAAAGCGACCTAGGCGAAAATACCATAACCGGGATAGTTTATATCACAAATTAAAGGCTTTTTATTATAAATAAATATAGTTAAGACAGTAAAACGTTTCGAACTGGATTGGCTAGTATTCTATAAATTAATATGTGAATCGAAAAATTTTTAACAATTTTTTAGGAAATGTGCGGAAACGGATGTACGTAAACTTCGACATAGATGTTTGTGTGGAAAAAAGATAAGCTATATCTTTAACACAAAATGCACTAGAACTACATTCATCGTCAACGTCGCAGCAGCCAAATCGTCCACTGCTAACATAGGCCTCCCAAGAAAGGGGGAATGTGCCCATAATTGCCGCGCTTGGCAGATGTGGTGGCAATCGCAGAGCGTACGAGTAGCTTCGCTGTTGGATTTGAGCTACACCGTTTTGGATGGATATATGGTTCTGGTACCTTAGACGACTCGACACCTGCTACAGGGGGAGGTACTATTCTGCTCTGCCGGTACCACACGGCCAAGAACTATAATAAATTTGTTAGAATAATCATAACAAACGCTATTGCTTGAATAGCACATTCAGTGAGTGTTTTTTACCCGTCGTTACAAGATTTCATTTTAAAAATTTATTAATCTCCATACGTTAAAGGCATAAAGTCAAGGATAACGGACCACAAACCATATTATATCTATGGTACTACGTCAGACAGCTGTCCGGAATTCTTAATATATATAAAACCGGTAATTTACATAAAAGTAATGAGTTCTTATCATTACAAATACCTAGCATATTAACAGTAAAAAATCACCTTACTCCGAGATAAGTCGCTTCAAGGACTTATGTTACGGACATCAGAAAACCGAGGAATCACAAATATAAAGAAACCTCCGTAGAATAGTCGTAGTTATCCTATCTTATGCGCCAATGGTCTAGAGTTCGATTACCACGCAGGACAAATATTTATATGATAAATATATGTTTGTTCTCTATCTGAGTATTAAATATGGATTTAAGTATTGTATTTGAGATTCCTTTTTTACCTGCAGTCCGTAGCACAAATGCTTTAATCTCGGAATCAGGTCCAGTAAGACATTGTGTGAATTTATTAAAAAAATATATATTCAGAGCCATCACTGCATACGTAATTGTAAAAACAAAATATTAACAAAGTTATTAATACGAGTATATCTAATCTTAGGTAGATGATGATTATGTTCTGTAATCAATTACAGTGATGTTAATTTATCAATTAATCTAAATTTTTAACTGTATTGACAAATACATACTAAATTGAAGTTTAAAAGCAAATATAATTTTGTATTACATGGCCAACTTTTATAAAACAAATCAACCAACTACTTAGTGCACGCATCGCACTTACAACGAAGACTACTTAGAAGAAAACATTAAAAAAGAAGTCAAACGAACATTCAAAAAAAAAAAAGAAACGTCGCGTCATTAAAACCGTACCCCATAAGTAGTCACCCACCTCTCAACCACGCATCGGCAAACAAGCAATCGCCATCATGCCTCCCATTTTAATTTTCCAAAACCCATCTCCAACAAAAAAGCACGCCATTTCACGCGTCCTCAACCGACCGAACAATACCTTCTACCATCCACCTACAATTATTCGCGTATAGCAACACTGAAATGTCAAACGAGTGCGCTCCCTTTCGCACGCGTTCTCTTTACCCACCTTCTCGCTCGTTTCGCGCCAAAAACGGTGTTGCCGCGCTCATGTCGCGGTTGTTTTAATTTTCGAACGCGGTTTGTTCGGATTGCTGTTTTGTCATGGCGGAGCCTTTTTTTCCGTTAATTAAATGGGGTCATTGTTGCGTACGGATGAATATGGATTACGGTTTGATTGCTTTGAAGGTATTATGTTGAAGCTTTGCAATATTTATTTGACGAGCAGATATTTTTCGTGCATGTACAACTGTTTTTATTTCCAGTTATCGGTTTAGGATTAAATGCAATTTTATACTGTTATGAAGTATTTATTTTGATATTATATTTGTATCCCAGTGCGTTTTTCCATATAGTATACCAATCCAAATAATGTAAATATAAGATAAAAAGTGAAATTTGGACATTTGCTTTAATCCAAAATACGTATATAAACTAAGAAGTCTTAACTTTACGTTCAAGAAGTGTAATTGGGGCTGTATATATGCATGAAAAGATTTTTAATTAGCATTGAAGTCGATAAAGATTGAGATTTATGCTCTTATAATATTTAATTGAATACGTGTTTCATGAATTATTCAAATTCAGTTAGTAAAGGTACAAAATAAGGGTTTAAAATTTAAATGAAAATATTAAAAATATAATTCAATTTTGTATTGAACACCCATGCAAAGACGGGGCGCACCGCTATTAGTAGTATTAAAATAATTTAATGCTTACACATTGCGTAAGTAATCCCATACACGAGAAATAAATTATGCCATCGTAATATTACAAAATGCATATCTACGCAAACTCCTAAACTACTTAAGTAGTAAGCGTTTGTGTAAACAGCAAACGAATGGTAACAGGGGATTAACTGGTCTGGCTTCTAAAATCAATGGGAATCAGTTGATCCATCTTACCTGAGCCCCAATTAACCCACAGCCGCTCCCGGCTAGAGCTCTCTCTTGGCTGGTATAACACAGCCGGTATACAAAAGCTGCTGTGCGATGGCTATTGTATCAATCCATAGGTCTACATAAAATGGTGTTGTTACGCGTGAGTTAAAGATTGCATTAAGTCAATTGAAATTGGACTCTAACACGGAAGGGGTAAGGTTTATTGGGGGAGTGGTGTAACCTGATTCTATTGTAGTGATTCATGCGATGCGTGGATGACATGGTTACTTTGATTTTGTACTTGTAATATGCGTTTTTAAAATCAAAATAACGGTTAAGTCAATTTCATAAATATTTTTTTAATGTCTTTTATATATATCACTCCTATACATACATAGGAAATTGTGAATATCATATACGAACAAATAAATTTCTTTAAAATAAACCAAGTGTCAATTTTACTTCAGTGTTGCCATTGAGTCGATAATAAATTGAATACTGTTGTTTATTTCTTAAAAAGAAAGTCTTTTAACACATTTTATTTTTTGTATGCATGGACACTGATATTGAGTGTCTTATGGGGCATTTTCATCATCATCATAGCAGCCGTATAACATCTATCGCTGGGCATAGGCCTCCCAAACATAGAAGGACTTTACCCATAATTGCAAAGTGGGGCAAACTCTAAACGTACCTCAAAGGAGCTCGAGAGCAAATTTTGAGCTAATAGGAAGAAACCCGAGAACGAGTAGTTCTAATGCAATAGGGCGGGATTGGGCAGCATCCCTGTCGATTATGTCATCTGCCGATTATGTTCAAAATCCTCCCTTTTTAGGGCTATGTCTATGCAGTGAACGTTCAATAGTAGTTTCGCTTGAAGATAAGTGATCGCTACTACGAAATAAACGTTCTAAATCCGTGAAATTGCTTAATCAAATGCGTGAATGCAGATTACCGTCAGCCGGTCGGCTGCGCCTAATTCAATTGAGTTAATGCCGAACGACACTCTGCCAATAGGAATCCGTAAAACTTTAATCCTATCTGAATTTGTTTATTTCAACATAGTGAACAATTCAATTGTTTATTTTCTATATATTAAAATGAATTTATTGCTCGTTTTTACGATTAAATTCAAAAACTTTTCATCCTTCATTTTTTTCTTTACACCATTACATAATTACATCTTTACCAATATACATAAGTTATATTAAATTTTTGTGGGAAAAGAGATCCTAACATTAAATGGTACATTTGTAAAAAAAAATTTTAAAACGATTAGAACAATTTCTAAAACTCTGTCACTATTGACAATTAAATAATCAGCAAAATAATTTATCTTCATATTGATACGAGTGAAACCACGGACCGGTGCTAGTCTATAAAAACTAAACTAAAATAGATCTAATAAAAACTCAAATTTTAAACGCAAAAGCGTGTATGTGTTACGCTTTCACGGCTTTTCAGGTTCACTGATTTTCATGAAACGTAGCATATGTATAATTTAAGGTAAGAACACAAGCTAATATAAGTTTCAGGAATATTCGAATTGGAAGCAGTATAAAGCAAAGTTCACACAGACTTAATAAATTTATAATATAATAGACCAGCGCTGCAGTGGCATCCTGCGCAATGCCGTTGTAGCTTGTGCTGAGGCAGGCACCTAATGAATCAAAACTTTAAATCTTCTCATCTTAGTCTTCTTTCGGCTCCACCGCTTTTTATGTAATCTTCTTTTTTTTTTCTCTACGTACTACTTATTGTATTGTATTCATTTTTGGAATGTTTTAATTTATTGATTTTGTGCGGTCAATAAATGTTTTCTTACTTTCCTATATAAACATGTAAGTGTCAGACCCAGCAGTCGTATAATGCCCACAACTGGACATAGGCCTCCCCAAAAAGGTGAAAATTTGCCCATTATTACCGCTCTGGGTAGGCGTTGTGGCTATCGCAGAGTGTAGCTTCGCAACTTCGCAACGGAATACAGCCTATCATTGCCTTCTTGTATTTGCGATGTACTGTTTTAGGTGAATATTTCACCTTCTATCAGTTCCGGTACCTCAGTCAGATGAGGTACTATTTTATTCTACCGGTGCCCCACAGTAAAACTATTAATTATATTATAAAAAAAATAAAAAAGTTCTCCTTATTTAACGGCTTTAAAACGCGGTTTATTCAACATTTTGTTGTTCGACGTTTCGGCTACCTTGCGGCAACCGTTCTCAATATTGACAAGGTGGTTCTGTCATGATTTGAAAGTATACAATGACTTCCCTCACAAGTTTTAACGTGTTTTAAAGCCGTTAATATGTAAATTTATTAAGAGAAGAGAACGAGTTATTTTTAGAAATTAGAAGATTCCTGACGTACCTCTAGGTGGGGTACTTCTCTCCTGGGGTCTCTGCCAATACCAAGGCGTGGGGACCAGACCTCCGTACCGGCCTGCGAGTGCGCTCCACTGCGAGATTAGGCCCAATCTGCAACAAATTATGTATGAAATATAGCTATTTTCAAACTATTATTGGAACGATTTTTAATTACTAAATTGATAAAAAAGTACTTACACCGCAGCAATACGTGATACGGCAATAGGCAATTAGGTATATATCATCGTGATCATCATCATTGAAAGTCCACTGCTGGACATAGGCCTCTCCAAGAAAGGAGGTTATTTACGAGTATAGTATATATTAGTTGGCAATCTCAGAGCGCAGCTTTTGCAGCAGGGATGCTGCTACCCATCCCCGCCCTGTGCATTTGAGCTGCACTGTTCCGGATGGATTTACCGCCATCTATCGGTTCTGGTACCTAACTCGCCTCTTACGACACCTGGTGCAGTGGGAGCTATTATTCTACTCAGCCGGTGCCTCAGGGTTCAATTAACACTAACTATTAAGTATTGCTGGGACTTTTATCACCACCAGTTTTTCGTGGAGGTTCCTTTCTGGTCGCTCGTGTAATGAACCTGCATAAAACTTAGCTTTAAAACCCACCTGGTGCCGGCAGACTAGTATAAGGTAGGCCTAAATTAAATGTTAGTTGACTTTTATGATTCCGTAGGGTCATCAGGGTCATCAGTGTTAAAATTGTTACAAGGTCTACATTAATAAGGTAGAATAAAGAATGTTTTGATTTCATTTAACATACGTTGACCTAACTCTGTGATAAGTCACTTAAAGTATTTGTGTTCCGGACATCAGACAACAAAAGAATTACAAATATAATACCTAAATAAATATAATACTTTAATATATTTAACGTGCCGATGGTAGTGATCCTATCTCGTGCGGCAATGGTTGGTTGGTTATGATGGGATTGGGTAGGGATCCAGCACAAGAGTTATGATAAATATTTGTGTTTATCATGGCGTAGGTATTAAATAAATAAAACACAACAGCATCATGTTAATGATAGCGATTAGACCGGTCTGTCGCTATGTTCATTATTACTGCATAACCTCTGCAAGAGTGGGAAGTCAAAAAAGAAAATATATACGGAGCTGTATAGTTACTAACATAGCTGTGCATATATATATATAGGTAATATGTAAAGAAATATATTTCTTTAATCCGTATATGCGTGCGCGCCGTTAGCGTGTCGCATCAATCGAGCTGTCAATGTCAAAGACAATATGTTCTGTATACAAAATGTTATTAAAATTTTATTTTAATTTAGTTAATTAATTTTAAGTTAAGTTGTATAAATCAAGAGGTGATCATTATAAACTTTAATTGTCGTTTCATTACTTACAGGTAAGATTTTTGGTTAGTTGTGTAAATATTATAAGATTTTGTTATTTCTACTCGATATACTCAAATAAAATTTGCTATCTTTATTAACAGAGAAACAAATTGGAGTTTTATTTACTTCTGAGATTAAATTACAATTAATTGCCTTATCTAACTGCTTTAAGCAGCTTAACTCGAAGTCAGGTCAATCTATGAGATATTGTGTCCATTAATCATTATTCTTGTAATTCCTTTCACCTTAGACCACGCCAGTAAACTTTCAAAACTCACATTAACCATAACAAAATAAAAATAGCATTAACAAGCGGCATTCGCAGCCGCAAACTTCGCAACAGTGTTGCCCTAACTGGAAGATATATACGCGTTAAAAACAAGACAATTGGAGCGAACAAACAAAGGCGATAGATCAGTTGAGAGCGGGCCGGCGAACAGGCTTTCTCACTTACAGAGATCGCCGATATCCCGGTATAAATATCGATTATTTAACAAAAGGGGATTGCAACACTACGCTCTTGGGAGCGCCGGTTGTGGCTAGTGACGGGGAGATCGCACCGGTACTTTATCGACATCGATACTTCTAAAATGTTGCGGTACATCGATATTAAGTTGCTCTATTCTTCGGAGACGCTGAAATTTTCGTCTGTGACGTTCATTGTCGGGCCTGTCAATAAAATATTGATTTGCTCATAGAAAGCGACAGGTATGCAAAATTAGATTCATATCAATAACGTTACTACATATTTTAAACGCGGTTTATTTTAACATTTTTGTTGTAACATTAAAAGAAAGTCAAACGTTGAAAGGAACATCAAACAGAGATATAAACCGTTTCAACGGTATTAAAAAGTAGTTGAAGTAATTTATACACTACAACTACTTTTTAATACCGTTGAAACATTAACGCGTAAATGTGAGAACGCGGGTTAACTTAACGAACAAAGTTAAAACATCACGTTTCGACAGTATTCAAAAGTAGTTGTAGTATATGTAATGAACGCGTAAATGTAAGAACGCGAGTTAACTTTACATTTTTTGTTTAACGTCGAAAGAAAAGTCAAATGTCGAACAAAGTTAAAAAATTGTGTTTTAAATGTATTATAACTAGTTCTAGGTTACGTTGTACATTGTATATCTAATACTTATTATAATTACTAAATTTCTAATCATATGACACTAGATAATCCTAAACTAATTACAGTTGGTGGGTGTATCAGGCAATATTTGACAATCTCATTTATATTTTGACTTTCCAAAGATTATTTCTCATCATTGCCGGCCATTAGAGAGACACACGACTTAGCACCCAGAACCGATGGACGATGGAGTCGTAAAGTTCTGATATAGAGACCACGTACCGGCAAGCGCAGCGTAGGACGTTCACCCACAAGGTGGACAGACAAGCTGACTAAAACGACAGGATCGCGCTGGAAACTACTTTTCTTTAATCGTATCTCTAAATAGGGTCAACGTATAGGTATTTAAGTTTTTTGTAAATTTATTTCATCATCACACAGCCATAGAAAGACCACTGTTGCATATACTTAGGCCTCCCAAAGGTGGGGGGTTTATTATCCATTATTGCCACGCTTTTCAGGCGTGGTAGCAATCGTAGAGCGCAATTTCACGACGAGGATACTGCTGCCCATTAGTATTTAAGCTTCGCTTTTTCAGGATATACTGCTATCTGTCGGTTCCGCCTAAGTCGCCTTTTCCGATACCTGGTACAGAGGGAGGTACTAATCTACTCCACCGGTACCTCACAGCAGCATTTTATTTTAATGTTTATTATAAGATTAAAGGTTGAGAATCTATGACATCTAAGACTCAACTAACTGATTAAATTACCCGTCTTGACTTGTAGCATAAACTATTTTTTTCTGCATGTTTAATAATTTTGTCTGATAGAGACTTAACTTGGCTAAATCGTAATAGAAAAAATTTACGATATAGAGTGCATACTACACCCAGACTCGACACAATAGTTTTGGTTTACATTAAAAATCGTCTCATAATCTTATCACCTGTCTCTTATTTGACTGACCCGATGGCGCAGATGGTAGTGATCTTACCTTGTGCACCAAAGGTCGTGGATTAGATCCGCACCCGCACGTGTTTGTTCTGTGTCTGGGTGTTTAATATATGCATTTAAGTATTATATTTGTAATTTCTCTGTTGTCTGATATCCGTAACACAAGAGCTTTAGGTCAGGTTTACGTCAGGTTAATATATGAGATGTTGTGTGCATATTATTTATTATTATCTGTCCTCCACAGATTTAATTGTCAGTTACGCCGCGGATGTTGTTGAGATTTGATGGGTAGATAGTTCAAAATCACGATTATAAATTCAGCGTTTACAATGGTCCAGGTATACTGTATTTTGCCCAGGATAATAGTTGATAGAGCCTCCAATCACAGGGAAGTAATGCGGGCTACCGTTCTACCGATCCACTCCAGAGATTAGATTGGTATCGACTTGGTGACGAATTGCGATACGCCGCAACAGTAACGGCTATAGCTGATCAGAGTGCGCGCGATTCTAGTTGGCTGATCTCAACCTTGTAATATATATATTATTCCAATAATTGGGATAAAATAAATAAAGACGTAATTGCGTTACTCTGTAATAATGAGAGAAACAACATTTAAAGCATTTACTTCAGGTATTTTAACAATTAAATCTAAATAAATCCTATTGCTGCGAAACATATCACAATTACATTTTTCCATAAAATGTCGCAACCGTCAGTCGTGACATCTAGTGGCCCTGTCAATAAAACGACAAAGAAAAACTTTAGAAAAATGATCGTAAATTAAAGAAGTTTTCTTTAAATATATATAAACAAATAAATAAACATAGAGGTGCCAAGGGACACCCGGATGGAACGAAGTTCCTTACAATAAAATAATGAAGGAATTGTAATAAAATCAATATCCGAAACTTGTGCACAAACACTGTCAGAATGCATTATTGTTATTATTATTTATTATGTACAAATACCTGTATACACTCAACAAAAATAATCGTCGCGTAACCACACTGTTCAATGCGAAATGGAAAGGCTAAACGAAAATAACTGGCTTGCTATCTACGAGACAGAGGGAAAGAAAGAGAAAGAGAAAGGGAGAGAGGGGAAGATAGTGGGACAGAGGGG
Organism: Heortia vitessoides; assembly: GCA_020976665.1. Taxonomy (NCBI): domain Eukaryota; kingdom Metazoa; phylum Arthropoda; class Insecta; order Lepidoptera; family Crambidae; genus Heortia; species Heortia vitessoides. The sequence goes on from JACJUM010003317.1 coordinate 10,412,228, forward strand.
GAGAGAGTGATTAATATTGTTCTGAATCTAGATGTTAAAAATGTATTTAAGAGGTATATTTGTGATTCCTCTATTGATGATGTCCGCAACACAAGTGCTTCGAGCTACTTATCACGGAGTCAAGTCAAACTTAAGATAGATTGTGTCAATTTAAGATTATTTGTCTTTATTTTGATTCTAAAAGAGATATTTTTCTTTATTTATTCAGGGCTATAGGACCCTAACAATTAGAGATCACGATCCAATTCCCATTTTTAAACCCTCAATATCTCATACTTTGACCTGACTCCATGGTAGGTTGCTTAAGGCTCTTGTGTTATGGAAATCAGAAAACAGAGGAATGACAACAAATATAAATATCTTCATATAATTATTTGTCCTGGGTGGGGATCGAACCCACAATCTTTGGCGCAAAAGATAGGACCACCAGCATCTGCGCCATCTGGCCCGTCAAATTATTTAGTAGACCTCCAGTACAAAGCTGTCTTAAACTTACTGTACTGTTACATTATTACATACAATAGAGTAAATGCTGAGTAGACAATTAAACGTATAATCAATAATAGTTAATTAATCACAATGCTACGAGAATGTCCCGTAACAGTAGTACTACGTGTTGCCAACGAGGGTACTACGTCGTAGCAAGTTACAGTTGCGTCGTAGCAAATTTCTAAGCTAGTACTGTTTAGTTCCTCAATTTGTTTTTAAATTTGTTTCCAATTGCTTAAAAAACAACTGATGGGCCCGATGGCGCAGATGGTCGTGATCCTGTCTTGCCCGCCAAAGGTCGTGGTTCCCAACCTCACCCTGGACAAATATTTATGCAATAAATTATGTTTGTTGTGTCTGGGTGTTAAATATATATATTTAAGTATTGTATCAACTTAAGTCGAGGTCAGGTCAAGAGATGTTGTATGAATTTGTTAGTATTATTTCTCTTTTAAGCCGTTTTTGATATTTTTTGTTTACTCGTCCAATTTGAACCAACTTGAGATATAAGATAATTTATGTCTCAATTAATGAAAGCAATATTTTTTCATACTAATAAGTTTCTTATCGAATTATTTTTTAATCAGGTCAGTGGTGCTTTATTATTTCATTGATGCTTTGCAAATTACGGTTTTACATACTATATACATAGAGTTTAAAACTAAGTTAATGCTACTTAGGCTTGTCACTTATTCTTTTGGAGTCACAGACTGCCAAGACCACATGGGCTTAAGAACTTGAATTGCGTCGTGGTTTTATTTAGTGCGTTATCATCATCATCATCATCATAGACGGCGTAGAACGTCCACTGATATAAACCCCCACCATAATTGCCCTGCTGGGCGGGTGAGGTAACGATCGCAGAGCGTAGCTTCGCGACGGAAATGCAGCTGCCCAACCCCGTTCTGTAGCATCCGGTAATTCAATTGCCTCTTTCGACACCATGGATACCATCTGCTCTATCACGATAAATAAATAAATTTCGAGGCAAATAACGCGACAACTATCACCACCATCAGTTCGAGTACATGTTTATTTTTATCGATGTCTCTAGCATCGACTAAGGCTTGCGCGCTCGCCACACTGTAATGGCTGTTAGACATTGCAGTCATTAGTATCTATTGGATGTCATTTAAAAAAATTGTAAACTGACTTCAAAGAAAGAAAGAGGTTTTCAAATCACCAGTATTTTTTGTATGTTATCCGATATATTCTAGAAAAGTTTTTTTTTATTAGACCAGGTCGACAAATAACCATACAATCCGCGTAATTTACTATTACGCGTCACTGCAGATTATAGACGCTCGTGATATCACAAGGATATCACTAACGCGTTGCCAACCTTGTGATTTGAAGATATTAGGCCACATTATCTAGAATGTTCACTGCCTCTCTCACCCTTCAGACTGAAACACAGCAATGCAAACACTGTTATTTGGAGGTAGAAATAGGTGAGAGTGGGGTGTCAATGCAGACGAGCTTTCGTATGAGGTATAACCTCATAAGAACCGATTTTGAAAATATTTGTTTTATTGGAACTTATGGGTATGGTCCATCTAAGATAGAATCTGAAGATAGGATCCTAGGAATATTGAGGGCAAATATCTATTTTATAAGCACGTGAAATGTGTTTCATATATTTTCTTAATTGAATTTTAAGAAAATATATTGGAATATATGAAGGTATTTGAATGGATTTTGTTTTTGTTTTAAACAATTCGACGATTCTGGAGATATTTTTAACTAGTTTTTCATAAGGACAGAGAAGAAACATTTATGTCATAATAAAAAGAAATATAGTTGTCCACATTCCGAGATAAGTCGCTTAAAGCATTTGTATCACTGACACCAGACAACAGAGGAACCACAAATATAATATACACAAACATTCTATAACATCCAGAAACAGTACAAACACAAATATCCATCGTATAAATGTCTATATTGTACGGGGGTCGAACTCGCGACCCTTGGCACACAAGTTATATGCCATGGGATTTATATTTTTTTTCGAGATAAAAAATCCGTCTATGTTGTACTCCAGACTATAATCTATCTATGTGCTAAATTTCGTTCAGAACTAGGCCGCCATTTTTTTCTTCCTTTCATAAATAAGTAGGTAATAAAGGGACCGTGGAGTACCGGCAGAGGAGAATAGTACCAGATCCGATATACAGCGATATATCCATTTAAAACAGTGTAGGGATGGGCAGCAGCATCCCCATCGTGAAAGCTGCGCTCTGCAATTGCCAACACGCTTGCCCAGCGCGGCAATTATAAGCAAAAGTCCCTATTTCTTGGGGAGCCTATGTCCAGCAGTGGACTTCCAATGGCTGATATGTTAAAGTAACAAAAAAACAAGCTTTCACATTTGTATTATTTAGTTTCATCGTCTACATATAACGTCTTATTGTATTATGTAGTATTCAAGATACAACATTTTCAATTTAAAAAAAATATATATATATATAGACCTCGGTGATAGTTGTTGATAGGGGGTGGGGGTTCCCCCTTACGTTCGAAGCGATAAGGGGTCGCGCGCCTCCAGATTGAGAAACGATGTTTTATATTATAAACTTTAGCGTGTTAGCCAGTTTGTTTTTCTTATAGTGTAACAAAACAAAAAAAAGTTTTCCCGTGTTATTTATTAAATCAAGTTCAGAAATAAGAATCGGGATAAGTCACTGGATTGATTTTATCATATTTCACGCAGGCAAAGTTAAATACTTAAGTCCATTTCAGTTACCATTATAAATAAATAGCTAACCCGATAAACGTTGTCCTGACTTATATATTTATGATGAAAAAATAATAATAAGCGAATACAAATTGTGCAAATACTATCCTATCTCTCAAGTTGGATCAAACTATACACAGTTATTAAAATATAAACAGGAGATTTAGTATTTTAGAAGTTTATCCCGGACCGACACCGAGATGCATAATTTTTTTATTAAAAGAATATTGTCGAACTTATCCAACGGGTCTGGTTAAATTAAAATAAATATATATTATCGCTAGCTTTCTTCCCCGTGACTCTATCTGTATGGCGTCCCTCGGGAGCTCATGTTTTCGCAGAATCAAAAGTATCTTAAATCTTTGCCGAAGATTCTAGCTATATACACATACAATTTCATTGAAAACCATAACAAAGAGACACTTTCGCATTTAAAACTAGTGTAGAATTCAAATATTTTTTAAATTTTGTTTTAGATATAACATTTCCGGTTAGACAAAAGATTATTGTCTATGCTTTTTGTATTTATTCCCAACATTTTTGCACAACAAGATGGCCAACATTAAAAAAAATATTCAAAGATTTCCTCTCCATTCATCGCCGATAAGCAACATCACTAAAATTAATTAACTCGTTACAAGCAACAACCCCGAACCCCATTCATCCGTCAGCGCGTTTTACAAAAATTCTAATGGCCAACAAATCTTATTTGCCCTCAAAAAAAAATCTCCATCAGTATCACCCCGAGCGAACTTCCAACCGCCTAATTACCTATTAAGAAATCCAAAAATCGATACTGTAAAAAAAATAACCTATCTGCATTCCTTTTATCCCTTGCGAATATCCGAATACAAATTCCATTACATGCTAAGAGACTGTCTAACTGAGACGGTGGGAGCCCGTGATTGGTCGGCTCACCGCGCTCTGATTGGGTGGCTCCCGACCCCGCCCCCCTTGGGGGTTATAAAAATCGATGCGCGCCCGCTTCATTCTCTTTTTGCCACGGCGCGTCGCCTGACACTTCGCAGCTGTTGCTAATAATGATGTTCTTTACGGACTTAAGTGTTTACTTGTATTCGTTGTCCGTGCAAGCGACGCGGGAGCCTTTTGTTGGTGCAGATAGGGCATTCGAGTCGTTTAAGAGCAGAAATGGCTTTGTTGTGTCTGCTGCTTCTTAGACTTACTAGCCATTATGTGCGGTGCTAGAGATGGCAATATCTTGTTCCTGGATTGATTTTCCATGCAACTTGTGCAAGGTTCCTGTTCGAGTGGGGGGTGTTGCGTGCTTCTTCGATAGATTTTGGCAGCTTAATAGAACATAATAAGGGACTGTCAAATCTATTTATCTATGATATGCGTTGCCAAAATTTTTACTAGTTTATATGAAGTAAAAAGAACGCATAAAAGTCAACTTTATTTTGTAAATATAATTTTATATAATTCGAAGCCTACAGTTTTTTGTTTGAAACCCTTTAAAGATTTAACTGGTAAATCGGTTTTGATGAAATTTGGCACGAGCATTGCTCGATCTCTTCGATCTCAGAAGCTTGTATCCCAAATGTACTTACATTCAATTGGGACACTATTTCCTTATAATAACGAAATTAACTCCGATCTCATTTTACATTTACTTTGATATAGTTTTTAACGTACCTGATGGCGCAGATTTTAGTGATCGTAAATAGTGTGCCAAGGGTCGTGAGTTCGATCCACCAAAACAAATATTTATACGATGAATATTTGTATTTGTGTCTGGGTGTTACTTATATAATAATATATAAATTCCCCCAACATCTCATACATTGACCTGACTTCGTGGTAAGTCGTTTAAAGCACTTGTATTACGGACGCCAGACAACAGAGGAATCACAAATATACTACTTGAATACATATATTTACACACAGACTCAGAACAAACACAAATATCATTATATAAATATTTGCTCTGGGTGGGAATCAAACCCACAACCTCTGGCGCACAAGATAATGTCACCATCTGCACCATCGGGCTCGTCATATGTATTTAAGTATATTTGTTTGATACCCTTCGCACACAAGCTTCTAGCTAGGTATTTATGTCGGAGTCAGGTCAACGTATGTAATGTCATATGAATTTAATAATATTTATTACGTCGGTTGGGATTATTAATATGTGACTTCACAATACACGTTTTCTATAAAGTTTTAAAAAGTACTTTAACCGTAACAGTTGTTTAAGCGTAGTTAAGTTAAAGCAAACTTTGTTACTCACTAGACAGTTATAATTAACTATTTTATTTCATACTAAAAGCCTCGTATAAGTGCTTGCGCGTGATCCTATCTATACATCTATACATATAAATAAAATAAGTGTTTGTTTGTAATATTAAAATAGCCGTTTTTTACTACATGCATATGAATGTACGAGTATATACAGTACATACCAAAATTGTTTTTTTTACAATTTTTGTCTGTCTGTTCCGGCTAAACTCTGGAACGGCTGGACCAAATTGGACGAGACTTTCACAGGCCAATAGTTTACGTTATAAGTAATAACTTAGGTTATATTATATCACGCAACGTCTGAAAGGTGCGGTGCATTGATTAAAAATGTGGCAAATACGGGCGAAAAATTTACGTTCGTTGCGTGCGCTGCGTAGAAGTTTGTATTTCGAAAGAAAGTATGCTGCCCAAAGTCACAATTTCACGCGGACAAAGTCGCGGGCACAGCTAGTTATAAATAATAAAGTATATATTTTACAAAACCAGCTATCGCTCAGTGAAATTCCTATTACAACCGAATCAACCGTTAAGACTAGCCTGAACAAACTGACAATCGTCAACTTATTTATACTAAGCGTGTAGTGAAAAGTTGATAATTTAGACTTGCATGAATATAAAAAAAACCCTCTGTAAAAGAAGACAACTGTAGTACCTGCAGATGGCGTCATATCAATCTGATATATTAAATGCAACAGAGTGAGGATGGGCAGCAGCATCCCCACCGTAAAACTTCGCCTGCCCAGCTTGTCAGTTTATAAATCTCACATGTTTCTGAAAGGCCTCCGCCAACAGTGGACTTCCAACGGCTGATATAAATACGAACGTATTTTAATTTTAATAATTTCTAGCATTTACGTGTTAAATACTTATAATAAAACCACTTTTTGACGGCTTCTAAACGAGGCTTTTTTTACTTTTTTGGTCGTTACGGTTACCTTACGGTAACTAAATAAATAATTAGTAAAAAGAGAGTTACCGATTTTAAAATGACCTATGTAAAAATTACTGTTTTTAAAATAACTGATTTATAAATGACTTATAGTCGAATATAAATCAATATTTTTCTAGTTTCATCCCCTCAAATACCTCGCTAAGAGCAGCCAAATAAATACGGGCAAAGTATTTATTGAAAACCCCATAACTCAGCTTACCATCATCTCAACGCACCCTTGCTTATAACAAGGGCTAAACAAGAAGGGCGCCGGTACTTACATACTTAGGGCAGGGGTCTCCCAAGGAATGCCCTTGGAGGTTCCCCGATTTATAAGAGTGGTTTGATAGCATTAAGGGTGCTCTGTGTTGAGACTCTTAATTTTTTTTGTTTGGTCACGCCTGGCTTGTTTTTATACGTCAACAATCCAGGATAAAACTGCAAGAACTTAAAATTGTAAGTAATTTTTATATAGACCTTCCGAATTAACTTAAATAATCTTTTTAGAGTCTTTCATTCTTACTCCGTAAGAAAATTGCCGTTAACATGTCTCTGTTTTCTGAGGATACAGTTTTGTTCTAATGGATCGCTTTGATATGATGAAAGTTAGTCTATGGTAACCATAGACTAACTTTCTTTTTTTTTACTTTTTTTTTACTAAGTCGACTGTGAAGCATACAGTCCACGCGACATATAAATTTTTTTTATGCATTGAAAATCATCAGGATCTACTTGTCTCTCATAAAAATCAGGTTCGCGCACCCCTGCTTGAGGCCTAAGACCACTTGGCTAATTTTAACCCGAAAAATTTAATTCGACATAATCCAAACATCGCTTAGAAGAAATCCCAGATAGAAAACGAATACTTGAAACCTCTTCTTTATACAATAATAAAATGCTAATATGAATTATATTACATTACAGACCCGACGCCACTTTCGTTAATGCCCTTATCTTATGCGCCAAGGATCGTGGGATCGATCCCCACCCAGGACAAAAATTAATGTGATAAACATTCGTATTTATTATGTGTTTATTTATCTGTACTAATATTATAAAGCTGAAGAATTTGTTTCTTAGTTCAAACGCTTTAATCTCAGGTACCGCTGGTTCGATTTAATTAATTCTTTCAGTGTTGCATAGTTTATTTACCGAGAAAGGCTACTATACCCCCCAAAGTTACTATTCTATGCGGACGAAGTCGCGGATTCTGCTAGTGTAATATATGAATTTAATTGCTATATTTGTGATCCCTTTGTTTGATATCCGTAGCACAAATGCTTTAAGCTACCTATCTCATTATTAAATAAAATAAATTTCTTTTAACCGCTCTTGTATTAGCAGTGAGAGACGTTTTAAATAATTTACGTTAAGAAGCAAAACATTCGCGCCCTATTGGCCGCGGAGTGAATACGGGGCGTTCACTGCTATTGACTTGTAAGCGTGAAACGGAACGCGAAGAGAGGGAGCCACAGATTATGCTACTTATAACTTTGTGAAAGGAAATCGATGTATTTTTTAGTAGACTTGTTATAATTCAAGCTTAAATTAAAAATAATAAATATAATCATCAATATTATACCAGCAGCCAGACGTCCAATGCTTCAGCTTCCCGAAGTCATTTATAATCATTACGGGTTTTTCAATAGTGATCTAAAAACCCATAAGGATTATAAATGATCCACCAATAAACATACAGTCCGTGTGATAGTAAGCGTCACTTCAGCCTATAGACGCTCGTGACATCACAAGGATATCAGTAGTACGTTGCTATGTGACTTAAAGACATTATGTCACATTACGCAGTTATTTCACTGCATCTCTCACTCTTCAAGCCGGAACACATCAACGCGAACACTACTATTTGGCGGTATCGCCATCTGACAGCTCTGATACCTCAGTCACCTCTGACGACTCTTGACACAGGAGGTATTCTACTTTGCCGGTACCTCACTGCCATATACATATATATAAATCAAAGTACCTAATAGTAGTAATAAATTATATAAAACTAAGCTGAACTTCGAAGCTTACTATCGTATTATTGATAAAATGACGGGCCCGATGGCGCAGATGGTAGTGAACCTATCTTGTCCGTCAAAGGTCGTGGGTTCGATCCCCACCCATAACAAATATTTATTCGATTAATATTCGTATTTGTTTTGTGTCTGGGTGCTATTTACATGTATTTAAGTACAATTTGTAATACCTCTGTTATCTGATGCCTGTAAACACAAGTGCTTTAAGCTACTAATCTTGGAGTCAGATCATTGTATAAGATGTTATGTGAATTTATGTAATATATATAAATGTAATATATATGTAAACAAAATATACATTTCATTCTTTAAGCTGCATGAGATTGAATTGCTTTCACTACGCAACGCGACGCCTGAAAGGATGTCTGAACGCCACCCCACTTGGTGTTGATGGAACATTTATCACCACTATTTATTCTTGCAGCCTTCTTTCTGGATATTGAGGAGTTCAGATATTTACGTAATGTCATCGTAATTAAAAAAAAACTGCATTTAAAAATATACTAAACAACTATCAGTTACTGAAACCAGGGACAGCTTTTTTGTAATACATATATCCTTTTGATTGAATTTTCAGTAAAATTGGAAAAAAATGTATCCTTACATTCTTAAATATAAAAAAATTCTAATTGAAACAAAGGTGGTACATTAGGGGAACGATCGGCAAGGGGCGAAGGCCTGGCTTACAACTACGCCGTAAATAACTCAAACAGATGCTCAGTCCGGTTGTTACGACTGTAGATTCTTTGACAAAGCCAACTAGAGGTAGACCGATCGTCTTCATTGGTACCTCACTCTCATTTCTTTCTACCGCCAAACAGTGTTGGTCGCTTTGCTGTCTTCCAGTTAGAAGGGTGAGAGAGCTTATCAATAGCTGGGTAAATGTGACATAATATCTTTAAGGCACAAAGTTGCAACCCGGTAGAGATAGGCTTTCGATAATACGAGTGTCTATAGGCTGCGATAATTTGTGATATACGATGACTAAGCGTATGAAATAAATAAATATATTTATGTAGGTAACTATTAACCTCATTAGTAATTATATTTTAATTAAATTAAAATTCTAACTGTAACTGAAACGTCTAACGCAATATAGGAAAATCTAACACAACTGAGTTTTAAGTTTATAGTCAGGTCGTTGGTGCGGTGGTAGAGAGTATGTTCTTAGATGCGAAAAATTCAAAATTCGATTCCTAAGTAACGTGCAAGTTTAAGAAAAACCGCTTTTCTTGTTAAAATCCAATTTGATCAAGTTTACATATACTTTTAATTCGAAAACCTTGTTATAAGAACACCAAAACACAATTTTGAAAAAATATATCTAGTGACTAATTCTTTCCTTTAGATATAACGCTTAATTCAAACGGGCACCATTTGAAATAAGCTTTATTAATCTATTTTAAAGAAACCAACACTAATTACTAGGAAAAAAGAAAATAACTCTATATAATTCCCCTTAATTTTCTTTAAAGTCTTTAATCAGGAAGCTTTTCATTTGTTTTGTATTTTTACTTCCAAAATCGTCTAATTAGATAAGCGGGAGAGAACAAGGATAAACAATGCCAAGGATATAAAAAGAAAAAGTTAAAACGTCAAAAAAGTGCGGGAGAAATGACAGATCGTTTACATGAAAATACAAAATGTCCGACGCTGCAGGCGTAATTAAGATGGGGGGAATGACATCTTGTGAATCTTGAGTTACAAAGATTAACAACGATTAAAAGCGTAGGTATTTATAATTGTGAGAAAATTATTCCGAATTAATAAAGAAAAATTATGTCAATTTTTACATAATCTATTGTTGCTAATCATAGATTTCCCGTGAGATATCGGAAAAGGAGAATAGTACCTCCCTCTGTGTCAGATGTCGTAAGAGGCGACTAAGGTACCAAAAGCGACAAATGGTGATATATCCATCCAAATTAGAGTTGCTTACATGCACAGGGCGGGAATGAGCAGCAGCAGAATCCCATACTGTTAACAATCTAGATAGGAGCCCAGAAAATTTACAGTAACAAATGTTGTTAACTAGCTGACGGGACAAACGTTGTCCTTTCTTAATGCAGCGCACAATCGCTAAATCGCTCGAACTGTCAGGTAACTGACAGTTATGTCAAACGTCATAGGGTAAAAGTTTAAAAAGTTTTTACGGCCGTTAATTTTTTTGTTTGTATTAAAAAAAAGAAGAATTAGTGAAATCGGCTCTTTAATTTTTATGAATACATAAGATACTGGCGGTGTAGAATTTACCCCCACCCGTGACTGGGTATCTTAAGAGGCGACTGGCGTACAGAGCTGACTGATGATGGTATATCAACGTAGCTCAAACGTATGGGTTATTGCTGCCCATCGCGTCGCGCAACTACGCTCTGCGATTGTCACCACGTTTGCCCAGCAAGGTCTATGTCCTCTAACAATATAAATTTACATTTAATAACTCGTACTTATACACTTTCTAATGATTTAATTTGAAATTATAGTATCGTTCATTCTAGTTTCATTCCAGAGAGAACCACCACCAGATATGTGGAGTAATCCATTACCTTTAAAAATAAAACTCCGAGTCACGTTGTTTCTCTGAATTGAACTTTTCAACTGCAATTGAACTTTTTTAATCATCTTTTGCTTTCTGTGTACAATTCGATCCAACTTCGGAGAAAGCATAATTGAATTCGGTTCATTAATTTAGAATTTGATCCCGGATAAACCTGAATTGTTTATTTGTTAATGATTATTATTTATAAACAATTCTAAAAAAGCGAAAAAAGTGTACCCCTTTTTAAGGAAATTACGCGAACGGATACTTTTGGTACAGTGAAAGTTAATGTAAGGAAGAAGTGCATAAAGCTATTTCTTATATACAAAACTAATTACACACAAACAACTCTTTCGTGACACATTGACATACTTAATTATTTTTTTATTAGAGTTCGCCAATAAGCAAGCATACAGTCGGCTTAACAGTAAGTGTCACTGCAGCCTATAGACGCTCGTAATATCACAAGGATATCACTAACGCGTGTCAAACCTTGTGACTTGAGAATATAATGTCACACTACCCAGTAAATTTTTTACCCTTCAGACCGGAACACAGCAACGCGAACACGGCAATATGACGGTAGAAATAGGTAAGACTGAGGTACCAATTCAGACGACCTTTTGTATATGATCTACCTCGTGTTGTATGAGGTATTTAAAGTTGAGTAGTCTTTTCAATATCAAGTAAGTCATAAAAGAGTTAAAAAAAAAATAATGAAGGTGGTCGAATTTTGACCGCCTGACGACCACTTGTTTAAATAATTCAAGGAAGCTTTTAAATAGAAATTAATCATGATCCATGTACCAACCATTGGAAGTCCACTACTGGACATAAGCCTCTCTAAGAAAGGAGTTTCTTTGCCCGTAATTGCCGCGCTGGGCAAGCATGATGGCTGCCCATCCCCGCCCTATAGCGGGCTGTACTGTTTCGGATGGATATACTGCCATATCTGCCGATTCTGGTACCTTAGTCGCCTCTCACGGCAGGGCAATATAAATTATTTAATTTCAAATGATATTCAACACTGTAATAATTTAATGAAATATTAATTATTAGTCCAATTACAATGTTACATTAATACCGATGGATTTAGCGGGAATAAAGTAGAAATTTGTTTGTGAATTCATGATAGCCAGGCAAACTATCTCCCGCTGTTTCGGATTGTTTTTTTTAAATGTAAAACAGATTTATTTGACACTTTGTCTGAATCTATCTTCAATAACTGCCTATCACAAATGAGGGTAACTTATCATGAAAGTAATATCATCATACCAGCCATTGAAAGCCCACGGCTGGACATAGGAAGGAGGTTTTTTGCCTATAATTGCTGAGCAAGCGTGTTGCCAATCGCAGAGCGCAGCTGTCGCGACGGGGATGCTGCTGCCCATCCCCGTCCTGTGCCAAATGAGCTGCACTGCTCCGGATGGATATATTGACATCTGACAGTTATAGTACCTTAGTCGCCTCTTACGACACCTGGTGCAGTTGGAGGTTTTGAAAGTAACATAGCTTTACGAAATAAAATCCGGCATACGTCCTAATTTTATCATATATACTTAAAATATATACGTCTTGTCTTTAATACCATTAATAGACTTTATTAAATCTATTACAAAATAGGGCGTCCACCCGCAAGATGGACAGACGATCTGACTAAAACCGTAGAATTGCGCTGGGCACAGGCCGTCCAACAGTGGAGGTCTTATGGCTGATATGATGATGATGATGATTACAGAATAAGAGGTATATATTTAAATAGCGATTAAATAAAAAATATAAATAAATGGGGTATATAGCCAGATAATTTTATTAAAACCACAAAAACTTAATTTAATTATCTTTTCTATGGACTCAATTTATTTGAACGGTACAACCCTAGTATATAGCTTTAATAAAAACAAATAAAACAATGTTACCATACAAGAAAATCCTACCTACCCGTCAAACAAAATCCCCAATCTACACCCCAATAACCCAACCCGAATGTGTAGAACAAACAAGACATAAAACAAGTCTGTCCTATTTAAGTTCGGAAAAATTACCCATCTAATCAGAGGTCTTACAGTAGTTTCTCCCCTTTTACGTGCCTCCAACGGGCATTTTATCTGGTAACACTGGGGTCTTGGACAAATTAGGGGGAAGTAGGCTGTCTTGTCGACATGACCGTGACGGGGATCTTTTGGCGTTTTGTTTGTGTCAACTCGGTTCGCGGGTTGGCGGGGTTTAATCTGTATTAATGGACATAAAAAAGCAGTGATCCGCCATTTTGTAAACGCGTGTATTGTAGGCAAAATCGTGCGCGTGTCTTCATTTACGTTTAATGTTATGTATTGAGGTATTTTTTTGTTTTTAATTTCTAAGCTAATTATTTTTAAAAAAAAATTGGTCACAATTTGTAAATTGAACAACGGTCCTTATCTTGACATCTGTCAAATTAATATGTTTTTAAAGCTTTATGTCTGAAGTTTAATTATAAACAATATCAATAATAAATTATAATGCCAAAAATCGTAATGTACGTATAAATAACTAGTGTGACAATAGAACATTGACATCTGTCATTCTAATCAAGCAATATTAAAAAGTAGTTTTGTAAACACCATTATTTCTAATCAAATAACAAACTGATCTGACAGACCATTTAATATTATTAATGTTCATTAATGAAAGTCTGTTTGTTTGTGAAAGTTTAAATTAAAAAGCTTAAATTAAAATTAGGATGCTCAACGAATTTACTTTAGAAAGTATCTGATACTTTCAAAGATATCCTAGACTATATCTATTATTTTATTGAAATCTTGTTTAGTACAAAGTTTAATTACAAAATGTAAAATGGTTCCAATACTTAATAGTCCGTCATATCAGTTTGTTATTGTCGGCACTTTAAGTGGTTAGAAATATTAATGCTCAAAAAACATAAGCCTACTTTAATTATATTGTCTATGGATTGCATTTATAAACTTATAAGTAAATAAATTCCAAGACTTCAACATCACATACAACAAACAACACTCACAATATACACCCAGAATCGCGTAACAAAGAAAAATTTCTCCCGTTCAAATCCAAAAGATCCACTGAACTTGACCGCGTTTCAATTAACAATTCCGTCACACCATTCACTAGTTTGCTAGTGGCTAATAGTTGCGTGACAATAGTTATTGTGACTGACCACGGGTTCATCCGGAATGAAACACATTGTTGCGTTTCAATGCACGTAATCTTCAATGCGAGCGAAGGAGCGACGTCATTGTCACTTTACTGACAGTGAAAACGTCTTAAGTAACAAAGGCATATTTTTTGCGATATCTCATTGTCCACTGATTTAATAGTAAGATTTAACGTGTCCGATGGCGTAGATGGTAGTGATCCGATATATTGTGCGCCAAAGGTCGAGGGTTCGCTTATCACCCAGGACAAATGCTGTATTATATAATAATAAATAAATAATAAATTCACACGACATCTCAAACATTGACCTGACCTCGAGATATGCCGTTTAAATCACTTGTGTTACGGACAACAGAGGAGTCACAAATATAATACTAATGGTTGACTGGGACATAATGCCAGCTGCCATTAAGTCCGCCATTTGTATATTTTGGGCAATAAAGTTAAATAAATAAAAAAAAACCTAAATAAATATATTTTACACCCAGACACAGAATATAGATATTTGCTCTGAGTGGGGATCTAACCCAAAACCTTAGTTGCATATAGGATAAATACCATCAACGCAATTGGAAACACAAGTTATAAATGTATGAATCGACCTGAAGACAATCAAGTTAGGTATCTAGATTCTAGACTATTATCTTGGGACACGCAGCCGTCCGCAGAATGTACTAGAAATTAGTCTGTCGTCATTAATTTGCTTCGGCCTCGAAATGATAGTGGTCGGAATCTATCCGCCGACCTCAGCAACTTAGGGGTTCACCACAGAGTATTTAGCACTAGCAACACACCCCGGTTTCGCATGAGACTACCATTAAAAAAACTAATCGACATAATCGTCCCCTTTAGCTTTATCTTCTTTTTAACGGCTTCCAAATGCAGTTTAATCAATATGTTATTTAACCATTTATATTTTTTTTTGCCAAAGTTACGGCACTTATCAATTTCGAAATTGACAAGTGTTGTGTTAGACTAGTTTACTTTGAAGTAAATACTTTTTTTAATCACTTTAAAATACGCATCTTCAACTGTATTATCGACGATTCGGATAACTTACGGCAACCGTTTGGTAGAGAATCACTCCTGTACACATACAAAAGCGTTTTTTTTTTAATTGAAAGATCTCGAACATTGACGCAACTTTAAAATGAGTCAATTAAAGCACTTGTGTTATAAACATCACGACAAATCACAAATATTACTTCAATACATATTTATCACCCAGACACAGGACAAAAACTAATATTCAGCGTATATATGTTTGTCCTGGGTTTTAAACCCACGATCTATGACGCACAAGATAGGACTCTAACCGAATTCGCCATCGGCCCATACAATATTTATTTTTAATCATTATACAAGACAGACAGATGGTTTAAACTAAAATTGAACAAAACTTAAACCGTAGAACTAATCTTTTGGCGCTGTTTGCGACCACCAGTGGACGTCGTACGATGTATATGACAACAATATTAGTATCCACTTACCGCGACAGCATCGCGTCATTTGCATTCCCAAATTGATTAACAGCTAAAGCGGCTTCTAGAACATTCGACTCTCTTCTAGGCTCCGCTCGGTTTAGAATGGAACTAATTGAGAAACTTGTGTACGGCGCGCTGCCGGTCGCCTTCTCTTCTTTGTCCTTCTTCAGCTCATAGAAGGGGCTCTTCTGTTCATTTCTAGAAGGGGATGAAGGTATGTCGGGGCTGCTCGCGCCAGATACCACATTCACTTCGATGTCTCGGTCGTCGGCTGACGAAATTGGTGAATCCATTTTGGTTTCAGCACTTCATTTTATAGGATCTGAAAAAATGTGTGGCATTAGTAGGTATATCAATACTAACATTATAGAATGAGAGTGTGTTTGTTTGAACGCGATTATCTCAGAAACCGCAGGTCAGATTTGAAAAATTATTTCAGTGTTCATTTATAGGAAAAGGCTATAAACTATATTTAATTTTAAAATAATTCGGGATCTGTGGTAAAATAATAATAAATTGCTAGTAATAATAATGGTTAATTTACAAACTCAAACGTTGACCTAACTCAAGGATAAATCGCTTAAAACACTTGACAGGAAAGACCTTTGAAGGTTGAACGAACCTCACATGCTAATGACGATGACAAAGTAACAGTAAAATAATTAGAGACATTTCATTACATATACATTGGCTGTGTGGTACCGGCAAAGTAGAATAGTACCTCTCCTGTACTAAGAACAGTAAGACGCGACTGAGGTACCACCGACAGCGGTATATCTACCTGTAACAGTATAGCATATACGCAACAGTCCTGGTTTAATCAAGATTTCTGTCGCTAAACTGCGCGGTGTATGCTACCAAACTCTGCTCCAGGGGGAATTTTGTCCATAATTGCCGCGCTGGACAAGCGTTTGGACAAGCTGGCAATCGCAGAGCGCAGCTTAAGCCATGGGCACGCTGCTGCCAATCCCCACCCCATGTATGTGAGCCACTCTGTCTCAAATGGATATACCGCTACCTGTCGGTTCTGGTATCTTAGTCGCCTCTTACGACATTTGGTACAGTACAGAGGGAGATACTATTCTTCTCTGCCGGTACCTCACGGCTTTATCATATTAGCATACTGTATTAATAAGCGTCCGCGTGATAATAATCGTCACTGCAGCCTATAGACCCTCGTAATATTACAAGGATATCACTAACGCATTGCCAACCGTGTGACTTGAAATCATTCCTACCCCCTTTCAAGCAAATGCTATTAAACATAAACTTAAGCTAGCAAAACGCTGAAATATCTCCACATCAATTATTCACGTCAAGAATAATAGGGTAGACGTAAGAAACCCTCTTAATATTAGGCTAATGCCTCAGGGACACCCTTAAATAAGACTAAGAACAATAAGGCACTTTAAGGCCTGCATTATAAATGGCCTTAAGCGTTAAGGCCGGGCCTCGCCGGAGGCCGTAAATCGATCTGGCTTTGAATATTTCATTGGTTGATTTATTGATGATAATGTTGTAGTAGATGTCGCACGGGATTATGTTCTCGTGGGAGTTGAGATGCGTTTGTGGAACTTATAGACGTGGTAGGTTTGGTCTGAAGTCACCTTATTTTCTATTTTCGCGGATTTGGACAAAAAGTCGTCTACAAATTATATTTTAACCCACAGGTACATTTGAGAATTTAACTTAATCTAAACAAATAGAAATATTGAATTTCTGTTTGTATAAAAAAATATGTAATGTAACTTTTATTCGAGCTCGTCTGATCGTTTCAGTTAATTTAGATATAATAAACACATTTGGTCAAGGTTTTGTCTAACATCCGGCCTATTTTATTTATGTTACCATTAATTAAGTATCCATTCAAATAATAAACAATTGAAAAAGTAGCAATAAAAGCAAAAAGACAAAAAAAATATGTTGTCATAAAAAATAATCGGCATTTCCAAACAATAACCATATATACTCGTAGATAAGCCGCCTGACAACGGCGATTTTGGCATGCAGATGGGCGGGGATAGGTAGCATGGAAAATCTACGGTCTGCAATCGCCAGTATCCAGCGTGGTAATTTGCTAAATTCTTACTTGGGTACCTACGTCCATCAGTGGACGTGCTACGGGTGATATAATAATGATCAGTTACAATCACAAACACCAATCACATTTTTTACACAGGAATATTTAAAATCCACGTTGTTAATTAAACTTAATTAGAATACAACAATGGCTTACTAAATGGCGCCAAAATGCATGCAACTGACATTTATTCGAAAATGGCGACTCGCAAATTGGCAGCGAATTTAACTAAACGTATTGTATCACAAAAATGACATCGATCAATCAATACCCATTATTTAAAGGCTACGGTGGTCACGTTTTATTTATTCGGCGGACTTTCCTGGATTGACATTCCAAAAAATAATTGAATTTTGACACTTGTTGAATATTTGATATGGCAACTTAGTACCGTGCAATGTTTATTTGATATGTTTAAAATAAATAAAAATACATTCATCACTGTCTGTCGGTTGGTTACTATTTCAACACTTGAAATAATGAAACCTTATTGAATTTTCATTGCTAATCACTGGCACAACCTGGAAAAAGTTTTAAATTTAACTAGATAGTTGTATCTATATTATATACTATTTGTGTATTAGGTACAAGTTCTTTGTGATTTCTTTTTATAGAATCTATTATTTCTATTATTTATCAAAAAATTTACCACAGATTTCTTACAAATCTTGGTATTAATAGGTCTCAATTTTGCTACGCCGTCTCCAATGACAAACAATATTCCGCCCACTTCAGCCCACTCTTCCATTGACTCCAAGGCTTTTCTAGTCTCTGGTAAGCTTTTACCGCCTAAATCTGGGTCGAGGTTTTATACTTTCCTGTTTACATTACTAAAAAACTTAATTATAACCGGATTACAACAATAAAGTCAGTATTATTAAAGAAATATTTTTTTGAATAAACAAAGTAATTTAAAAACTTTTTGCAACTTCGTCATCTATGACTATGACAAGTTTTAAAAAATAACACATATTTTGAAATACCATCTGTATATTAATTACTCATATGATGGTCAATCGGAATATTTAAATAAAAATAAATTATTTAACTAGATGTGAGTTAATTTTAAATCAATTATTTAAGTATACAATTTATTATTACTAATTATTCATAGTTTAAATTTCAAAATGGCCATTCAATACAAACTGTCAGTTGACATTAAGTGTAGATGCTATCATTACATCATACTGTACAAAAATTACCCGTAGGACGTCCACTGCTGGACATAAAAACATAAAATTTTTAAAACTTCCACATAAGCATGAAGCTTAAAAAAAAACATGTTTTATTATACGCAGTAAAAGCAAATTAAAGAAAAAGAAATCCCTAAACAATCATGACAGCATGGCAACCCCCTCTTGCATCAATTTATCATAAAACCGAAAGTGGTCATCGAGCAGGCAATTCGGTCGTTTTCCCGCCAAATAAAGCGGACTCGCAAATTTGCCAGTTCGCCGGCCGTTTGCCCGCCGGCACCGGACGGCGCCGGTCGGCGCGATGTACCCATGCTTTGCGCCTCGGATTCAAATATACGTTTATCATTTTGAACGTTGAATTCGGCAATTAAGTATTCGATAAACAGTGTTTTTTTGTTTGACATAATGTTAATAATATAGAACAAACTTTACGTGCTACTAATTTATACATTTTTTTACCACAATGACTAGAAATGACGAAGCATTTGGCTGGAGAATTATTTTTTTTTTTTTATCAAATACTCACAAAGCATATATAATATTTAAAAAAATATACATAATAATAACAATACTTAAGATAATACCATATACATAATTAAGCAAGATTCATCAACATCATCACATCAGCCGTAAAACATCAAATGCTGCGAAAAAGTAGGAATAATGCCCGTAATTGCCCCGCTAGGCAAGCCAGTTGGCAAACGCAGAGCGTAGCTTTCGCGACGGGGACGCTGTTGCCCACCTCACCCTGTGCATTTGAGCAGCATTGTTTCGGATGGATCTGTCGGATTTGGTACCTTATACGCATATGACCTTACGACTCCTGGTATAGGGGGAGGTACTATTTTACTGCTGGTACCTAATGGCTTTGAGCTTGTTTGACATTTTTTGACACCAGAACCGACATATGCCAGTATAAGTAGATATCTATCCGCAATAGTGTAGCTCGATTGCTCAGGGCGGGGATGAGCAGCAGCATCTCCGTCGCGAAAGCTGCGCTCTGTGATTGCAAACACGATTGCACAGCGCGATAATTATGGGCAAAATTCCCCCTTTTATGGGGAGGCCTATGTCCAGCAATGGACCTCCAATGGCTGATATGATGATGGTGATGATGAAACAAGTACAAAGTAAATAAAAACAAAACATAGGTCAGAAAATGCAGCCTATTAAAATTAAACTTTGTCAGGAACATATTTCTTGTTATTTAGTGTTGAATATATTAAACTCTAAAACAATCTACTTATTAATCCTATGAAGTCTAAAGACCCGTCCATCAGTGGACGACCTATCACTGATACAATGATGTCAGTACCTCTAATTATCCAGCTCATGCTACAAGCCAATAAATTAAATAAAATTAATTCCGCGCCGTTAACCACGACAAAATGGCGAAAATTTATCGACGGTCAGAGCGGTACGTGTCATCGGGTAGTTAGTGTTAACTACCGCCACGCCTTGCGGTAAAAGTTAACTGGAGTGTACCGCCAACTACACTGCGGTATTTGGCGATACAACTTTAGTTAGAACTTTATTATTTTGTGCAAGTGACCTATATAGTCTATTTGCTTCGTAACTTTGATCTGGTAAAGCTTTCAAATGGCATTAATTTCGATAATTTCAATTGTTATGTTGTTGTTCACTTTACACTTGTAGGTACTGATTGCTAATAATTTAAATAGGACAAAGAGTTTGTCAGTGTGTATGAATGATAAGAAAGGATCTTGACTATTGATCCAAGAAAAGTTTCGGGAGGTTCGTGAGATAACATTGTATCCCTTTATCGTGCGATTTCAATATTTATTTCCATACAATATTCTTGTGGAACCTGGCCGAGGCTGAACCGACAGATGGCGGTATACCCACCCGATGCTACGCTCTGCGATTGCCTCCACGCCTGCCCAGCGCAGCAATTATGGGCAAATCCTCTTTCTTGGGGAAGCCTATGCCTAGCAGTGCACATTTTATGGCTGCTATGATAAAGATGATAAATATTCCCCACCCGACAAACAAACACCGTGACACGTAAACTTATATATAAAGATACGCCCAATTAATTAAAACAAAGCATAGATATAACATTTTCTAACATCTACTCCTAATAAGACTACATGTTTAACGGATTTAAAATGGACGGAAACGGAACGGACGGATAGGTATAGAGTTTGAATTATTGACTGCTATATACAAATTCAAGAACTGTTGCCGAAATGTAACCGAAACTTTAAACAACATTTTAAAACGATAAATACACCGCACTTTCTAGCCATCAAAAATAGTTGTTTGAACAAATGTATGTTCCACGAGTTTGGAGTTGATATCTTAAAAAATAAAAGATATAATCCTAAATATATATATATTAAAACATTCTTCATCATCGTACCAGCCATTGAAAGTCCACTGCCTGACATAGACCTCCCGAACAAAGGGGGAATGTTGCCCATATTTGCCGCGCTGGGCAAGCGTGTTGGCAATCGCAGAGCGCAGCTTTCGTGACGAAATGCTGCTGCCCGCTCCCTTTCTGTCCATTTGAGCTGCAATGTTTTAGATGTACATCCATCTGTCGGTTCTGGTACCTTAGTCGCCTTTTACGACACCTGGTACACGGAAAGGTACTATTCTACTCTGCCGGTACTTCAATAAAACATTTAATTGTACTTATATATGTATATTTAGGTAGAGTGTAATCCTCTATTAGTATAAAACACGTAATGTTTAAAGTTTATATCAATTTGAGTGTCTGGCTGTAATGGGCGCCGCGACACGCGATGAGACCAATTTGTGAACTCGACTAGAACTAATGCGCGTTTATCATATTGAATACGATGCGTTTTATCGTTTTACGGACACACTAGGTGCAGCCCGCGACGTCGTTTGCAAACATGGAACAACTCAGTTACACAGCTTTCGATTTGTGTAATAGGTAAAAAAAGAAGAGAAGAGTGCGAAAGAGGACTTTACCTATATGATTCAATTTTATTATTGCCGATTGCGTATTCGATGGTTATTCTATCGTATATGCCATTGGTCGTTTGTTCGATCTTCACCCAGGAGAAATAATTATGATAAACATTTGTGTTTGTTCTGTGACTGGGTGATAAATATGTATTTACGTTATAAATGTTTAATAACTACGCTGTCTCATATCCGTAACACAATTGTTTTAAACTATATGCCACTGAGTCAGTTATGCATGCTATCCAAATGCCAAAGCAAATATGTACATGATGATATTTATGTTTGTTCGGTGTCTGGGTGTTAATTTATAAAATATGTTTGTAATAAAGTAAATTTACGAAAAAACTAAAAATATAAAAACATGAAATACTTTGAAGAATCGACTAATTAAAGGTAACATGATATACGACAATAATATACAACCTGTGCCGTGAGGTACCGGCAAAATACTACGTACCCCCCACTGCACCAGGTGTCATTAGAGGCGACTAAGGCACCAAAACTGACAGATAGCGGTATATCTATCTGAAACAGTGCAGCTCAAATGCACAGGGCAGGAATGGGCAGCAGTATCTTTGCCGCGATAGCTGCGCTCTGCGGATGCCAACTCGCTTGCTCCGCGCTGAAATTATGGGCACAAAACCTCTTTTCTTGTAGAGAATTATGTCCAGCAGTGGGCTTCCAATGGCAGGTATAATTTAAGTGACGTTCGAAAACGAACATATGATCGATTAAGATCGTCAATAACTAGCCAAAGTTCACCGAACTCTCAAAGGCGTCACATTCTTACTAGCGCTTGGTGATTAAGACATTGAATGAGATTAATCCGACTAGTTTTAAGTGCAATGTCTCACAAGCTAATTGTAAAAAAAATCAGAACTGCACAACCGTCGATCGATAACGTTTTTTTAATTATAACCCATCGTAACCCGACACGCCGGGTGTCTCGCGCGCATTCTCGCGTGACGGGTAACCGATACTTTTTCCATCGATTAACCTTCCTAATCACACCATAGAGGTTTATAATAACGCTTTTGAGTGGCTGTCAAAATGTTTTGAGTTAGCCTTGATTGAATAAAAAAATAATATTTTTGGGAACTTAAAAATATTCAACAACCAGAATAGAACAGTACCTCCGTCTGTACCTGGTGTTGTAAGAAGCGAATGCGGTACCGGACCTGACAATTGGTGGTACATTTGAAACAAAGTAGCTCAAATGCAGCCGGGCAGATGGGCAGCAACTTTATCATACGCTCTGCGATTGAGACCGAGACCAGAGAGATTTTTAATTCCCCCTTCCTTGGGAAGGTCTATGTCCAGCAGTGTTTGTCCTACAGCAAACTATGTATGGTTAATATAATGAAATAAGGTTAAAACATAAAGTATGATTTAGGAGTAACTTTTTTAATTCAAAACAAACCGTACAAGTTTAGGAATAAAATTTATAATATTTATAGATTATGTATAAGGTTTATAACTTGGTTTAAAATTTTCTTTTTTTCTTTTCACTATTACTATTTTTTTATAAATCACTCACGCATTTTATATACCAATTAAAATTAATTATCAGATTTTTTTCTAAAAAACTTTTTTAAATATACAAATAAAGTTCAACACTAGAGGTAGACTTTTACAAAGTTTGTCTGCTTTGGTACCTCATTCTTACTTATTTCTACCGCCAAACAGTAGTAGCAGCATTGCAGTGTTCCGGTATGAATGGTGAGAGGCAGTGAAATTGCTGGATAAACGTATGATTGTATGCTGACATCATAATATAAAACAAATGCAACAAAACAAATGAAGATTGAAACAAGAACCATTCTAATTTTAAACCAGAAATAAACTGGTTAATACAATCAACAGCAACCCAATAAAAACTAAGCAATAAAAAGTAAAACAAAATAGTAGATTAACTAGTACAAAACTAGTTCCAACGATTAAAAAGACGATGTTCGAATGCTCAGTTCCTCGCCGCGCCGCCAGGTGGCACTGATAAAATCAACTGTAAACTCGCCATAAAGCTAACCCTTGCATGCTAATCAGCGGGTTCATCCGTCCGTTGGTCACACCGACCAACTTGCACACACCGAGCCAAATAACAAAGTTAGTCAACAGATTGGAAACTATTATTCCGTTAAACATTTGACTATAGTTTTTTATTGACACAAATAATCATCAGACCATTGGAGGTCCACTGGTGGACATAAACTTGTCCGAAAAAGTGGGTTTATAACTCATAATTGCCGCGCTGGGCAAGAGTGTAGCAGGCGTAGAGAGCAGCTTTGCCGGCGGGGATGCTGCTGCCCATCCCCAACCTGCAATATTTCAGCAGTTTTAAAGAATTATATCTTAAAATAGATCAAATGTAGTAACATAAATTAGAAATTAATTTGATTTCTCGTTACTATCATTAGCTTGAGCAAAATTTTTACATTCAATAAGAGCAAAGACAATATAATCACTAAAGCATATTGACAGTAGCGGACCAGGTGTCGTAAGAGGTACCATTGCCGACAGAGGTATATCCATCCGAAACAGTGCAGTTCAAATTCAACAGGATGGAGTTGCGCAGCAGCGTCAACGCGGCAAATCGACATGCCCGATGGCGCAGATGGTAGCGGTCCTAACTTATGCGCCAAAGGTCGTGGGTTCGATCCCCGGAGAGGACAATTTATATGATTATATTTATGTTTGTTCTGTGTCTGGCCGGTAAATATATAAGTAATATATTTTGTGATTCCTCTGTTGTCTGATGTCCGTAACACAAGTGCTTTAAGCGACTTATTACGGAATTAGGCCAATGTATGAGATGTTATGGGAATTTATCATTGTTATTAATTATGGGCAAATATCCCTTTTCCTGGGGAGGCCTATGTGCAGCAGTAGACATTAGATGACTGATATCCTCATTATTAGTCCACTGCTGGACATAAGCCTCTTCATGAAAATAGGTTTTTTGCCGCGCTGGGTATGCGTGTTGGCAATCACAGAGCACAGCTTTCGCGACAGGAATGCTGCTCATCCCCGCCCTGTACATTTGAGCTGCACTGTTTCAGATGGATATACCGCCATCTGTCCGTACCGGCACCTTAGTCGCCTCTTAAGACACCTATAATGCTGATATGGTGATATTTTTATTTAATTAATAAATTATTACTTCTCCTGTAAATCGGTGTAAATGATTATGTCTTAGTTGCACTCAAAGGGTTAGACATTCGGCTTTAAAATGAACCGACGTCTGTCTGTTAAAAACTCATTATGATATTAAAAAATAATAACGATAGAATTAATTAATTACCTACCTTTACAGCACGTCAGTGGGCTTTGGGGCGCGCTCAATTACAAACTGAACTTTGTAATTCGATACAAAGTCATGGTGGTTAGACATCAGGGTGTGCTGATAGCAGCTATGAAATAATTTAACACACTAAATTCAATATTTGAAGTTTGACGATTGGCCCAATGGCGCGCATGATAGTGATATGATGCAAAGCAAGTATGTATATAATGATATTTGAAATTTGTTCTGTGTCTGGGTGTTAATTGTATACATATATATATTTTATATCATATGCATTTATTGCGTTTATTTATACAAATATGTATGCCACGTTTATCTATTTTGTGTATATATTGCCGGCACCGCTATATATATATATTTTTTTTCTGTTTTGTGTAATGGTTGACTGGGAGATAATGCCATCTGGCATTAAGTCCGCCATTTGTACATTTTGTGCAATAAAGTTAAATAAAAAAAAATGTGTTTAAGTAGTATATTTGTGATTCCTCTGTTGTCTGGCGTCCGTAACACAAGTGCTTTAAGCGACTTACCACGGAGTCAGGTCAATGTATGAGATGTTGTGGGAATTTATTATTAATATTATTATCTTAGACGGCAAGGGTCATTGGTTCAATCCCCACCTAGGACAATTAATTATATGCTGAATATCTGTGTTAGTTCATTTTCTGGATGTCAAATGTCTATTAAAGTATTTTATTTGTGATTACTCTGTCGTCTCATACCCGTGCTATTAGTTTTAAGCGACTTCGGAGTCTGATTAATGTGTGAATTTATTTGTCACTAGCGACCCGCCCCGGCTTTTCATAGATGTAATAAGGATAAAACAAGATTATGGTGCGTTATACCTAAGAGATAGACATATGTCATCGCGAATTTTTGGAGACGTTTTTAAAGAGTACAATACTGCATTACATTATTTTGATCTAATCGGATTCAGCCAAAGTTTGCAATGTAAGCGCAAAAAATGTGTTAAATATCTTATTAGAAAACTCTAAAATTGTCATATATATATTATGCATAAAATTTACCTATAAAACTTAACCTTGAAGATCTATGCATACATAGAGACAGACAGACAAGCCGACGTGACTTTATTTCATGTTATGTAGTGATTCACAATAAATGGAAAGTTGATTGGGGTTAAAATGGAAGACCACGCATCGGCAAGCGCAACGTCTGATCTCAATGGGCAGACGATGTGACTTAGATTACATAATCACTAATAGTGCAGGCCGCATGCACTTGGTACAATCCCTTGGGAAAGCTTAAGTCTACGTGGTCAACTTTTTTGGCATCACAATGATATCACTACATGAACATAACATAGTATGTCACATTACCCAGTAACTTCACTGCTTCTCTCACCCTTCAAACCGGAACACAACAATACGAAACTGTGTTTGCATTTGCCGGTGGAAATAGGTGAGAGTGAGGTACCAATTTAAACGTTCTACGGAA
This sequence comes from Heortia vitessoides, assembly GCA_020976665.1. Lineage (NCBI taxonomy): Eukaryota > Metazoa > Arthropoda > Insecta > Lepidoptera > Crambidae > Heortia > Heortia vitessoides. The sequence continues at coordinate 10,438,876 of JACJUM010003317.1, forward strand.
AACGTTCTCTAGACGTTTTACGGCTATGACCTCAGGCAATAGTAGGTTATACCGTGCAGTACCGGCAAGAGGCGACTGGGGTACCAAAACCGCAAATATCCACCCAAAACAGCATAGATCAAATGTAACAAGTCGGTGACTGACAGCAGCATTCCAGCCTGCCCAGCGCGGCAATTATGGACGAAATTCCCTCTCTTTTGGGGAGTTCTATGTTCTGGATGTTCAAAGACTGCTATAATGACGGTAAATGGGCGGTATAGGTCCCTGACTTATTTATTTCTGCCACCAGATGGCAGATCGCATTACTGCATACCGGTTTGAAGAGTGAGAGAAGCAGTGAAAGTACTGGGTAATGTGACATAATAGACTCACGCGCGTTGGTGAACGATACGCAACGCAAGTAACATCCTTGCGATGTCAAGCTTCTATAAGCTATAAGACCGGCACAAAAAAGGGAATAATGCCGGTGTGAGTGCCACAGTTTTCTTTTTTACCTTTTTTATTTATTTTACGAATTTAAATAGTAATAATGATTATCGAAATACCGATCGGTATTTCCGCGTTGTTGTTTATTATTTTTTTTATTACATTATTATGGAAACAAATAAAAATTGTTGTAGATAAATATACAAGATGAATAAATTGCATAATTCTATGATTTTAAGAAAAATTATGATAATTATATTTACACTTACTGTTACAAGAGGTACTAGTACATTATAAAAAAATATTTGTGTCATATAACTAAAACTGAGTAATTTATTAGACCATTCGTCGAAGTCCAAGACTGCCCATCCAGATCCTTTTTTTATAGATTGAAAAAATAATTATGGGATCATCGTATAATTTAAAATACCCAAATTCCCACAAACGAAATATATTTAGACTGTCATCATCATCATCATAGATGCCGTAAAGCGTCCACTGTTGGACATAGGCCTCCCCAAGAAACGAGGCTTTTGCCCATAATTGCCGCGCTGGGCGAGCGTGGTGGCAATCGCAGAGCGAAGCTTCGTGACGGGGATGCTGCTGCCAATCCCCGCTCGATACACCGTTTCGGATGGATATACCGCTATCTGCCGGTTTTGGTACCTCAGTCGCCTCTTACGACAGTAGGAGGTACTATTCTATTCTGCCGGTACCTCACGGCACATATTTAACTTATCTGTTTTATTATAAATAAATACAGTACATGATATAATTTAAAAAGCTGAATACTCATGGACGAAATATATTCAAAATTTAAATAATACATTTTAAATATAGCGAATTGAAACCTGTTATATTTTTTGTGGCATAAAAAAATATATATTTCTATACTTCTAATAATAAATAGATTAACAAGACAATTTTTACCGGAATCTATAATTATCTATTCGTTCATATTCATTGTAATATTTTCTTTAAACGTGCACTACGTATAATGGAATATGAAAACGGACAACTATGTCATCAAGGACTATTCCGAGCTGCATATAATGCATGAAACATCGAATCTCCGATCACTTCAGAAATTGAAGTAGTCTCAGCAAGCTCAACTTAGGCGCGTGGGCAAAGGCTTTGCACTAGGAAAAATTCCGTTAGAGCCTTACATTTGTTAACTCTAGTTTCTAACACTAAGTAACCTTCCTCTTATATTTTATGTAATCGTGACCTTGTTATACACCAATATATATAGATATAATCTAAAGATATATTTATACCTATAAATATATATATATCTTTTTGTAAAAATAATTCCGACCTTGTTCGTGGTTAATTATAGAGAAATCATTTTAAAATTGTCATGATCTATTAAAAATAATGTTAACATTTAAAATCTTTACATATAATAATCACGTGTCATGGTGTTTATCCGGAACGAACTTCTAAACTGCGGAGACGGTTTTCATATTTTTTTGCTTTCTGTGTACAGTTTGATCAAAATTGTCAGCTAGTTTATATCTCAAATTTATAGTCGCAATATTTTTTCACAATAAACTAACATATATTTAAGACAGGACGTCTATTATATCCGCTAGTAAATTGTAGATAAATGTTTAAGAAACAACAAAGGAAATTTTTAAGAAAAAAAAATCACAAAAAATATATCTATATAACAATTTATCCACATAAACAATAAATATATATTATATACATACCCCGAAAATAAATAAGGTAACGTCCGCACACACACACAACTATAACTCAAACATCACATCACCGATCTGTCAATGCAAAAACAGGGCAAAGTTGACCACCGTGTACACGGATATCAAACCGTTATATCATAGCCAATGTTGATCTTAAACTGCCAGCTCTACCCCGACAGAAGGGCGTAACTTCGAGCTAGCACCACCCCTGACCCAACCTACCCTTGCGACCGTCTCTTTCGCACACGAAAACAAACATACATCCCCAACCCCGCCGCTGGATATCAACCCTTATGAGCATACAGTTAGCGTGCCAGGTGATCCCCGAAAAACATTTGTGGCATCGATCCGAAAATTCGCGGGAGTAACTAACAAAATTAAGTGTTTTCTGCTTAGTTCTGGTATTGCGGAGCGGCAGTGTGTTTATGTTTAATTTGCTGGACTCTGATTACGTTTAAGGGTTGCCGGTGTGGTTACATTACTTCTGGGGATCCGGAGGTTGGGGGAGGGGGATTTTGGGGGTTGAATGGTTTTCTTCACCGGTCTGATCTACAGATCAACGTCATTTCGCATGACTTATAAAGAAAGAAATAGAAACTTAACTTATTTTCTGACGTTATAATGTCTAGAAGATTCCTGATTGTAGATAATCGACAATTAAAAGTTTAAGGGCTTGGCTCAATCGTAAGCGTTCCTGTCTTGTGCGGCAAGAGTCGCGGGTTCGACTCCATCCAGGTCAAATATTTATATGATAAATATTTGTGTTTCTTCGGGTGTTAAATATAGATTAAGTATTAGGTATATTTGTGATTCCTGGTCTGATGTTCGTTACGCAAGTGTTTTAAGTGACTTATCTCGGAGGCAGGTCAATGTATAAGATGTTGTAAAAATATATAATTTTTTAATTATTTTTATTTAGTTTAATTATGAAAAAAAATACTTTCGATAGTAAGCGTCACTGTGGCTTAAAGAAGCCGTGTCATCACAAAGATCATTATCGCGTCGTCAACCTAATGTCTTGAAAATATGGCACATGTTGTCGTCTACTTAGTTACACCCCACTCTCACCTATTTCCGGTTTGAAGGGTAAGAGAGCAAGTGAATTTACTGGGTAATGTGGCATAATATCTTCAAGTCACAAGGTTGGTATCGTGATAATGATATCCTTATGATATATATATATATATATTATCACGCGGACTGTATATTTATGTGTCGACTTAGATAAAAACTGAAAAACTGTAGTTTTCAATAGACCTTACGATGCATTACTATTCAAGATTACAGAATCTTTAAAGAACATTTCTGTTGAAATATTCCTGAAGGTAATCCAGATTACATTTTAATCTGCGAAGGAATCGATATACATACTTATTTCTTAAATTAGGGCTATTATGAGTTAGCACAGTTTCGATCTAAGATAGGAATAGCGTCATTCTCTAACAAACGTGCCCACTTTCCTTTCAAACGTCAAATATATTTTAATAAATCGTCAATGAAATTATAATAAAAAAGTAATAACAATAATATTAATATTAACGATAATTATATATACATAATTATATGACCCAAGGGATCTTACAAGTCTAATACATTGATATAATTTCATTAGGCCCACCCAAAACTTGCGTGCCGGCATCATACAAGTCTTAAAACTAAGTTTACTGTAGTTTCATTACGCGAACCACCAGAAAGGAAATTGTAAGAAAAACTGGTGGTGATTAAGGTTCTACCAACACCACCTGTGTAGTAGTTGGAGCTGAAACCCCCTATCGGCGCTATCAAACCATTGTCTTAAAGATAATGGTTAAAGAAATTCAATCGTAAGCAGTTTTGTCGTTGACATAATCTTCAGAGCAACAGATAGCTTCGGACATAAGCTTATATTTAATACATTTATTGAATTCATTTGGAGGTAAAGCTGTTATTCTACTTGGGATTTTATTATCAAATCTCTTTGTTGTTGTTCCGGAGTTAATAAACTAAAGGAGTTTTATTGATATTCGTTGTGTGGGTAGATTGATTAATAAGAAAATACGGAAAGTATTAATTTACACAACATCTTAAACATTGACACTGTATTACATTAAACAAGAAAAGAATTCGAATATTTAATTAAATAAAATTTCAGGAAATGATAAACGTGAAATTTGTCACGACAAAATGGAGCAGAAATAATTTAAAGAAAAAAAATTGTAGTTAAAAAAAATTTATTGTCAATTGAACGTCAAGAAAATGGTTTAAGAGTTTTTTAATTTAATAAATTACGATATAATTTATCCACCGGATGACCACTTGACAATGACCAGTAATAATAAAACTGTGAGGTACCGACAGTGTAGAATAGTACCTCCCCCTATACCTGGTGTCGTAGAAGCGATGAAGGTATCAGTGACGACAAATACAGTTGGTATATTCATTCAATATAGTGTGGCTCAAATGCACAGGTTGGAGATAGAAAAAGCTGGGCACTTCGATTGCTAGCACGCTTACCCAGCGCGGCAATTATGTGTAAAATTCCCCTTCTCTAAGAGAGGCATATCCAGCAGTGAACTTCCAATGGCTGATATGATGATGATAATGATAAAGAAAACCATTTATTTAATCTTACAAACGATAGCACAAATAAAGTAATACACAACACAAATTGGATTGACCTATTTGTTAATATGGAGCCTGAATTGGGCGAAATATATAGCTATATATAGTTTTATATAGCCTAAAGCTACAGGTCACCAGACTCCCACTCTGGAGAATACATCAAAGATAATTCAGTTTGGCATCATTATGGCTGTACATTGGATGTCCATTGCTGGACATAGGCCTCCGCAAGAAATGGGGAATTATGCCCATAATTGCCGCGCTGGGCAAGAGTGTTGACATTCGCAGAGCGCAGCTTATGTATTTAGCTGCGATTTTTTGGATGGATATACCGCCATCCGTCGGTCGGCAGAAAATTTTTTGTCATCATCATCATACCAGCCATTACAAGTCCACTGCTGGACATAGACCTCTCCTAGGAAGGAGGGTTTTTGCCCATAATTGCGGCGCTGGGCAAGCGTGTTGGCAATCGCAGAGCGCAGACTTCGCGACAAGGATGCTGCTGCCCATCCCCACCCTGTGCATTTGAGCTGCACTGTATCGGGTAGATATACCGCCATCTGTCGGTTTTGGTACCTATTCTACTCTGCCGGTACCCCATTTAATTTTTAAATGTAAATTATTACAAATAGTAAACGCGTAACTGTTTGAAAAATATTTATTATTTCCCACAAAAATGCTGTAACAAATCGCATAGAATTTGCAGTGAGCAACACAATATGTACGTCTAATTTGGCATAATTGCGGCGGCAGACAAGCGGGCGGTAGGCCCTCTCAGCCTACCCTTTCGCCTGAGGCGGTAGACAGCGGTAATAGACCAAGGGCCGCACAGTCAAACTTTACGTAGGTATTTATCACCTATATTAAAAAAGCAATTGCCTGGACCATTCTTTTTTATTGACATTTGCAATTTTCACATTTCACATTTTGGCGGGTTCAATGGCGCATTTAGTAGTGTCTGTTTTTGACACATAAATTCGGCAAACAAGCATACGGTTCGTGTAATAGAAAGCGATATAACATGGATATCACTAGCTCGTTACCAACCTTGTAGTTTAAAGATATTATATCACAACTCTCAGTAATTTCACTGTCTCTCTCACCCTTCTAACCGAAATACAGCAATGCGAGCTATACTCGATATACTTCTTTTTGTTCAACATTAAAAAGAACACAAGAACATCAAAGAATCATGGAAGAAGTAGGTACAAGAGGCGCCCTTATCGCTCAATACAATTTCTTGCACCTTTAGGTAGAGATAATGTTGAAGCTGGTTGATGTTTGAGGTGAATTTAACAAACATACATATATATAAACATCTAAATATAAATATACACACACATTCAAATACATATAAAGAACATAGTTACAGAAGAAAGGAGATCAAAGTGATAGATAATACTTCTTCACCATTCTGTTAAAAATAGAAAAACGGTACCGCAGACGGCATTTGTAAGAGGTCTACCTCTTATGGTGTTCCTATCTTGTGCGTCAAGATACGCTGTCCCCACAGGACAGATATTTAGATAAATATTTGTTTTTTTTTGTGTCTGAGTGTTAAATATTTGACTAATGACATTTGTGGTTTGATGTTCCAGTTCGCAGCAATTTTGAGGGGAGTTACCGCATGAGTCTTACTCCATGAGAGAAATGTTGTTGGGCTATTTTCCAATATTAATTTTTATATTCAAGCCCAATTTCTTTTTTAGATTTATTAAATAAAAATTCTTAGTTGTGAGGTACCAGCATTGTAGAATAGTACATCCCCCTGCACCAGGTGTCGTAAGAGGTGTCTAAGGTACCAGAACCGACAAATGCCGTTATATCCATACAAAAAAGTCAGCACAAATGCACAGGGCAGGGAGAGGCAGCAGCTTCCCCGTCGCGAAAGCTGCGCTCTGCGATTGTCAAAATGCTTGCCCAGCGCGGCAATAATGGGCTAATGTAGCGGTACATTAGCCCATTTCTTGGGAAGGCCTATGTCAAGCAGTGGACTCTCATTAGCTGTAATGATGATGATAATGATGATGATTGATGACTCAGAATCTACATAGGTTTTATCTATAATTACTAAGTGTGAATTACCTTTTTAAGTATCTTTTAGCGTGATTTTTAAATATGTTTCTTTTTTCTTACAGAGTTGTACGTTTTATACACCTGTAAGTAATAATACAATTAGTAATTTACTACTAATATCACAAATATACTACTTAAATATATATATATATTTAACACCAGACACAAAACAAACACAAATATATCATATTAACTCTGGGTGGGAATCGAACTCACGATAGGATCTCTACCATCTGCACCATTGGGCCCGTCAATATATATATATTAAGTAAATGATCTTTTATTTAAATAAATAAACAAATTATCATGTTCATTCCGCCGTCCCTTGTCCCCAGACCTACGCTTCCTCCGTACCCTTCGCATTTCCGAGAAGTCGTCGGCTAATGACTAATTTGCGTCTAATTGGTCTTGTAGTCCGGACGGCGATTGTGCACTCTCCCCCACTCACTCCCCACCATTCCGGACCTCTTGGCAAGGTGCGAAATTTCAATTGGCTTTTTTCTATGAATAGCGAATTTTGTATGATATTAGAAAATGTTACTGTTTCATAATTGCAACATTTTTAATTTTAATTTATTTCTTCATACAGGGGTTTTTTAACTTGTTAAATTTTTTTGTTCTTCGTTTCTGTTACGTTGTGGTAACTGTGTTGGCTACTGCGTGGATTGGAACGCGAACGTATGAAATTAAGAAATAAAAAAAAATGAAAGTATTTAGTAATTGCAACCTTCAAATCCTGACAACATTTTTTGTAATTCTTAAAACGGGAAGGTAACCAAAACGTCGTACAAAATATTAAAAATAAAATTAAACTCGTTGGAAGGCTGTAAAAAGAGTAATTTTATTATGCAATGTATTAAATAACTATTTGGGTTTTGCAGTTGATTCATGTAGTTCATCTGACTGACTGACTGACACATCAACGCAAAGCCTACACAAATAAAGGTAAAAACATGAAATTTTGAACATGTAACTCTTACAACATAGGGGAGCAATAAAAAAGGATTTTTGAGAATTAACCCCAAAAGGGGATAAAAGAGGAGTACAAGGTTACTATGAGACATTGCAGTTACTGAAGCTATTATTTTTGTAAGAACTTTTCAATTCAATGGGAATTCGTTCGTTCGTTTCAAACGTTCAATCGTGTTATATATTTTTTTTTTGATAATCACCCCCTATTTTTACCCCCTAAAAGGGGAATGCAAAATTGCGGATGAAAGTTTTACAATTTAACAACCGCCGGGCGCTGCTAGTACCTACAGTAATAAAGTATAGTAAACGTAAAATGATGACCAATTACCTAAATTTAATCAGGCAGTAATTGGTCATAATTTTCATTTGGAAATGTAATAACATGCCCTAATTTAAATACAAATTAATATTATTTGCAATTATTTAAAATCGCTAACGTCTACAAGACGTAGACCTCTTAAAGTATCTTCTGGGTTGCTACTTCACTTTTTGCATTTTTACCGGCAAACAGCAATGTTCGCATTGCGGAGGCACTAAAAATATATTTTATATTTATTTATTATTTAATATTTTTTATTATATATTTTTTAATAACTTCCCACAACGTCTCATATATTGACCTGACTCCGTAGTAAGTCGCTTAAAGCACTTGTGTTACGAATGTCAGACCACAGAAGAATCACAAATATACTACTTAAATACATATATTTAACACCCAGGCACAGAACAAACACAAATATCATCATATAAATATTTGCTCTGGGTGGGAATTGAACCCACGGCCCTTAGTGCACAAAACAGGATCACTACCATCTGCGCCTTCGGGCTCGTCTGTACACAGTAAGTAAAAAATGATTAAAATAGGTAGAGTAATTTTGAAGTTCCCGCCGGACAAACAACGTTTTACAAATTTTTATATAAGTAAAAAATAAGGTATCTGATGACCAATTTTTTTATCAACCACATTAAGAAGACACATCATATCACTTTACAAATTGACTGGAAAATATCATCATCATTAAGCCATAGGACATCCATTGACAGATACCTTAGGGCTTAGGTACTAACCGATTTCCGACAATACCAGTGTGTGACCTGCATCTAAGGCTATCATGCAATTCTAGTCAGATCGTCTTTCCACCTAATAATAATAGTGATATAGTCATATAATAGGTATTAATATTTATTGTTATTTAAAACGGGTAAGTTCAACAGAAAAGTTTGCATTAGTCGACATAATTTCAAGGATGTTTTGAACCGTATAGCGACATCTACCGGCATATGTCATATTTAAATACCCATCTATAGTTACGAGTCTCTTATAATGCTTTTGAGTGCTTGCGTTTCAGTAAAAATTCATAGATGTCGCCACTAAGTTTATATTTTTATTTAACTTTCTGCACATCAAAAATACTAGATATACATGACGGACTTGTTGCCGAGAAATTATTTACATTTTTTTTGTTTAAGTCTCTAATTTTTATATATACACTGTTGGTGTATCATATCATATCATTGATATGGTGTAAAAGATGATGTAGCAACAATAGAGAAAGGAATATAATAATGGTTTGGACATGGAGAAAGGATTAATAAAAATAGAATGACGATGAAAATAAATAAATGACAAATATATAGAGCGGAATTAAATGGAAGTGTTGGTATAGAACGGCCGAGGCCACGACGGGCGAGGTCAGAAGTACCATGAATACGAGCGTGTATATGAATAGGCTAATGCGAGTAAGGGAAGCGAGAGAGGCATGCCAAGATCGTAGCAAGTAGAGATCCATAGTCTCTGCCTAGCCCGATGGGACATAGGTGTGATGTATGTATGGCGTATCATATAATGAATAGGTATATAAATAAAGTTTCTACATATTTCTTTAGTTGCTAAATAATAAGACACTTATCAACTACTTTCTGAACTGCACTAACGTTTTCCATTAACCTTTAGATTCTAGATATTATATTTTAAAAGATTTATAGTTTAAACACCCGAGTGTTTACAAAACAAAAATCTTATTTACGAATTTATTCGTGAATATTAAATTTATTTAATTAATTTATTTAAAAAAAAAATTATTTAATTTTTCTCTGTTATTCCCTTGTTAGAAGTATTCTCGAATATTGTTGTACTATATCGTTGGTGATACTTCAATAATGCGTACCTATGTAGCATTAGTAGATATAGTTAAAATTTCGCTTGTTTTTATTAAAGATTCAAGTTTATTAACAACTGTTACATACGCGGTATTGAACTATCCATGACGATATAGTCACCCTGTTTTGAGAATCACATAAGCAGGCCTGAATTAATACAAAAACGGTTTGTTCGTACTTTTAGTTTCAAGCTTAAGCCAAGGTAAAGTTTTTAGAACCTATAATGACAGACTTGCAACGTTCATTCTTGATTCTCTTTTCATGAGACGGCAACTTAGTGACCTTTCAACATTACATTAAATTCTCAAATCTTTATTAATAATATTAGAATTTAAAATAACATAAGACATCAGTGTCAAGAGTGACACTGATGTCTTATATTATTCTAAATCCAGCCGTAGACACAGTGGCGTAGCTAGGTAACCAAAGGCCCTGGGGCAAATTAGTAAATGGGGCTCCACTGCTATGGTGCTATGTAAACATTTTATTTTTATATGACCTATGCGTCTATTCTTATCTAGTCCACTTTCATTCCAGTTCTATTATTTATACCTCTCGTACTTTTATTCCTCATGCTTTATCTCCGCCATATCTGCCAGTCTGTCTGTGTGTTTAACAGAGGTATTTTATGTAAACTGATTAGGTTTTATCAAATAAAAATATGAATACTTTAAAAATGATAAGCTACTTTAAGCTCTTGTTTGTGCACTGCAGGTCAGGTAATAAAAAATATTAGACAGTAAACAACATAAATTACAATTGATACGTAGTTCAAACTGACAACACTGCCAACCTACAGAAATAACTTATTTAGGGGAATTCCCTAGGGATAACTTATGAATTTATCTCAACTGAGTTTTCATGTTTAGGTGGAGTTGCAACATGTAATAATTTTTAGTAGTTAGATTAAAATAAATAAACTTAAGACGTTGATATTAATAGTAGTATAGTATATAGGTAGATTGAAATGGTGCACTCGGTTGTTATTGCAATGCAAATTTAGTAATAAGTAGGTAGTTATACAATTTTGGTTTGTATTTTGTTCTCCAAAAATGAATAAAATAAAAAATATGTAAAATACTTATATATTTCAAGCCAACGAATTCAGAGCAAGTCAACTTTCTTATTACAAATGATATATATATATAAGGAAATGCTGACCGACTGACTGACATATTAACGCAGGGCCTAAACTATAACAATAAAATACTGGAAATTGTGTATAGGGTCTTTTTATAACGTAGGAACACCATGAAAGGGTTTTTAAGAAATCACCCCCTAATGGGGTAAAACCGAGGGGCATTTGCAGTTTTTGAAGTTATTCGAATGAAATTCAGTATTAAGTTCTTTATTATATATACGTGTATAATTATTTTTAATAATTATCCCTTAAGGTGCTGCTACCGTGAGGTACCGGCAGAGTAGAATAGTACCTCTCCCTGTACCAGAAGTCGTAAGAGGCAACTTAGGTACCAGAACCGGCACATGGCGGTATATCCATCCGAAATAATGCAGCACAAATGCACAGGGTTTGTCCAGCGCAGCAATTATCAGTTAAATTCCCCCTTTTTTGGGGAGTCCTATGTTCAGTAGTGGACTTCCAATGGCTGGTGTGATGATGGTTCCTTAAGAGGGTAAAAGGAAGCAGAGGTAATATGAAAGTTCTACAACTTGACCCGGGAAAACCGCAGGGCACTGCTAGTAATTCATATTGTTACGTTCACTGGCAGATGGCTGCATAATAATAAATAGCAATGTTAACTTAGGCTGCATACCATAACGCTACGATTAATAGATAATAGGAGCGAAGTATCAATCAAAAATGTAGCAAATACCGACAAAAAATAAAGGTTTCGAGAGATTTCGTTGCAAGCGCTGCGTGCACACCTGAACTTTCGCAAAAATAATGATAAAGAAGGCGGACCAAGTCGCAGGCACAGATAGTGTAAAATAAAACTACTTTTAACGGCTTTACAATTAAACTATTTACATTTTTTGTAAGAAATTACATTGCGGCAACCGTTTTCGATATGACCTACCTACCTTTTTAATCCGCCAAAGCTGTATTTTTATTATAAGTAGTGAACGCCTAGGTTAGACGCACATGTAAGATACCCGCCCGACAAAATTACCGCGAAAATCGCAGCCCTTCCCCGCCCTCTTACTGGCACAACACTATCATTGACACTGCACATGCATTCGTATAGCTATTAATAGAGCAGTACACCGCGTTCGCCGACGAACGCGTGCAGTCCCTGCCCCTACGAGCGATAACCGGCAGCCCTAGAGCTGCCGGGCTCACTCTGTCCGTTTCTTTTGCTAAATTTCATAATCAAATTCACCCCCAACTCGGGCCCGAGCCTAGGTCGAGCCTCTGGAGGCGCCGTCGGGTGGTCGCCGCCGCGCCCGCTCCGATCCCGCGAGCCTTGCAGGCGCAACCGTAGCGAAACGCGCGCTCGCGGCCGCGGCGTACGCAGGATAATTACGGGCATCGGACCTCTCATCTACGAGGCCCCGCCCTCTTTTTTTCAGTGGCGCTGAAATTGACGTCTGAGTAGTCCAGCAATAGGAGGTTCGTCCGAAAAAATAAACATGTTAGGGGGTAGGGATTATGCTTTCACGCACAACAACATATCAACCTACTCAAATCTGACAATATTTCGCAATCGATACTAATCTATAATAGTGAGCAATTGGGTTCAAAATAGACTGTAAAAATTAGACAGATTTGGACAAGTTGACATATAGCTTACAGTACGCAATAATAAAAGTAGGTACATAGATAATAATAAAAGACAATATATATATTATTCAAAATACTTTATTCTCAACAACTTTATGTATAAAACATTCTCACTGCTTGTATATGTATTTATGTACCTATATTAATATTATATGGACAGCAACTGACTCGCCTTCGCACCTCTATATGTTTTAGTCCTTATAGTTAATTATATATCTTATATGCAAGTGCGGACCCCCTCCTAGCCACCCCTCGCAAATAATCTGGTGGGAAGTAACAAATTATTTTCATAAAACTTTTCTGGAAGACTTACTCTAAACCTTCCCAAAACCAGACACCGGATCCTCGCCTTCGTATGTATAAAATACAACAATTATTGTTACAAGCATATGGAAGATACCTCAGTGCGACCTTTAGATATTCATTAAGAAACAGTTGACACAAAATAGGATTTGACCAATTCCTAAATTTAACAACTCTCGATTAATCTCTCAAATATTAGGTACATTACAATTAATAGTTTTTTACAATTTCGACAAATTCAATGCAACAAGATATAACCTTTTTGACGTATATAAACCGTTATGTAAAAAATATATTTATGTCCATAACATACAGATCATTTTTGCTTGCAATAATTATAGCAGGATCATCGAGCAAATAAGTGTATAGTATATATATTGACCTTCATTGAATTACGGCTACAACTTTATTTGTCAGGTTTACACTGAAGCTAGTATTTTATATATTATTTATTTGCTCGATACTCTGTAATGGATTTCCTAAACTATTTCACAGATAATCTTAAGCATTTACAACCTCACACATGGGTTACAAAAGTTTTAAAACGTACCATTTTGGTAAACAAGCATTTGTTCCGCGTGATGGTTAGCGTCACCACGGCCAACATGAACTCTAGTGTCATTACAAGTGTATCACTAGCGCGTTGACCTTGTAACTTTGAAATAATCACATGTTACATAGCGACTTCACTGCTTCTCTCACCCTTAACGCCGGAAAAAGGACAGCTTATACGAGAACAGCAAATAGGTGAGAGAAAAAGGGCTATATAGACGATTTTTATACCAGGTTTACCATTAAGGTATTATAATGTTTTATACTTTGGATAACCCATGAGTAAGATTGCATAACATCTGCTTAACACAACCTATAATGCGACCAATTCACGAACAACTGGCCTGCGGGATGACTGAAGCAAAAGATATTTTTTAGTTAGGTTACATTCCATTTACTCTTGCTCGATTTTTTAAAACAATTGGTATGTTGTTGAAGGACGTTTATTTGCTATATGCATATATCATTCTGGTTGATTTCTGTACACAAATCTACAGATATAAACTATACAGATCTGGCAAATTTTCTCAAAAAAAATATACTCTACGTAATAGGAATTGAGTTCAAAATAGTGCGAGCCTTTGACAAATTTATTAGGAACCTTGTCTAACAAACATGTATGCAAAATGATATATAAACACTAAATTTAGTAATTATGGATCCCATAAATTACAATTTGTTTTTAATAGTACTCTTCTCTATCTATATTTTACTTTCCATTATTACGAGTAAGACTACTGGCTCCCTCTGCGTGGAACTAAATGACAGTTACTAACATATATTTGTGCGTAATATGCGTAATGTGCGGTGATCAATTTAATTACATTTTGGGTGATTGGATTTTAATAACTGCATAAAGGACGACATTGATATTTTGAATAAAAGTTACTTTCCATTTGAATGGCAAAACGTTACCTTGAACTAATTCTAAAGTGAACAATGCTCGGTGAAGTAAGATTGAGGAGACTAACAATTCTACTTTCACTTAACACTCAACAATAAAGTGAAAAGAATATACCACAAGCTGATCCCAGTCTAAATGGTCGCTATGTAGTCATTCTATTTCACATTTTTGGGTGAGAATGTCTTCAATACAACAATAAAAGTATACACTAAACGCTAAGTCCAAAATAAGACAAAAATAAAATTCACTAATCTGTTAGTTTCGCTATCAAAGTCTAACAACATAATTTGACTGCAATAATATCTAAAACTACAAGCCGATTAACTATTTTTTTAATTTATCCTTTTTTTACTTTTTTCTTACACGTATGTATATATATATAATGTAAAATCGAGTATTTTAGTATTATGTAACAAACGTCTTTGCTAAATTAGGTCTGGGGGTAGGCGAGCTGCCAGTGACATGTGACGTCACAAGTGACGTAACGTGTGACGTCATACTAAGTGTGTACGTTTTTCTAACAATATGGAGTCCACAAGCCACAACAATACAAAACAGCTGATTTTATATACTATTTTGTATGTACAAAATCCCAATATCTTTAACAGCTTATATGTCATGCTGTGTTAAGTTTACGTACTACGCGAGGCTTAAAAAGGGGGTGGGGAGGGAAGTTCGGGAGGTGACTGGGGCAACGGATACGGTATGTCCATCTGAAACAGTGAAGCCTAAATACTACAGGGTGGGGACACGCAAAATTGCGGAGTTGCGCTCTGTGCCACCACGCCTGCCCAGAGCGGCAATTATGGGTAAAACTCCCCCTATCTTGAGCTATGTCCCTATGTCCAGCTGTGGATTTTCTATAGCTGTTATGATGATAATGGTGAATATTTTGTTATTTATTAATAAATAAATAAATTTCCACATCTCATACATTGACCCAACTCCGTGATAACTTGCACTGAGCACTTTTGTTACGGATATCAAAGAACATAAATTGAACACCCAGACACTGAACAAACATAAATACCACCATATAAATATTTGTTCTTGGTGGAGATCGAACCCACGACCTGTGGCGCTATCGGGCCCGTCACTTTTATAAAGATTGATAGGGAGTGGGGACCCGAGGGAAGGGAAGGGGGGTTAAATAATAATAATAAATTCACACATCACAAACATGGAGGCGACTCAATCACATCCTTGTGCGGATCGAATGCAGCAACGACAGAGCAAAAAAAATTGATGCTAAAAACATCAGATGAGTCGTGGAAGCCCTCTATATACAGCTCTGATCTAAAAACTTGGATACCCCATTAACATATTCAATTTGAGGACCGGAATCAAACTTATAAATTTACCTTTTACAATACAGCAAAGCAAGTAAGCCGTGAAAAGAAAATAATCGCAAAGAACACAGGTGTTTTTTTAAGTATTTTTTATTTATTATATATAAAATTATGCCTATAGTTAGTGGACGTAGAGATTTGCTTATTTTTCACAAAATAAATGCATCTACATAATCTATATATTCTACAAATGTATCATTGACCCATAAACGTCTGTAAAACGTGCACACTTAATGGTAAGAGGTCCACGATTCAATTCCCCGAGTTTACATCCGACTTAATTTATCCAAAAACTCAAGGGAATGACTATCTATAACAACTGGGCGTTGATACAAACATTCGCAAACTTAAAACCATTAAAAATAAGCTTATATTTACGTTAAAATAAATATCATCACAAAAGATAAACACAATATCAGCTAGTAACTTTGACTAGGTATTCAATTATGAACATAAAGGTGATCGACGTAAGGATTAAATTCCTGTATTACATTGGTATAGGCCAACTAGTTGATTTTGATCATGCTACTGTTTTTAATACAAGTTTTAAAAACTAAGTAATAGATATATTTGTTCAGATATATAGTCATTATAGCGTTGATAATATCATATTTAAGTAATTTATTTACTGAAAATAATTAAAACTAATTACACAATATAATTCAGCAAATAAGTACACAATTAGATAATAATTAAGACTGTCTTTACGTACGACTAGCTAGCGGCCGCCCGGGACTTCGGTCCCGTGGGGGTTCAACTGACATAATCTAAAAACACACCATCAGATACAAAATGTCTTTTCAGAGTTCTGTAGTGGCCATAATAACTAGTTATTATAATTACTGTATTCGAACTGTTTCTAGCATTATTAATATATAAGGTCATTTTTTAGAAAATACAAATGTTTATAAAAATATTAAAATAATATTTTTAAATATTTAAGGGGAAATTAAAACAGCCTGTATATTGAGGGAATTACCACTACGTACACACTTTTCAATAGTAATCAAATTTATCAAAGACTGCACTACTCAGACAATGAAGTGAAACTGTTTTTTTTTAAATAGGTCACTAATTAATAATATGAACGTGAGTTACCGGCAGCATACTTCCAAATAAAAATGAGGACATAAGAAGAATGTCTCATAGACAGGCGTTTACAAAAAAATATAGGTAAATGCAAACATATGTGTACTAAAAAAATCTCTTATATAGGTTTAGATGTAACTTTCTAAATTACTTAAAATGTACATAAATCTCCACAAATCTGTTAACATTTCTCAGTCGACAACAGTATTGAATGGCGAGCATGGACTTCAAAGTTGGATGTGGAAATTTAACAGATGTGTGCAAGTTTACCTGTAGCTTAGTGTATACTTTTTTAATTTTACCCAGCTTTGTTTGGATTATGAACATAAGTCAAATTCTAGTTGGCCCATTAGCTTAGCTAGTGCAATATTTAAATTTTTGGCACTTATCTCATAAAAGGTTTTTAATTAAGACTTTAATATAAAATATAAGGGAATCCCACCGCAATATCTATTTGGTTTATTAATATACTCTTCAGTGAATAATACATGTACCTTCACAGAGGGGTGGATTCATGTCAAGTAGTGCTTTAGACATTCTCTTTTAGAAAGGAAAAAATAATTCAATGCATTATCTACAAAAAGAATATTTATTATAAAAATTCAAGTTTTACTATACAAAACAAAACAATTTGGCGATGGAATCTATATTTAAATTTCTTTTTTAAATAATTATTTGTAGCTTTTATGCTTTAAATATTATAATATTTGTGCATCCCTTTAGGCTGTTTGGAGTCCATAAAATTGCACACTAATGTTATAAACAATCAAGTAGTTTGCAGTCATATGTTCGACTTAATTTAAAACTATCTAACTAATAGTTTTTATTTGTAGCAACACAGTAAGTATAAATTATTACTCTTTATTAAGGTTCGAAGATAATTGTTATATCAAAACTGATTTCATTCACTTATAATTAACAGTCAAAACAAAAATATTAATCTTTCGCAAAAAAAACTACATGCTACATATTAAAAAAAATCTGTCGATTCCTAATTACAACTGAAACACATACAGCCAAATTTTTTTACACGTTTCCTTTGCTTACATACAAAATATTTACATATTGCAATCATATATAAAGACTTTATTTAAAGTATGGGTAATGGTAACACAGTGTTCTTCATTTATGATTTTGACACAGACATTAAGACCAGACTAGTTTATGAATATTTTTGCAATATTGTTTCAAATTACCATCTATAGTTTTGCCAAATATTAAAAGAATGCTACAGAACGACTACGCGATTATACGAAACAGCCCTAGACCCATCCCTAAAGTAATTTAAGCACCACAATTGCTCTGGTCATAGATTTACATTTATTAAAATTTTTAGATAATTTTTCAAAATTCGATATTCTGAATCCACTAGTTTTAAAGCCACTTAAATTTATACTAAGCCTCTTTGCTATCGTATATATTTTTACATTAACAGACTAACGGTAATCTTCTAATAAAAATGAACTCGTTCCATATTTCCACAAAGCAGAGCCATTGTCATTATCACGCATCATCACTTAGAAATATGGTCAAAAATACAACATAAACAACTGTCAAAAAAAATCATTAGAGGTAGTGTTAATTAGTTATACATAAGAGCTATGTACGAACAAATACATACAATTTACATAGTTAAGACTACTATTTACATATGAGGTATTCAGACTACGCTAAGGGAAATGACGTACTAAGACATTTAAACTAAAGGAATAGAGAAAGGTACAAAGTGTGAGCAATTAATCTCTCGCGGCGAGCGTCTTTGCGATTGAGCAGCTCACCACGGAAGATGACAGATGCCGGTGCGTTTGACACGAACTGTCACATTGACAGAGGCCATCACCGATTGAAACTGTCACATTGACCGGAGGCTATCACTTCACTTCACTTGAACGGCTGCCAATGCCACTTACCCGATGGATGGGTGAGCGTCAGCATAAGCCGGACAGCGAGCTGGAGGGGTGCGTCCGTCTCGTCGTGGGGGAGCCACCGTCAAGGTTTGTCGTCGTAACGTTTCTTGTCTTCCTTCCGCTGGCTGAGTTTCTTCTTCATTTCGAGCAACATCTGCTCGAAAGACATGTCCTCAGTGCGGCGGGCTGGCACCGTCGCCTGCCCGTGGAACGCGCTCTCGGTGTATTTAGCTTCCAGGCCATCTGTGCGACACAGTCATGATGTTAGTACCTACCTATGTTTCAATTTAGTTAATATGCCTTTATAGCATTTAGCGGGTTCTATGAACAGATGTGCACATACAATCTGTGCGAATATTTTGTTTACGTCTTTTGCTCACTTGTAAGAATGGCGCCACCGTCTTTGCAATATACGATTCGATAATGCTCGAAGTGATTTATAAAGAGGACTTAGATGTCAAATTTATAAATAATGTATGTAAATTGACTAACATAACAGGTGTAGGTCAGAGCAATTTCATTATCGAACCTGTTCCACCTGTTCTTGTCTCAGCCAAACAACAGTTCCAATAAGCTTTTCCAAAATAGCAGACTGTTCCTGTTACCATTTGTATTAAGTTATTAAGCAAAACTGTTACTGCGAGTGATAACTGTTCCGAATTGCACTCCGCATGTTGTGGAACAGTTTTTACAATTTTGTGAGAATAGTTCCAAGCTATTATTTCAGGAAATCTGTTCCCTTTGAGTGAAGATATATACACATTTGAGAACAAGATAGTTGAGTATGTCCTATACACTGTTATTAATTCAAGTATAACTCACCGAGATCCGCATAACTCTGCCTACAGAAGGCACGTCGGCCACCGAAGCCGACATCATATTGCGGGAAGGTACTAGCCGCCTCCACCGCATTCCACGCGTCGCGTGCGTGTTTGTACGTCACGAAGCCATACCGGGTCCTGTCAAGCATAAACATACCAACATAAAAATGTTGCCCACTCAAAATCGTAGGTTTTTTCCTACATGATTGCGGCGCTGGGCAAGCGTGTTCGCAATCACAAGGAACAGCTTACGCGATGGGGATGCTGCTGCTCAACCCCGCCCTGTGCATATGAGCTGCAATGTTTCGGATGGATATTCGGGCACCTGTCGGTTCTGGTACCTTAGTCGCCACTGACGACACCTGGTGCAGTCGGAGGTACTATTCTACTCTGCTGGTACCATCACTCACCTAACTACTTTACAAGTCCAAACATTAGCTCGGACGACTAATATTCAGACCCTAGTTTATCTTAACTTTTCCTCGCTTTATCTAAAATCTCTACATGAATACAGAAGCTCTGATTGTTTGTTTGTTACGATTTTACTCAAAAACTACCTGAGCGATTTGAAAAAATCATATGTCCTATAAAATGTATCACTGTATTAATACTGTAACGGGAAACTTTTCGGTTGAAACTACATAAATACGTCGAAGGATCCATCACTTAAAAGAAACATTAGAACTAAACCATTTTGAATCTTAATCCATATGACATAAGGTCGAAAATAAATATTATTATGGAATTATCCGATATTTGAATCGCGAGCAGAATTATAACTAAGTAATATATAATAACTCACCCGTCTTCCTTGCTGTGTAGTCTAACTTCCATTACTAGACCGAACTTAGAGAACTGATTCCTGAGTATGGACTTGTTGATGTCCTTTTCTAATTTACCGACGAACACTATCCGTCTCTCTTCCACGGGCGTGTTACTTTCTCTGCAACAATGGTCGATAATTATTAAGTACATCATATTTAGTAATATTAAGCTTATATACTTCTTGGAACATTCTTTAGTACTTCATTTGGCTAATACTATTTGGAACAATCTTTGGTACATTAATTTGACTGGTAGAAATCTTGGAACATATTTTTGGTCCGTTGATAGGGTTAATATTTTTGGATTAATATTATACTATAAACGCGAAATTTTGTACGGTGATTATTGATAGTCTGGAATAACTATGGGCTACTTTTTATCCAGAAAAAATGTTTCCGTGAGGTAACCTGGATTTATTTTCTACAAGTGTTAGCACGTCTTTTTGCACAGTATAGCTGGCAAAGATATAAAGATCTCGCAGCAAAAGTCGCTGGCGGAAAGATGGGGCCCGATAGCGCAGGTGGAGATCCTATTTTGTGCAACAAACGCCGTGGGTTCGATCCCCACCTATATGATGATATTTGTTCTATGTCTGGGTGTATATTATATGTATTTCAGTATTCTATTTGTAAGTCCTCTGTTATTTGTTGTCCGTAACACGAGTGCTTTAAACGACTTATCTCGGTGTCAGGTCAATGTATAAGTCGTGAGAATAGATAATATAAAGTAATTATAAAAATGATATATAGTGAGCCATAGGTATAAGTTATTAAAATCTCACATCATCAATCTCACAAGTAGTGTGTGTAATAACTAGCCATTGGGATGTCCACTGCTGGACATAGGCCTCTCCAAGAAAAAGGAGGTTTTTTGCCCGTAATTGCCGCGCTTGATGGCAATCAGTTGTATTAATACATACAATTCCTAATACAATTTAGATAAAAGAAATAACTTTATTCACTCCTTCTCCACAAAAAGTTTAACTAAACCAGATTTTTAAGTACACTTGTTTAAGTGCTCTAAGCGACTTGTCATCGAGTCAGGTCAATATTCGAGATGTTGTGTGAATTGATACCCTCAATCATCCCTAGGAATCAAGGTACCCCCGCATAACGAATATTATTAAAATCTATGGTCGAATTGAATGAATGCAGTACCTGTCTTCAGAACTGTAACCCCTGTATTTGGTCCTGTATTCTTCCCTCTTATAAGAACTGCCAGAGAGGCTCGACTTTAGTGACTCGCCCGAGCTTGATGCTGTCGACGCAGAAGACGATGATGATGTACTGGAAAATGAAACCTTCATTAGCACCTTTATATCTAATATATACATTTCTCGTGTCACACATTTTAATTTAATTAAGTTTATATGAAAACTCTGATAAGGTAAATTTTATATATATATATATGCGTTTCTTATATGTACACAGAACAAACACAAATATCA
Organism: Heortia vitessoides; assembly: GCA_020976665.1. Lineage (NCBI taxonomy): Eukaryota > Metazoa > Arthropoda > Insecta > Lepidoptera > Crambidae > Heortia > Heortia vitessoides. The sequence continues at coordinate 10,460,757 of JACJUM010003317.1, forward strand.
TCTTAACTTACGACTTTTGACTCTCTCTACCATCTGTGCCATCGGGTCATTCAAGAGTATAGTAAAAACTTCTTATTACATATTTTGTGCTATTTCAATATAGTATTTTATTAAAATTAGATCAGGTCGACAAACAAGCATACAGTTTGCGTGATAGTTAGCGTCAACACAGCCTATAACGCACTTAATATTACAAGGATATCACTAGAGTATTGCCAACCTTGTCACTTGATTATATTAATGTCACACTATCCAGTAATTTCACTGCCTCTCTCACCCTTCAAACCGGAACTCAGCAATGCGAATACTGGTATTTGGCGGTAGAAATAGGTGAGGTACCTTTAGTATAAAGTCTACCTCATATAAAATGACTGTTATAGTTCCGCAGAACACGGAATCCCTGCCTTAGACGTATAGTCAATAAGCACAACTATCTCTATAGCACATTACGCATCATAAACTAATACAGATAAGATTACTTCTTACAGATAAAACCAACATATCTGCTTCACCTCAAGCCCCTAGATTTTATCTTAAACTGAGCAAAAGTATGTTACAAATTTAATCAACTCCGACATATCTCTTTCATGTCCTTAACCTTTGGTGCAATTATGAAGTGCAACTCTACGAAGTTGCCTTTGTACCATTTTGCTAATAAGCTTTTTTTGCGCCAAAAGCCGCGGGTTCGACCCCCACCCATGACAAATATCTATGTGCTTTTAATAGAACATAATTTGAGGCCGTTATACGAAAAGCCCTTACCCACCATGATGTATGAATTACACCGTTCTGGGCGGATACACCGCCATCTGTCGGTTCCGATATAGCTACAGTAACAGCTAGTCTAGTCTGATCTAGATATAGAGTCTATTAGCTTATTGATTTCCCATACGAATTTCATAAATTTACTAGTGGTGATACTTTTTTTAGTTTTTTGTCTTAATTTATAATTTGCCAAATCTGAAAGCGAAGGAAGACGTCAAATATAGAAAGAAGTATATTACGTACCTCGACGACGAATACGAGCTTTCCGAATTGGTCGATTTCCTCAACGGGGGCGTCATGGAAACGGTCGGCACAGTTGCTTTTTCCACCAAAATGTGCGGGCTCAATTTAAGTCTTTTTACTACAGGGCTCGGGGAGCTCGGCCGGCGCGGCGACGGCGAGCGCCGGTCGCTAATCTGCCGGCGGAGAGACGGCGAGCGGCGGTCACACACAGACCGACGGGTCGACGGCGACCGGCGGTCTCCACCCGACCGGCGAGACGACGGCGACGGCGACGGACGACGGTACGGCGAACGCGACCTCCTTTTCCTCTTATACGGGGAATCTGACCGCCTATAATGTCTGTAGCGCCCTCTCGAGCGAGACCTGCTGCGGCTGGGCGTTCTGCGTCTTCTTCTGCTGCGAGACAGCGACCGCGATCGCCTCCTATACTTGGTCTCGTATCTGTCTCGGGACCGCGAACGTTTCTCCTTCGACTGCGACCGCTTCTCAGGTCTCATCTCTTTCTCTTTTACCGCCACGGCTCTCTCATTTTTTTGTGCCTTTTCTTTGACGGGTAGCAGCGGGCTGCCCTCGCTGGACATCGACATATCGCTGTCGTTCCTCTTTCTATTCGAAGGGACTTCCTTGTGGACGACCGTAGTCGCCGGTTTCGGGGGTAGTTCGGAGAATTTTGGGTAGGGATCCGTCTGTATGATTACAGAAAAAGATGCCGGTTTTGATCTATTTTTAACCAAATGTAGTATAACTTTGTCCTCCCCATGTTCGGCTCTGGCATCGTATTCGCGGACGATGCACGTCTTCGTATATTTAAACATGTCCCGCTTCTCCACTGGTGAAATTGATTTTACTCGTCGGTCCACTATTTTGGAGGACTCGTCTGGAGCTTTCTTCAGAACCACGTCTTGGATGCTGGCAAACAGTGAATTGCTGGAGATTTTTGTATCCACTTGTTTCTCCACGCTCTTCAACGCAGCCGTTATGCCCTTGTACCTTTCCTTATCGATCTTGGTTTCGACGTGTTTCTTATCGTCGACGGGGCTGCGTTTATCTGTCTTGACATTATCAAACACGTTCTGTTTCAAAACGTGATCGGATTTCTTAATTTTAAAATTAATGGGTGACTTAGACTCCGCGGCGGCGGGCCGCGGGGACGATTTACTCTTTTCTCTCACTTCTAGCTGCTTGAATATGTTCTCGTCGGTGTTGGTACCTGCACTGACCAGGATTATTTCCTCGTATTCAGCAGGCGCCTGCGGTTTCTCCGGTACCATAGGTACTGGCAATTCCCTGACAAGCTTCATGCCCACTATCTTCATCATTTCGGCGTCACTAATGAGCGGTTGCAATTCCAGAATCTCTACTTTGGGTATTTTGCTCATCACAATATCTTCATCGCGTTTTCTAAGTGCTTCAGCTTTTTGTTTCTTGGTGATCATGAGTATCTTCCTAGATGCTTCGCGTATAGGGTCGAATAATTTCTTAGGCTCAACGACCTGGTGTTTGACAGTATTGTGTCCATTTGGAGGTTGACTTACTGCAGATTTAAAGGTTTTTTCTAAACATAGGTGAGGTGTCATATCAGGGAAAATGGACTCCGGACTCACTGTAGTAGAACTGTTGTTCGAGTTCACTCTCCTCATTTTATACTCTTGCAGGTTAAGTTTTTTCTTCTTTTGAGGTTGTTCTGTCTCTTTTTTGATTGTGATTTCAGATATCCGTTGTAACTCTTCGTCAAACGGTCTCTTTTCAATCTTAGCCAATGACGCCGGTAATTGGACATCTTGCTTATTAGGAAATAATGCTGTATAAAAGTTTTCATCTTTTGAACGGGGCTCTTCTTTTACATTGTCATGGCTTTTTGAAGACGCGTTTTCTTTTAATGAAGTTTCTTTCACAGCAACCGGTTGTTTGAGAGAAGCACTTCCTTTTGACGATATTTCTTTTGCATTGTCTTTATTATTAACAATCTCTTTTTTATGTGCAGTCTTAAATTTGTTGCTATCTACACCTTTTAAATCCTTAGCAGATTTGGCTCTTACATTTTTAACACTACATTTATCTATGTTCGAATGTTTATCACACACACTACTTTTATGTTTTTCAATATGCTTATCTTTCTGAGAGTCTTTATCATCACAGTTTAGAATAACTTCACATTTATTTTTAATAGTTAACTTAATGCTACCATTAGAATTCTGACTACAAGGAGTATCACCTGCTTTAAAAGCATAATTGTTAATCACAGAATTGTTGCTTTTACAACTATCGCTTAAGACACTGGTATGATTGGGTGAAAGTTTTTTACGACATGTGGAAGGTGCTATTGGTTTCACTGGTTGTTTTATGTGAAGTTTTTTGTTTTTGCTATCACTATCATCACGATTGTTCAATTTTTTCTTATTGCTATTGTTACACTTTTCACTTTCGTCATCGCTACTTAGGTTGTACACAATTTTTTTGTTTTTACACGACCTATGTCTAGAATTTAATATTCTGTTATTGCTGGATAACACTTCTGGCTTCAGGAGGCTTTGTCCCCTTTTCAAATTGGGGAGACTGTTTCGCTTTTTGGACGTGCAGTAGTCGTGATCAGAATGAACAGGACTGGGCGTACGCCTGATTGTAGCGTTTATTGTTGACGGCATCTGCAACAACGTACTTCTGTATAATGAGTTCTTTAACAACTTTGGAACACATCAACACACAAGTGAAATAAATACTTACAAGGATTTGTCGCATTTTGTTCTTGTTCAATTGTACGCCGGCGTCTTGCAGGCGCATTCCATTGGTCAGGCTGGTCTTGCTGACAGTCTTCGGCTTAAGATCTTCAGTTTTTAATACAGGCCTCTTGGACTTGGTGTTTAGTTTCTCAGTAGCTTCAAATTGTTCCAATAGTGAATTCAAATTATTTGCCTCTATGACTGGTATAGACGCATCGTTGCATGATTCTACGTCGACAAAGTCATCAACTTCCGCTTTGACATTCTTGATATCTTTCTTCACGGCAATTGGTACTATTAGATCATTTTTTTCTACGCAGAATTCTAACACTGTTGGTTTTGGTATTGGGGTAGAGGTGCAGTTTCTACTTATCTTAATTGGTACTAAAGGTGGTGTACCTATAGGCGGTTCGTGTATTGTGTTGATAGAAGACTCTATTGGACGATCTATTTCCATATCTAAGTGACTTAGATCATCTTCGTTTTTATTTTTAGCCAGTTTAGTATTGCATGTTATTAAGAAACTGTTGACGTCTTCTTCAGTCAACGTGCATGGAATGTCGTCGCTTTTATTGATACTCGTATCCAATTTGTCTTTATCATTGTCAAAGGCCAGATCTGAGAGGTCGAGATTTAGATCTTCAAAGCTCAAACAGGTTTTCGCATCAATGTCCATACAAATATTCATAGGAGAATGTGGCACAGAGCAGGATTTTTGAGCATTCTTCAATTTGGAATATGTAACATCTTCTAACAAAAACTTTTTAAGGTCCTCGATATTTGGAAGTACTTCTAAATCAGACTCATTGATTGCTTCATCGACACTCTGATCTTGTGCTGGTACATTATCCTCAACTGTCTTAACAGCTTCTTCAGCCTTCTTAGATTCTAGTTCAATCGCTATATCTTGTTTATATGGTATTGTATCAATGCGAAACGCAGTACTTTCCTCCTCGACCACTTTGTGTTTAATAAAGAAATCATCTACATATGGTATTCGCGGTACTTCTAAGGAATTTTTTATGAAATATTCATCTACATCGCGAACTACGGGCTCGTCCTTCACATCCAGTATATTCTTATTATCAACCTTTATAAAGTACTCATCAACATTTGAAACTACTGGAGTATCTAGATCTATATTCAGTCCTCCTTGGTATATATCTGTTGATTTTGTATATTCATAATTTTCTGACCTATATTGTTGATTGTCTATATGTGCATAATTAGATTCAGAGGTTTCTATAACTTTATCATATTCTTCCTCTGATGAAACTTCTAAGTCCAAATCTGGATCTACTGTATATATTTGTATTACATCATAATCATCCCCTTCCACTAGTGAGTTATCACCCTCTATCTCTTCAAATTGTACTTCTTGTACTTGAATTTGTTCACCCTCTTCGTCTGAACTAGTGTCTTGGTTTGAATTTTTAACATTAACCTGAAAAGTAAAACAATGTTTCTTCAGTATATTCTTAGCAGATCTTCAGTATATTTTTGCAAATAAAACCAAAAATATAAATATAATACATATAATCATTATTGTTGTGTTATTGTTCAAATGCAAATATTTGTATTAGTAACTAAGCCCTGTTAAATTAATTCACACAACATTTCATACCTAACCTGACACTGAGATAAGTTGCTTTAACATAAGTGATATAATATTGGACAATAGACACAAATATAATACTTAAATACATATATACAATGCCCAGAAAACGAACAAATACAAATATTTATCATTTCAATTTTTGTCCTTGGTGGGGCTTGGGCCCAGGATCCCTGGCACACAAGATAGAGACACCACTGAATACTTATTATATTAGATTACCGAATATCATAAGATTACCTCTAATTCAATACGATCGGCACTTATATCAATCTCTGATACTATCTATCACACATTAAATTTTTTCTAGATTTGGTACTGAAATTGATGAACCATGTTACACTAGCTAACAAGAAAAAAATACCAACTATAAATTGAGCTATAAACTATTTTATCTCTTAAGTTGGATTAAACTGTATTCAGTGAGAAAAATTATTAAAATCAGTTCAGTAGTTTAGAAGTTCATCATGGACAAACAGTAATCTTTATGTATAAATACAATATCGGGAACTGTGATAAATACTTACAGTCTGATTCTGTTCCCAGTCTTGTTCATTGCTCTCTTCCTCATAATGACTTTGGTGGAAGTTGGCATGCTGTGCCTTGTACTCAGGACTGCTCTGGTTGCAACTGCTTTCTGATGAGATTGAGTTGCTGGTAGACCGTATGACCTTATGCCCGATGGTTCGGTACTGGGCTTGATGATATGGTAAATTCATTATATGCGACTCCATATCTGGGAATTTATAATGAAAACATGTTATAAATATATATTTATCCACACCTAAAATGGATGGATGGATAGATGATTGATTGAGTATTCTTATAGTATGGTAGTTTGATAGATGGAAAGCTAAAAGTATAATTCACAGCAATTTGTAGTTTGTATTGTCAATCCAAAACAATGTTTAATGTTTACTAAAATGAGCATTAACATTTTCGTTACCTAAACATGTTTTAATACATATTGAGGCAAGTTTGCTTATTCTGTTTCCTTATATATATATATATGCTAACAAAATAGAAGTATCTTGTTAATAGAAATAACAGCTTTTTAAAGTAGGAAAATAAATTATGTGTGGTACTTATAACAAAAGTAAGCTTTAAATATTTTTATCTCTGTCTATGAGATAAGCTCTAAATTTACGAAGACTTTCACTGATGGGTTGCTTATGTGAAAGGGAGTAACATAGGTTATTATTAATTATTCTTACGGGAATGGGAATTATGCAAGTAAAATCACCCTAATGGAAAATAAGATTCATGAAAATCTATATATTCAAAAATGGCTACTTCTCATCATGTAAGCATATCAAGTTCTTTGATGGTTATAAAAAATAAATAGTGTAAATAGCCATGATGTACCAGCATATGTTGTAGGAGGCAACTAAGGTATCAGAACCAACAGATATCATCATCTGTCCATCATGGCCATGTCATCCTGTCCATCCAATACAGTATAAGCTGGAATTGTCAAGTGCCTTGCCCAGTGCAGCAATTATGAACAAACTAGTTTTAATACTGAATCCAATGAATATTATTGTAAGTAAGATAGATGATTACCCATCACTTTTACTGGACAGTGCACCAAAATTTAATAGGAACAACAACAAAAACAGTAATACTAATACTTGTAAGTGTTTACACAATTTTATATGCATATTAATGCCACCCTCGGCAAGTGTTAGAAATTGCATTTTATTTTATCTATACTAGTAATAGCTTTATTATTATCTACAATAAATACGACTTTATATATATTCAAAGAAACTCCTTAGATTATTAGACAGTATTGACAACTTATTTCTTTTTTTGAACTATCTTAAAGATGACAGGATACTTCAAAACAACTTGTAAACAAACATTCTGATATCATAACAACAAAAAAAACAAAAAGAAATATTAAATAGAGTTGCAAATCTACAGGTTAAATATTTGGAATTAACAGTAATGACCTGGTAATTAGTAGGTAACAATTAACAAGGCAAAGGTAAGGATGTAAGCTACCTGTTTGTAAATTCTGTAGATTGAGATAAAGAAGTATCATTGTATTCAGTAAGAGAATTTTTGAGTTTTTAGCTTGAATATTATCAGTTAGGTGAAAAATAAAGATTGAAATTTACATCACTCAACAAAGTCTAATAAGATAATTTATAGAGAGCAAAAGTTATATTGGAATCAAAGTAACAAACTAAAAATTAATCCCAGTATGTAATATTTTATGTTTATTTACCCTCGCTGCTTAATTGTTTTACTAATAATCTCACCCATCTAATGCTATTTTCCTTATATTCAAAGAAATAACTAGGTACTTGTACTTTTGTAGAAGGACGTCTGCTAAAATTAACACAAATGGATAGTTATAGTTGATACATGTAGTTGACGAAGAAGCAGAGTTTGAGTCTAGCTTAATTTAGAATATTTTATCCATTCAATATGATTATACTAGTTGACCTAATGAAATCCTATTTCCTTAAGTCACTATTCTGTGTCAACTATTTATTCAATTTATCTAAAAATAAAGAAATGTAGGTCAGATAACATTTTGTTAATTTAAAAAATTTAATTAGACCAAGTTAGATAAACACAAGATGTTAAAAAGCTTTTGCTAGATGTCACCTAATATCAACAATGTAAACCAATCCTCCACCTGCAAGATAACCTTAACATTGTTGGTTGATAATTATTTACATATGGTTGCTAAACAAACACATAACCTATGATATTAGTAACCTATCATTACAGATGAATTAACCTCTGCAAAAGCTGTGAATTATCTTTAAGCGGCATTATCAGCGTAACTAAAGCAATGTGCGATACAGTCGCTTATGTAGATAAGGGTCAAAATACCATCATGACACTTTCCAGCTGTCAGCTACACTAAAAACAATCTGCGGTATCACGTGATTAAACATTTTCTACACTAAAACGTCGTAGTTGGCATTAAACAGAACTGAAATTGCAGGCGCACACCGCCAAGATAACGGTTTCGCTATTCGATCACCTTTCTTGCAAAAAAAGTGCACCAAATAAATGTGCACCTTATAGGTTAGGTGTGTGGATATTACCATTTTACATCAAAAAGACCCTTTACAACACATCTTTGAGAAATCCATTTATATAATAAATTTTAGTCGACGAGAATTAACGCTTATTTTTGATGAAATAAGGCCAAAACAAACAATTCAGTGATGACATAAATCGCCCGCGCTAACCTAACCTTGATTGCAGAAAGAAGGTTCGTACAGATTTCTAGTTCAAGGTCCCATGAAAAAACTGAAAAGTCACATGAAGGCGTTACACAAACAAAACTGAAATATCATTGCGACCCGCACAGAAATCTATTTTAAGACAAACAACAGACGAAAAAAGCACTAACCTTTACAACCTCAAGTGACGGCTTTATCCATGTAATTCTTTCACGGGAACTTTAACACTTTTTACACAATTTACTGAACACAGCACTTCCACAGATAAGTTTTTAACACATTGTAACACAAGAGAGTTCATTTAAAAATGTTTTTTCGTAAAAAATTAACACTTCACGAAACATCACATGTTACGAACTTCACGACTACAAGATTCCGAATCCTAATGTTGCCAATCTTAAATTTTTTACGTCAAAACTGATGACGTATGTATATAGGGTACAAAACCTAATTTTATTTAAAATTCAACATTTAAACTAAATTCAGTTGTACCGCTATTAAGATTTTTCTTATAATATCAATTCAGACTGTGCAAGGGTCCTGAACTCTCGAGCAACACTGACTGACTGAATAAATAATGCAAACTGCATGCAGATATTTAAAGCGATAGTGGAGGGGATGAAGGCTTCATCCCCTCCATCATGAAGCCCTTAAAAGCCATTGTTTTGCGAATATGGTTTTTACCTGCAAAAACAATAGAATAAGGCGAGGATACTTTTTAACAAAAGCATTTTTTATAAGGAACCTTTACTTACCCTGCTATTCTACTTAACAAATAAATCGCGTTTTGCCACCCTAAAATATTTTTTGAATAGAACAATAGAGAAAAATGTCTGTCATAAATATCGGCGCAGCTCCAATTTGTATTCTCAACTTTCGGACTTTTTTTTTATTTTTAAAAAGGAATTATTTCATACATAGTATTTGAATAACTTAAACCGTTTATGCAGCGCATGCGACCAAAGACCTCAAATGTGAATAATTTTCCCCGGTTTTGCAACATTTCTCACTGACGTTTCGCTCCTATTGGCCTCACCGTAATGTTATATAGCCTAAAGCCTTCCTCTATAAATGGACTATCCAACAAAAAAATAATTATTCAAATCGGACCAGTAGATCTTGAGATTAGCTCGTTTAAACAAACAAACAAACAAACTCTTCCGCTTTATAATATTAGGATAGATTGTAAAAATGTTCTGAGTATATACAATGGTGTTCTGTTTATAGATGTCTCGTTCATCAAGTCCCGATAATCACGGCGTAAATGAAGGAGCATTGGAAATCATAAGAGAAGAACAATGTTCCCCAGCAACGTCGTCGGTAAAAATTGAAGCCACAACTAAAACAACTGATGATAATGCATGTAGATGTGTGCTTGAAAAGAAGAATATAAATGAAAAGGAAACGGAAGAAGTGGATAAAATTATAATGGAAAAGGAACTCGCCTTAAGGAAAGAATTCGAGCAGCACTTGCAACGTGAAATTGATATATTAAAAGAAAGATTTGACTATATATTGCAGTGAGTTTCATCATCAATACCATATCAACCATAGGACGACCACTATTTCTAGTATAGACGTCCCCGTAAGTGATTTCAAATGGGACTGTAAGCGGCGTGAGTCCAGCGCGGCCCAGCCGTTTTTAAAATTGTAACAGTCAAATTTTCCCTGTGAGAACTTAAATTTTGGTTAGGATTTGGATAAAATTAAGTATACTAAATAGCGAATAGGCATATGATACTTTAAGTTTTATAATACTTTAGCTATTTAACTTATTTAAAGGAAATAATACGAAAGTACATAAAGAATATCTTGATATTCTTTATGTGAGAACCGAATCAAAATGTATCATTTAAAATTATTTAAAATCATAAGATGCGGTATATACTAATACATTTGCCTTGCTCATGAAAGCAGACTTTTGTATAGATTGTAGGGCGTTAAGATTGTAGGGCGGCGTGTTACTTGATGACACCGAGAATATCGCATATTACTGTCTGACGACTTTAAAGCTTTTTACTGAGAACTAATGAAGTCATATAAATAAATTACTAGATTACAGTTTTGTTTACAGTCATTTCGAATAACGTTGATCTTTCCTTAATCAAATAAATGTGTACAAATAGGTATTTAGAATATTTGTAAGGGTTCGCCGTGAGGACAGTTTTCGAAATTGATTATTTTATCATTGTTGAATCAAGTTTATAGTCTTCTAAATAAATTTCGATGCTACCGTAATATATTAAAGTTTCCCAATTCACTGGTTCTATATAAATAACTTAACTTGATTCAATATAAATAACTGAAAACGTCATGAATATTTCGTATTTGCCATAAAGTTGCTTCCAGGCGCAGAAACGTTACAGACAAAACTATTGAAGAGTTGTAAAAAAAACGTTTTTCTACATGCTCTACCCTTATACTGAATTACACAGTAGTTATTGTTCTCTCCGATGGCACATACATAGAAACAATACATTCTTTTAAAGTATCTATGCGATAAATCGTCTTACGGATCTTTTTAGAAATCATATTTATTGAAGTAGTAACGATCGATGATCTTATTAGTAATCATATTGACTTAACACAATGCAGTGGATCAACAAATACAAAATCCGTCCATACTTGACAGCCAATTTTGAACTCAATCTCACGCACTTACAGATTGCGACATTTGTCAGATGACTGTTGCTTATGTTATGTATGTGACAAGACTTCGCATGAGTGAAAATTAAATTCACGCACCATCGCCGCCACGGATTGAAAATTAATTTTATAACATTATTGACAATTAGTTGGTTTGTAGAGTAAACCAGATAGTTGTACTGGGTAATGTGATATAATACCTATCTTCAATACGTATTCATATCCTTTTGATAAAACTAGCATCTATGGGCTGCAGTGAAGCTTACTATCCCGCGGACTGTATGCTTGATGGTCGGCATATTATCTGAATGTTACTTATCCAATTATTCGAGCATTGAGACTGCAAAAATACTGAAATTATTTGCTATTTCTATCAAAAAATTTGTTACGGCATACTAAAATACACATCAGAATAAAACCAAGCGGTTTCATTAATACCACTATTTAGACATCGCGTCCCCGACTTTTTCTGAAAATAGGGTATAACTTCTAAAGATGTAATATAAGTTCGTACTATAAATTTGTGTGTTTGCTTTTTGTTTGTTCGTTTATTATAATTTAACTCAAAAACTCCTAGACCTATTTTGAAATTTTTTCGCCATTAGAAAGCTTCATCTTCGCTGAGAAATATACAATAATAATGAAACATGAAAGCAAGATATGTATTTTTTAACAAATAAATTTAACAACTGCAGAATTAATTAAAAAACTTTTTCATTAATATGAATATCAGCTAACATAAACTATATTTTCCGTCAGTCAGTCACTACGCGTCTAAAACCGCGGCGCGACCAATTGTGTACGTCTGGCAGGTCATGGCTGATGCTGCTCCCCCATATGAGGAATGACAACATAAAAAAATTACTGTAGTCTACTCGTACTTAAAATATAGGTTGATTGTAATACAAGCCGTAAAACCGACGTGTTTTGTATACTTTTGATGGTTTTTGTCTTAACTTTTCTAATGTAAACAATATTTGTAACAATTTACGATGTCAAATACCATAGTGGCAACATAGACTCGTGCAACTAAATACATTGATATCTGTCTTTATAATTAAACTACATTTAAAGGGGATATTTTTTAAACAGTAATGAGCAAATACGTTCCTCATATATGCTCCGGGAGGCGCACCGGGAGAGGCAAGAGAAAATAGCAGCCCTAACTGGCCAGTTGGAGTGCAAAAATTTAGCCGGCCTTACATATGTAATGTGCACCGAGAGAAGAAAGAGTAAAATGGAGAGACTTAGAGTAATTCAAGGTATTACATAATTCATCATTATCATTCCATCAGCCGTAGAACTGACACATGAGGTAAACCTCATACCAAACTCGCATTGGACCTCACTCTCACCTATTTCTTCCGCCAAATAGTAGTATTCGTATTGCTGTGTTCCGGTTTGAAGGATGAGAAAGGCAGTGAAATTACTAGGGAATATGACTCTATATCCTCAAGTTACAAGGGCAACACGCTAGTGATATCCCTGTGATATTACAAGCATCTTAAGGCTGCAGCGACGCTTACTATCACGCAGATTGTATGCTTGTTTGTTCCGTCCGTCCTCTTTGCTAAATTTTCATAATTAATCTCACTCCCAATGATGGCCGCCTGAGCCTAGGTCGAGCCTCTAGAGCGCCCTCGGGCGATCGCCGTCGATCCCGCTTAGATCGCGCGGACCTTAATGCGCGGTCGCGGCCGCAGGGGACGCAGACTGTTTAAAGACATCGGACCTCCATCCATCTGTGCAATTTGAACTGCAGTGTTTCGGATGGATATACCGCCATCTGGCTTTGGTACCTCAGTCGCCTCTTACGACACATGGCAAAGAGGGAGGTACTATTATACTCTGCCGGTACCTCAAGTTTACCGTGACCGGTTTACCGCCCCACGGCTTAATAATATTTATACGTTAATCATGAAAAAAGTAATTGCAACTATAAATTAAGATATTATAATCTATTTTATATCTCAAGTTGGATCAAGCTGTCTGTTTACATTAAGCTACCATAGATTAAAATCGATCAGGCAGTTTATAAGTTCATCCCTGACAAACGTGCCACGAAATTTCAATAAATAAAGATTTACTTCTCTATTATTTAGCCTTAAACCAGCCAATTTAGTCAACTCAGTATATTGTGTTGTTAGAGGGGTTAGTACTGTTAGATTCATAACAAACAGATGTGTACGCATTTGTATTTATAGTATAAGTAGGTATGAATTCATCCAACATTATATCTAGTAGTTAGTGAACTTATTTAATTTAAACGTTATTATAATCCTCATATCAAGGCGAGACTTATTTCCAACAGTAGATGATAAACACATTTTGTCATTTTAAAACTGATTTTAGATTTTTATTTTTAGATTAAACGTATAAAGATTTAAAATGTGATGATTTCCGTTAGTACGAAATAAATACCTATAATTATTAGAAATGTTTGCCGAAAAGTACTTAACCAAAACAGAGCAATAAAAAACAACAAGCAACTTTAACACTTAATGGTATTATAAAATACATCTTGAAAAAAGCAAATGTTACGGCCTTATAATGTTATTGCAGGAAGTTTGTAAAGATAATATAGCTTGCCCTTATTTTTGTCGAAACATTGTTTTAATTGTTTGCAATCGACATTTGTATGAATCGTGTTTATTGTTCGTTTCGTTTTTTGGTGATTCTTAGTGATAATAAAATAATTTAGTTAATTTGTCTGGTGTATTAATTTATATTTATTAAGGAATTTGTTTCCTTTCATATGTTATGCGTATTATTTATAAAATGAACGTACCTACTAATTAGAATATTAAAAACGCAAAAGTTTGTATGGATGTATGTTACTCTTCACAGCAGAAATGCTGAATAGATCTGAACCTGTTCCCGATGGTTGTTCATCTGCTCCCTCTGATCTGACTCTTTATTTCGTCATCATCATCATCATATCAGCCGAAGCCATATTCATTGGCAGATAGTTTACGTAATAAGTAGTAATTTAGGCTATATTACATCACGCTACGTCAGAAAGGAGAGGAGCATTGAAAATGTGGCACAACCGGAAGAAAAAATTACGTTTGTTGAGTGCGCTGCGTGGAAGTTTGTAGTTCGAAATAAAATATACTGCCCCAAGTCACTACTCCACACAGATAAAGTCGCGGGCACAGCTAATTCAAATATATACATATATTTTCCGCCAGAATACACAAGCTATATCCATAGCCTCCAAGCAGTTCTGGCTGATGCTCAAGACCTAATCCTGAAGCTGTCCCTGGGGTATAAGACAGCCGCGAGGGTCGACTACGAGTGGAGGGACAAGATGAGGGATGTCATAAAAGAGGTACTTTCAAGAAAACAAGGATATATTACACTACTCAACAAATAACAAACTTTTTTTTTATCTGAGTTCCGACTATGTGATTATAATTCCTTGTTACTGACCTAATACAAATATATAAATAAGATTTTTACATCACATCTCATTTTCAAGATAAATTAAATTAGTCAAAAATACGATTTTCTTACAAAATAACCGTTAGGTTTTATTGATGCTTTGATTGAAAAGGCGAAGTTTTCTTGGTGTCGCTGGCTTTCCTCTTGTAGTGAGATCCTGGAGTTTCTCTAACAAGGCTCCAACAGTAATCTGCGAGCATAGTAGGCTCCCATCCTCCTTGGAAACGTTTTTCGATTGCAGCCACATCTTGATGAAAGCGTTTCCCATGTTCATTGCTGACTGATCCCATATTTTCGGGGAAAAAGTCCAAGTGCGAATGAAGGAAATGTAGTTTTAATGACATATTACATCCCATTTTGTGATAACAGTCCAACATCAGTTTAATTTTTTGGCGAAATTCAGCGGATTTGTTGTTACCAAGAAAATTTTTTGTCACATCAATAAAAGCATCCCATGCTTATTTTTCAGTATAGTTCAGAGTACGAATACGAATACGCCCTCTTTGATTTTTGCCTCACTAAGCTTTGGAAACTTTTGCTTAAGAAATTGTAATGCAGGACCATTTCTGTTTAAGCGTATTACGAAATTTTTTATGAGGCCTAATTTAATGTGTAACGGCGGCAAAATAATTTTAGCGGATTCAACCAAAGGATCAAATTTAACATTTTTCTGTCCCGGTAAGAGAGAGTCACGTGCTGGACAGTTTTCTTTTATAAAATGTTGTGATCGCGCTCGGCTGTCCCACTCGCAAAGAAAGCAGCAGTATTTGGTATAGCCTGACTGCAAGCCAGTTAACAAAGCAACTACTTTAAGATCTGCACAAATTTGCCATTTATGTTTATTGTATTTTATTTTTTCTAATACAAGTTTCATAACATCATATGTTTCTTTCAAATTAGCGCTATAAGCTACGTCAAAAAAAGTTAAAATTCATATTTCTCAGTTTCTAGACGTGATGTCGAAATAAAATGCCTACATATATTTATTATTAGTCAACATCGATATGAAACAATATGAGCCAAATCAGATATTTTTTTAGTGTTGAGTAGTGATCCGTGTCTATAGCTTAGTCCGATTATTAACTTTAGGATTAATTTCTTGAGCATCTACCAAAATTACCTGCGGAAAGACGCTCCCGAGTTTTCAATTTGTTAGATTAAGTCGACTAACATGCGCACGATCCGCGTGATAAGCGTCACTATAGACTATAGACGGTTTTATTTTCACAAGGATATCACGAGCGCGTTATCATCAATTCACAAGATTGGCAACCTTGTGAATTGATGGTATTATGACATTAACCAGTAATTTCCCTGTCTTCCTTACCCTTCAAACCAGAACCAGAACAAACTATTTATTTCCATTCCATTGGAGTTCAATTAATTTTCAAAAACTCCTGTAATAAAATAACCAATTAAATCTCCCCAGTTTCAAGCGTACGTGTGCCATTTTAACGGTGGAAGTCCAGAAGCGAACCAGTACTTATTCGACCAGCAAGTGCTGCTGGCGACCAACGCGCCCATCACTGACAACCCTGACGAGGACCCGTGCGCTGGTTCTGACGATGATGAAGAACCGACTTTGGATATAGGTATAGACTATGGATTTTTTGGGTAACTAGCTGCTATCTGCGATTTTGTATACTTATAAATTATTACTAATGTTATTAACGCGAACGTTTGTGGGTATGGTGGGTATATATATTACGTTATGATATTACAATATGTTTTTTACTCTTTCCCTGCCAAAACATTTAAATAAGCACGTCATAAAATGTATAAATATGAAAATATGAAAAAAAGATTGCGTGAATAATATTGTCCTTTTTGTTCCGTTTTGCTTGTTTCTTTTTTTTAATATATTATTTAGAGTTGATGCAGTTTTTATTTAGGAGTAGGTATGATATGTTACCGTGGGAAACAACCTATCTGGTTTTTAATTTTCTGTGTAACTGTCATAGTGCTACATGGATTTCATCTCGGAATAACAAGAGATCTTCAGGGATTTAATAAAAATGATGACGCGGACAATTCGGGGATGGTTCCGGGCGCAATGATGTTTTTTTTTAATAATATTGACCTTTTTAAAATCAGCCATTGGAAGTCTACTATTGGACATAGGCCTCCATAAGACAGGGAGAATTTTGCCCAAATATGCCGCGTCGGGCAAGCGTGTTGGCAATCGCTGAGCGCTGCTTTCGCAACGGGGTTGCTGCTGCCTATTCCCGTAATTTAATGAATATACAAATCCATATTAATATTGTTTGTTTGCTTGTTTGTCCGTCCGTCTTTCACGCCAACACAGAGCGACAAATAGACGTGATTTATTAAGTGGATTTTGCTGAAGGGATGGAGAGTAACATATGCATTTTTTGTCTCTTTCTAACCCCCTATTTCCCTAAAATTGGGAGTAGAAGAGGTATGGAGCATTCTACAATTTTTAAGGCTGTAAGCTAAAAATTAGGAGTAACCCCTTAAAGGAAGGAGTGAAATTTATTACCTAGAGGTATGCCAAGATCGTAATAAGTGAAGATCCATAGTCTCTGCATACCCCGATGAGACTTTGGCGTGATGTATGTATTTATGTATATAAACTTTACGTATTTAGTTATGTATGTATGTATATATGGAAGTAGATGCACCTTGAACTGCCTATTACATTTTATTAACTCTCTCCAGCCAAAGGTTGCCTGAAAAAAATCGCTCTATTCGATAAGTCCACCTAGGATATCAAAATATAGAATAAATAATGTATTATTATCTTTTTTGGACACCGAGAAAATAGTTTCAGCTTTTTTGAAAGTAAAGCGCAAGAACTTTTTAATTACAGCAATTGACTCCGTTATCATAAGTTTTAAGCTCAATAAGTATGGAAGTTTCTATAGTCATGCACTAACGTTTTAGAGGAGCCAGACAAAGAGCGGCCGTGGTGGGAGATGATAGAAGGTGACTGTCGACCGTTCGTCATGTTTGGAGACATGGCAGATTTCAAACCACCACAGAGGCGTGCCGTACTCCAGTCTATCAAGGCTGTTAAGACTGCCCCTAAAAAGTGGAAAGAATATGGTAAGACATAAATAACAAAAAAAAAATCACAAGCATCTCATATATTAACTGACTACCCGACTCCGAGCAAGTCGCTTAAATCACTTGTGCTTCTTTATCATACATAAGTGTATTACAAATATGGTACACTAGTAGCGCCCCGCATATTCATTTGCATAAATTACAGAATATTTATAATAACTTTGCACTCCCCCTTTCATGCTCTTAAGGAATGATTTTCAAAAAAATGTTTACACATATTTCATGACTTTCCTTTATACTGAATTTCATTCGAATAACTTTAAAAGCAGCAAAGTTACATATTAAGTTTACAACCCCATAAAACGGGGGTGTAAACCTAATATGTAACTTTGAAGTTACCCCTTTAGAAGGTGAATTTTCAAAAATCCTTTCTTGTTGCTCCCCTATTTTGTAAAAGAAACCACTGTGCAAAATTTCTAATCCTTATAGTTTAGGCCCTGCGTTGATATGTCAGTCAGTTAATTAATCAGTCAGTTTCTGTTTTTATGTATATAGATAAATACATTTTATAGCAGTTAGAACTAAAAAAAATAAAAATATACCTACCTATGTTACTTATCGCTCACCTATTTCTACCGCCAAACAGCAGTGTCAACATTTGTATTCTGTTTTGCTGGGTGAAATTATCTCTGCGGGGGGTTAAGTTACTAGGTAATGTAACCTATACATATTTTTAAGTCACAAGGTTAGCAACGCTACTGATATATTTGTGATGATAGGAGCGTAATCAGGCTGCGGTCGGTGCTACCGACCTGTATGCTATGTTATTGAAAGGATATATTCATCGCATAAATCTCTGCCTAGGGTGGGATCGAACCCACGACCTTTGGCGCATAAGATAGGGACACTACAAATGCGTCATCTAAGCCGTCATATGTATCTTCAAAAGAGGTGCAAAGAGAAGTTAATATGAGTCAACATCATTTTAACCATTGGACGTCCATTGTTGAATATTGTACCTCAACTTAAAAGGGGGAATTTTTACGACAAACAAGCGTACAGTCCGCGTGATAATAAGCGTCACAGCAGCCCATAGACGCTCGTATTATCACAAG
>JACJUM010003317.1:10487935-10519602 GCA_020976665.1 Heortia vitessoides
TACCTTGCGGCAGCCATTTAGAAATCGATTTTCAAGAATCTCGGTTGCCTCAACGTAACCGATCGCTCGAGCTGAAATATTAAAAAAAAATACCGCAGCCATAATATTATATAAAGCCGTTAAAAAGAAGTTTTATTATAATAAAAATACACAAATCATTAGTTAGATCAATACCTACTACTACCACCTACACTGTTTCTGTCAAATTTCATTTTAAATGCAGGACGTTGAGTTAATAATAATAATTATATAATTAACTGAGGCCGTGGAGTAACGGCGGAGTAGAATAGTGCCTTTCTCTGTACCAGGTGTCGTAAGAGGCGACTGAGGTACCTTAACCGACAGATAGCGGTATATTAATCCAAAACAGCGCAGATTTCGATAGCCACCATACCATGCCTGCCCAGCGAGGCATTTATGGGCAAAAATCCCCCTATCTTGAGGAGGCCTATGTCCAATAGTGGATTTTAAATAGCTGATATGATAATGATGTAAATATCTAAGTATTCATATATTGGATTGATTCACAGCGACAGAAATCTAGGAGCCATGAAAAGGAAAGAGTGACAAAATTAAATATCGGCAACAAAAGGGTGAGTCTGAAGTGATATCGTCATTGTAATAGTAATGGTCGTATGCATCCTTTTATCTTTTCACCATTTATATCTTTATATATATAAAAAAGATTAAACGAACGAGACATCGCAGCTTAAATAATACAGGGTGGGGATAAGCAGCAGCATCCTCTTCATAGTTGTTCTCTGCGATCGCTACCACGCCTGCCCAGCGCGGCAATTCAGACAAAAACCCCCCAATTTTGGGACATGTGCTGCAGTTGACTTTTGAAGGCTGATTTGATGATAATGATGAACCGTAACTAAATCGTTTTTCATGTTAGTTTTTATAAGCAAACTATTTTTTTAACATACAGAATAAGTTGATTAGCCAAATATAAGATATGTATAAATAGTAGATGAAAACTAGCCAAGTTAAATCTAGAGCTTCAATTTATGCCTCAGTTGAATGCTTTGTATTTTAATTTTATTTTATAATGTTGTATGTTCTTATAAATAAATTTCAGGATTATTAACAGAACTTTGCACACATTTAGATATCAATTCTTTTGTCAGTTTATAAAAAGTTGACAACCATGCATTTGATCTTGGCCTCCTTTTTCACATTTATGTTTTTGATGGGATGTCATTACTTTTTGTACATAAATTATAAGTAACAAAATTAATACGAAAGGTTTATGTTAAACTACTGTATTTTCCTACTTTTACCGGTATAATTGATTTTACCGTGGTATTTTCTATATTCTCTTATATTATTTATAAAGCAACAATTATATCTTTATCGGTAAAACGACTTAAGATTATAATCTGATAAACAAAGTGATGAGACAACCGAAATCTATCAAAAGAAAAAGTTTTTGTTGTTATTATAATTTCTAAGGCGCAAAGTATTAATAAAAATCGATTTTTAAAAATAAAATTCAATTCGTACAAATTCTATGTTTTCGGTTTTTTACCTTATTTACACGCAATTACCAAGCTAAATGCCTAATTTTAGCTTTCTAGGTCTGTCATCTAGAAGTCGGTTAGAAATTTGATCTATAGGTCAGTCAGTCAGTGAGTCAAGTAGTAATAAAAAAATAAGATTTTTGGAGGTTAATATCTAAATAACCTTGAGGGTTCTTGTTAAATCAAGAGGTTTAAATAACTACAGTAAATTTTATGAGTTTATCTTAAATAAATTTTGAATTATTGAAGTGATAAAATGTGGCTCCAAACGGTCCGTGTAAAAATACACACGACTGTTGCGTCGCCAGTTCTTTTTTTGAACTTGGCTGACATGCAGCCGTGTGTCTCGATCTTAAATATAATTTAGCAATTTACCTTTAACGTAAGTAACAAAATCTGTTTTCTCCAGGTGTCCCTGTATGAGCAGGTAGTGGATGCTATAAGCGAAATGTCTACTGATGATAAAGTGAATGATGATCCAAGGTATTTATGTGCATAAAGAATAATCTGACATATTGACGCTAGGCCTAAACTATAAGGGTTAGAATCTTGAAATTTTTCACAGGGCTTTCTATTATAACGTCGGGGAGCAATAAAAAAGGAGTTGTAGAAATTCATTCCCTAAAGGGTCAAAGAAACTGTGCTGTTTTTGTAGTTATTCGAATGAAATTTAAAATAAAAATTTAGAATTTTTTATTTGAAGTCCTGAGAAACGTGTAAAATATTATTTTGAAAATCATCCCTTAGGAGGTTGAAAAGGGGTTGCAAAGTTAGTTTGAAGTTTTACAACTAACACCGGTGAAACCGTTTGTAATAAAAGCGACGATGCATGCCTGTCTTTTCGAAAACACCACTCTACCGTGCCACTAGATCTGAAAGAGCTAGCTTAAAAACCTCTTTCGGGAAAATTTTATCGATCGAAGTAAATTCCGTCCGCGAAAGAAAGTTTGAGATCCGCCAAAAAACTCAGACAAGTTAATGTATTTAAGGAATCATAATGCTTTATGTTTATCGATGTTATCTTATACTAGCAGTGCCCGCGACTTCGTCCGCGTGGAATAGTGACTTTTGGGGGTATAGTAGTATTACTCGATAAGTGGACTATCCAACACTAAAAATAATTTTCAAATCAGACCAGCGGTTCCTGAGATTAGCGCGTTTTAACAAACAAATTGTTCTCTTTATAATATTAGTATAGATAAATATCGAATTACTAGAAGTATAAGGTATGTAATATTCTAAGGTACGGGCTAACTATATATAAAAAAAATATCGTGTCACGTTGTTTGTCTGGAATAAACTCCTAAACTACAGAACCGATTTTAATAAATTATTGAGAAATATGATAGTTTATATTTCAATTGACAGTTGCAATATTTTGTCCAACCAATGATGCGGTATTTCTACACGAAACAGAGATGGTATACCGCCATATGTCGGTTGTATGTCATCTCTTACAATACGTGGTACAGGGGGGGGCGGGGTACTATATAGCCAAATACGTTTATAAATATGTTACAGCATAAAAAGAGCTGGAGAAGTGGAGGAGGAAGAAAATGAGGCGACCGCATCTCTTCTCGGGTGAGTGAATTAGATTTTTTGTTTTTTTGTCTGTCTACGGCTGTATAATAGAGCCTTTAGACTGTCTACCTGAAATTCTGGTAGGTTAACACGTGTCATATCTTCTTCTAATAAATAAAATTCTCGTGTCACGATGTTCGTTCCCGTACTCCTCAGTAACGGCTTGACCGTTTTTCGTATCAATTTTTTATGCATATTCAGTAAGTCGGCTACTATCGATCTTTCTAACCTCTAAGCTAAATGATAACGGGTGTTCAACCCCAATTATTTTTTATTATGTGGCATTAAAATATACCCAATTTGCAGTTTCCTATCACCAACCCCTGCTTTTTAATAGTCATTTTTATAATTTTATATAATACAATTGGCAGAACAACGTTTGCCGGGAGAGCTAGTTTTAATATATATTTTATGTATTTTGCCGAGCCTGATGCCGCAGATGTTATTGCTCTGGGTCGTGGGTTCATACCCCAGGACTAATATTTAACCAGATCAGGAGAATATTTGTGTTTGTTCTGTGTGTGTGTGTATAAGTGAAAATTTTACAATTTTTCTATTGTCTGTAATCCGTAACACTTATTATGTTTGTTGATTTAAGCGAATTATTTCGAAGTTAGGTCAAGGTACGAGATGTATGAATTTATAATCATACCAGCCATTGGAAGTTCACTGCTTGACATGGGCCTTTCAATGAAAGGAGCACGGCAATTATGGGCAAAAAAATTGCCCATAATTGCCGTGCTAGGCAAGCTTGTTGACAATCGCAGAGCGCAGCTTTCGCGACGGGCATGCGTCTGCCCATTCCCGTCTTGTGCATTTGAGCTTTACATTGCACGCATGGATACCGTCACCTGTCGGTTCTAGTACCTTAGTCACATCTTACGACACCTGCTGCAGTGGGTACTATTCTACTTTTTGTAGGTACATATATAATTAGTGAACATAGGAAATTCACTTAATTAACAAATGTTGGTTTAATTTTTTTTTATTTATTTAACTTTATTGCACAAAATGTACAAATGGCGGACTTAATGCCAGATGGCATTACCTCCCAGTCAACCATTACACAAAACTGAAAAAAATATATATATAGTGGTGCAGGCAATATATATATATACAAAATAAATAAATGTGGCATACATATTTGTATAAATAAACACAATAAATGCATATGATATAAATATATATATATATATAAAATATATATATAAAATAACGTACATAAGAAATAGGGTTATAAAGTTAGAGAAGCAGCATCAGTAAATAAAATTCGGAGACAGCGTTTCAGGTTAAATTTGTTTGGGGATTGCTTAATATTTAACGGAAGCTCGTTCCAGAGTCGTATAGCTGTCACTGTAAAAGAGTTTGTCAAAAAACTAGAGTGATGAGAAGGAGTTAAGAGCGAAAGAGTATTAGAAGAACGGAGATTACGTTCGTGAGAGGAATATAGGAATTGGAATCTGTCCTTTAAGTAAGTTGGTGCGTACGGATCAAAAAGTATTGAAAATAGTGTGGTTAGAACTCGAATTTTGCGACGTTCTCGAATAGGAAGCCAGCCGAGAAGAGAAAGGTAATGGGAAATATGATCGTATTTACGCAAACCGAAAATTTTAGTTTTAGCTAGCGTAATACATTTTAAGGAAATGTCATACAATACATCCATATATAAAAATAGATTTGAAGTGTCTGTTAGCAATTCCAAGTTAACAGCTTTTCAGTAGCTGTGTATAAAAATATCTGTATATAGTATTGACAAAAATAAAAAGCCATTAAATCGATATCTGTCTGTTTGTTTGTTCTGGCTTATACTGCAACGATCGTACCGATTTTAATGGGACTTCCAGACAGATGGCTGCTATTATAAAAAAAGTAGGCTACTTCCATTTTATAAATGTTATTTTTTTCTTTGTTGTCTTGCACTTGCGCAGGTAGGCCCTGTACCCAGGTGCTTGGGTAGGCCTATGTGGCCATAAAAAGTCCACTGTTGGAACAGTGGACTTTTTATGGCTGGTATAATGATTATAATAAACCGTAACTAAATCTTAGCGTGGCAATAATGGGCATAAATCCCTTTTTTTGGGATGCCTATGTCCAGCAGTGGACTTCCAATGGTAATATATTATGACTACTTGAGTCTTCCGATTTTCAACGGAGCAATGCCAGTTATGTTTATAAATCAAATTATCTGCATTAAGTACCGTTCACAAACTGTATGAAATAATGCAGCATTTAACACTTTTTCCTACACTAAACTACTTTTGTGGCAAAAAACCACCGTCGCACCATTTTTCGCGACACATGGACAAACCTGCCAATCCACTCTCGCATTTTAATAAAATGCTAGCGTTTGCAATCGGAATTCCATCCACGTGGGTTTTATGGTAGATTATGGTAAAGCTGGTGTAAGTTTGAGCGATCTATAGTATAAAGAATAGTGTGATATAAGATTGATGTTTTTACATGTGGTTGACTTTTTACATAGGTCGTATGTATTGGTATCTCAGTCTCACCTATTTCTACCGCCAAATAGCAGTATTTGAATTGCTCTGTTCCGGTTCGAATGGTGAGAGAGGCAGTGAAATTAGTGGATAAATGTGACATAGTATCTTCAGTTCACAGGGTTGGTGGTACGCTAGCGATATCCATCACACTATCGTCTTTAAGCTACAGTCACGATTACCATCAAGCGGACCGCATCCTTGTTTGCTGACATCATAACATAAAATAACAATAAATAGATGATGTTGTGATAACAATAGAGAAAGGAATATTGCAATAGCATAAATATTTACAACGGGAATGAATAGAGGACTTGATATAGGACCACCTTAGCAGACATACCTTAACCAGGTAGAGGGGTCTCTGCCCACCTCGAAGAGGCACAGGCGTTATCGCATTCCCAAGGAACCTTATACCGAATACTGGTAAATTGTGCAAAAAGTCGTGCCGATTCCATACAGAAAAATTTAAAGACAAACCTATCCCAGGGGAACATGTTGATGAGATAAAAAGGATGGAGAAATATGACGGAATAATAATCAGCCCATGTGTGACTAATGACTGTCAATTCATAAAACGACCACTGCTGCACGAAGGCTTTCCCAAGAAAGGGGTAATTTGCCCGTGATTACCGCGCTTAGCAACGAGACTGCTGAACTTAGCTGCTGCCCATTCCCGCCCTGTTGCACTTGAGCAACACTGCTTCGGATGGATATACCGCCATTTTCCACACCTACTGTCGCCATTTTCCACACCTATGACTATCTATCAATAATAATTAATGTGCCAAACTTTATTCTGATCCGATCTGATTTTATTCGTTTCGGCGTGTAATATTGTAGAAGTTACTAAATTCGTATGGATGTATTCATGGTACATATATGATTTAAAAAAAATAATGGTCTGTCTATTTTTTTGGGTAATCTCTAAAACGATATTACAAGGAGTAACCTAGCCAATCAAATATGTGGCACAAACGAGCGGAAAATACACATTTTGCTGAGAATATGCTCCGATGATAGTTTCACAGGCAGATAGCTAATACAGCCGTTTAGTTGTAGTAAGTCTAGGTCATTTATATAAATGACCTAGATACCTGGATACTCCACCGCCATCTACCGGGTTAATTAGCGAATCTAAACGATCGAGAAGTTTAGGTGGAGTTCAGTGACATACACACGTACAGAAGAAATATATATATATATATATATATATATGAAATGACAATAACATTGAAATTTTAAATAACTGAAATATGTTTAGCTGTTTCCGCAGATAAAATTTCTGAATGTAACATCGTCCGTCCCGGACAACAGTAACAACAAAACAAAATTTAAGAAACAGGTAGCAGTGAAAAGAAACCGACTCGAACCTTTTGTGAGAAAAGGCACGCTTGAAGCAAACAAACCGAGAACGGGAAACTCGACCAATACTTTTAAACTTTTACTGGATCTTAAGGCAGGTTTTGGCAGTAGGTAGGCCTTGGTAACTCACTCGCACATATTTCTTCCGTGAAATAGCAGTGTTCGCATTGTTGTGTTCCGGTTTGAAGGGTGAGAGAGGCAGTGATATTACTGGGTAAATATGACATAGTATAATTCACAGAGTTGGCGACACACTTGTGATATCTTTGTGATGACACCAGCGTATATCACGCGGGCACGTTTATCATCAGCGGACAGTATGCTTGTTTGCTGACTTCATATTATAAATAATAGAAATAGTAACTAGAGCATTGCGCTCGTCAATAATAGACTGAGTCCAATCTTTTCTCTACGCAGCAGCATGTAGCCAATCAAGGGATCTCTCACTCCTCAGATGGAGCAGCAATCCTATTTTGTTGTAAATTAACGGTACCCATGCAGATGACTTTGTTAGCGGTCTAGCTCGGGTATATATATTATCTTTACATCTATACACATAAATAAAATTAGAGTGTCTATTTGTAATATTAAAATAACCGCTCTCTACTACATGAATATGAATGTATATGCGGTACACATACAATTTTTTTTTACAATTTCTGTCTGTCTGATTGTTCCGGCAAATCTCTGAAATGGCTGGACCGATTTGCACGAGACCTTCACTGGCAGATAGTTTACGTAATAAGTAATAACTTAGGCTATATTACATCACGCTACGTACGAAAGGAGCGGAGTATTGATTAAAAATGTGACAAAAACGGGTGAAAAATTTACGTTCGTTGCGTGCGCTGCGTGGAAGTTTGTAGTTTGAAAGAAAGTATGCTGCCCAAAGTCACAATTACACGCGAATAAAGTCGCGGGTACATCTAGTAGTTTATATAATTATGAAATTTGTTTGTTCCAGGAGCATCCACAATGACAGCATACAAATGATACACAAGCCTGAAAAAGATCACAAGATAAACTACGAAAAGGTAAATTCAGGAATTGCTAATAATAATATAATACTATGAAATAAACTAGGTATATCAATATTTCTCAAACTTGCAACAGAAAATGAAATACACGACCACACACGTACAGCTTCGGTGACGACAAAATACCAACGATTTTGTTGTAGTAAAGATCAAACCTGACAGTACAAACCAAAACAGGCCAATTGCGTTACTTCCCACTTTTTTTTAACTGTATGAAAAATTGCCATATCAAACTTCCTGTATTTCCGTGAGGTACCGACAGAGTACCTCACAAAACAGTACCTCCCACTGCACCAGGTGTCGTTAGAGATGACTAAGGAACCTGAACTTACAAATGGTATATTTATTCGAAACAGTGCAGCATAAATGCATAGGGCGAGGGTAGGCAGCAACATCTCTGTCGCGAAAGCTGCGTTCTGCAATTGCCGACATGCTTGCCTAGCACTGCAATTATTGGCAAAAAACCTTATTTGGCAAAAGGCCAATTATTGGCAAAAGGCCTTTGTCCAACAGTGGACTTTTAATGGCTGGTGTGATGATGATGATCATGAAAAACCAATGTTTAACAGTATTTATTATGTTTTGAAAAATACGAACTCTTTGATAAAATTCAGTACGCCTTTCGGAAAAATCATTTGACAGTTACGAAAGCAGCATTAAACGTACAGGAAATTGTAGACTGTATAAGAGAAAAGACTGTATAAGAGAAAAGTGCCATGCTATCTGCCGTCTGTCTGTCCGAGTAATACGAACTGTATGTAGTAAACATTTTTCAAACTATAGAGGAAGTAGTCTAAAGTACAATTGGTAGGCCTATAGATCGACTCATAATATGGATCGCTCATATCGCGAAACATCATCATTATCGTTACAGCCATTGAAAGTCCACTACTGGACACAGGCCTCCCCAAAAAAAGGGGACTGTAGCCTATAGTTGCCGCGCTGGGCAAGCGTGTTTGCAATTTCAGAGCGCAGCTTACGCAATAGAAATAATGCTGCCTTTTGAATGGATATTTTGGTCGCCTTATACAACATCTGGTACAGAGGGAGGTATACTATTACTACTATAGCTACTCCCCGGCACCTCTCGACTATAATATACAAGTTTTCTTTTTTGGATTAGCTAACAAGAATAGAGAAAATTATGTGAACTTCAATATCATTCAAAACTAGATTTAGAGGTTTGAAGCAGTGAGCAATGATTTTTTCTGTAAGTGTAAGACTTTTCAGCATAAAAAAACGCAAGGAAATATATAACGGGTCTTTAAAGGCAATACCTTTGTACCACACAAAGGTATTGCATTCTTCCAGCATGCCAAAGACAAAGGTACGAGTCCTGCCTAAAGCCCAGCACACATTTATTTTCCCTAGTAAATATTATCTTTAACTAGATTTAGTAATAACTTCTCATGTTTCTAAATACTAAATGTCTGACGATTGTACGAAGGTAAATAATCAAGAAAAAGAAAAGAAAGGTATTTTGTGGGAAATATAAGAAATATATTTGTAACATTTTTGTCGAAATTTAATAATAAAAGCCTTGTAATTTGTGCCGTTAGGTACCGGCAGAGTAGAATAGTACCTACCCCTGTACTAGGTGCCGGAACTGAGGGGTACCGGTAGACTGAGGTACCGGAGATGACTGAAAATTATATCTATATATATATATATATAATGGCGGTATATCCATCCGAAACAGTGTAGCTCAAATGCTCAGGGCAAAGATGGGTAGCAGCATTCTCGTCACGAAAGCTGCACTCTACGATTGCCAATACGCTTGCTGACCGCGGTAATTACATGTGAAATACCCCTTTTCGTGGGGAGGCCTATGTCCAGCAGTGAACATCCAATGGCTGATACGATGATGATGAAATTAGTACGAAAAGTAATCACTTGCTTAATTTTAATACCATAACGTTGGTCAGTGATATTGGTGGTATCTTTTTCATCGTTAAACGAAGGTGAAGGTTTCGGTAGGGCTTAACATTTCTATGACAAACATATTTGTGTTCTGGGTATAAAAAATTTTGTAATAAATCTATTTATTTTATTTTATTAGACAAGGTCGACACAAAGCATACATACCGTGCAATAGTTAACGTCACCACAGCCTATAGACGCTCTTCTACCTCAACCTACATAACACAATTTATGTATCGGTATTTTAAACTACTTATGACGAAGTCATATATGAGATGCTGTGTAAATTTCATCATACTAGTCATTAGAAGTCCACAACTGGATCTAGACTTCCCCGAGAAAGAGGTATTTTGCTCGAAATGCCCATCCCCATTCACTGCATTGAAGCCGCATTGTTTTGGATGGATATACCGCTATCTATCGGTTCTGTTTAGTCCTTAGTCACCCTTTACGACTCCTGGTACAGGGGGATTATTCTACTCTGCCGGTACCTCACGGCGAATTTATATATATTTATAGAATAGAATATAAAAAGTCTATTGTAGTAAATAAGTAACTGGCCATCCAGGTATGCCCCATAGAGAATTGCAAGCGGATGAAAATGGACTCCTTCGTGAGGTCATTGCCTCCGTACATGATGGCGAGTCCTTTCACGCACTTCGAACAAACATACGAAGATTACGAGACATGCTCACCAGGTGAGGATATCATAATAATACACCCCCCCCCCCTACCCCAGGGGACCATCTTGTCGTGGCAAGTAGGGAACTTATCTTACAAGCTAACTATCACCTTAGCTATTAAACACCCTTTCTAAGCGAACTGTCCCCAACCAACCCTTTTTAGTAGAGAATTTGAATATGAGATTAAATTAACGGCCGCTTCCCGGGGGTTGCCAGGGTATAGTAGAGCAGAATATATGTCTACACTGTACAACTGTAATTAGTGAACAGGTATCGAT
This sequence comes from Heortia vitessoides, assembly GCA_020976665.1. Classification (NCBI taxonomy): domain Eukaryota; kingdom Metazoa; phylum Arthropoda; class Insecta; order Lepidoptera; family Crambidae; genus Heortia; species Heortia vitessoides. The sequence goes on from JACJUM010003317.1 coordinate 10,498,821, forward strand.
ATTGCGCAGGCGGTATCGTCTACCAAAATACCTGCGACTACCAGTAAGCCAACCTAAGTAAGCGTAGAAAAATGACTTAAATGAATGAACCGATTTAAATAAAATTTGGTACACAGATAGTCTAAAGCTTTAGAAAAGACATAGGCACTTTTTTATTTGACATACGAGTTGTAAGAGGTCTAAAGGATGAAAAAAATGTGTATGGAAGTGTCGATTGTTAAAGCTCGAAGCTTTAAACTTATTATTTAAGCTATTGATTTGTATATATAAATAAATATAACATTCACAATTTATATAAGTTAAATTGAAAATGTATGGTGCCCGAAGAAACTGCACGCGGACGAAGCGGGCACAGCTAGTTTGGAAATAAATCTTGGTAGCATGAAAATTACTCTACAAAGCTGCGATGCCAATGAAATAGATACATAAATAGATGTTAATAACAATAGTTTGTGTTATAACAATACCAGTCAAGAAATTGAACCACATAACATAACATAAAATAAAACTAAGCAAGACTTTCAACACTTGCCAAAGAAACAAATAAATAAACTAGAACTAATAATAGAAAATGAGTTTAATAAGGTATTGCAGACCTTCAAAGACACAGAACCTACCGAGATAAAATCCTTCAAATAAACACAAGTTCATAGTATTTTTTTTAAATAAATGACTTCTTCTATAACATAGGTCTACAACAAAAATGCTGTCTGGATATTTCCAACTGATTTTTATGTATTTCGGTGTTCTGAAAACAAAAAAAATACTCAAAAATCCAGAACATAAGATTTTTTTACAAAACGCAAAATTTTATTCCAAAAAATGGATTTTTTGGGCTTAAAAGGGATTATCTTGTAGTATAAATGATAGGAATAATTTTATTTTGATTACTGTTGTAAAATGTTTACAGGACATAACTATCATTAATTTCTCAACAAGGAACACCCTGTTTCACCTACATTATCAAGTATTAACATGTTGTAACCTAAACGTGCGCGCTCCGATAGCGTAGAAGTGGGCAAAAAATTAAGAAGGGGACAATTACGTGTTCACTCGTCATTTTTTTTATAGATCTTGGTTCAATGGTCGGCCATTCCGTACACCTAAAAGAAACCTACAAGAACTTGGAATTGATTCTTTGTAAATTAAAATATAAAGACCACGGTTGGCAAGTGTGCGGTGATTTCAAAATCTTGGGCATAGCGCTCTGACAGCAATCTAAGTTTACCAAATTCCCTTGCTTTTTGTGTCTATGGGATAGTAGAGACCGAACAAATCACTGGACCAAAAAGTGTTGGCCACCAAGGGAGCTTAAAGTTGGCGAAAAGAATGTCCTGCATGAAACTTTGGTAACTCCTTATAAAGTTCTTTTACCACCGCTTCACATAAAGCTGGGATTGATGAAGCAATTTGTAAAGTCACTTCCAAGAGATGGAAATTGCTTCAAATACTTAATATCAAAGTTTCCTGGCCTCTCGGAGGCAAAGTTGAAGGAAGGTGTTTTCGTTGGCCCAGATATTAGACGGCTTATGGCTGATCCACTATTCGTCACAACCATGACAGATCCTCAAAGAGAAGGGTGGATTGCCTTTAAGGAATTCACAACAAAATTTTTAGGCAATAACAAAGACCCTAACTACAAACAAATCGTCAAAAGAATGTTAAAAGCAGTTCAAGCTTTAGGTTGCTTAATGAGTTTAAAAATACATTTTCTTCATTACTATCTCGATTATTTTCCAGAAAATTTAGGAGATGTGAGTAAAGAGCAAGGTGAACGATTTCACCAAGATATAAGGAGATGGAAAAAAGATACCAGGGAAGATGGAGTGTCTCAATGATGGCAGACTACTGTTGGACGCTTCAAAGAGACCTTCCAGATGCTTTCCACAAGCGAAAATGTACCAAAAGGAGTTTCACTGGGAAAAAGAAATGTGTTTAATGCTCACTAATTAATGTATTTAAAATGAGAAAATAAGTTTTTGAAACGCACTAAAAATTACTTGATTTAAAAAAATATATATACCTATGTTCATTTTAAGATAATAACTTGTTTCGCATAGACACCTACATTGCCAGAAAACGTGACGTGCTAGGACAAAATAAAAGTTATTTTCAAATTCAGCACACCCAAAAACATAAGAATTATAAAAAAATAAACAAGGCCGCTCTCAACTTTCTATTTTTGCAGACTTGTGTTATTATCTGTTCCTTGCAACCTTGGCCGTATTTTTTTGTTCTGTTCAGTTAGTCGTCCTATCTCACATTTTTTGTTTGTTCCATTACTCACAACTGCAGAATAGGCGGCCCTATATAATGATACAGTCGCCATGACAAGGGACTTGTAAAAAGAATATTCATACGATGTATGTAACCTACCGCAAAGATTTCCATTCCGTACCATTACCATTCCAGGTGGCTTCTAAAATACACCCTATTCTCATGAACTTTTATGAAGCAACTATGAAAAAATGGCAAAATAAATTAAACATTAAAACTTCTTTAACAACCGAGCCCACCCGAAATCAGAGAGAAATTTTTCAAGGCATTTACTTGAGGCCCTTATGGTTTTTTCCTTTGGCCCTTTCTAAACTATTAAACAATGACGAATGTGAGTGGGCTTAGCCTTAAAAACAGTAACAGTGTAATAAAATTATCTCATATTATGTAGATGGATGTTAAGTTATTTAGATCCAGAAAAGAAGAAATATCTATATTAGCTCTTATCTCCCAATTATTCTCCAATGACATCCGTATAGATTACGGAATAAATAAATGCAAAACTTATTCAGTTATGCACGGCATAGTTGGAGAAAATAATTATCTTTTAGAAAACGGTGAAATAATAAGATCTTTGGAACAAAACCAAACTTAACTAGATTTAGTTCTTAAAACGCAGTTGAATTAAAAAAAATACCATCAAAGTTAAGCAGTGCCCGTTCTCACTTATTCGTTCGGAATTATATCATGGACACAGACGATGCAATGTAAAATGTATGCAGTGAATAATTAACACAAAACTTACACTTACTTACAAATACAGAGAACATCATCTTAAATCATGCATTCAAAGGTTAACATTACCGCGTAAAGAAGGAGGACAGGGTATAATTGACCTCGAAAACCTACATAACAAGCAAATATCTTCTCTTAGACACTACTTTCATAATAAATCGAACATTCAGGTCTTAGTACAAGGACATAGTAGAAACAGAGCGGCGACTCACTCCATACTCATTACACGGTAGACATTTTGCAGATTTATGCCGAGTGCATGTTGATAAAGACATGTCAAACCAAAGGCTTGTACGAGGCCAATTATATCCTGAAACAGAAGCCTTCATGCGTGCAAGACATTGACGTGGTTTTTCTTCTTTCAGCTTCTTTATACCTCTCTAACTAACGGGCCCAAACCCAATTGAACAATGTACTACAGCCGATACACCCTCAACGAAAGCTATAGTCTCAATAATCTTCAGAATCATTCGCATTTAATTTTAGTGATAGTAGCTCGTCCGCGGATGTTGCGCAGTCCGCAGCGCATCTCATGACGTCAAGTACGCAATAAATGGTCAGAAGATATGAAAATATTTAGTATGCGCACTTATTTTTTAATCATAAATTTAGGTTTAAAAGCAGAAATTAAATTTTTTCAAAAATTCATAGGCAAAGAATAGGAGACCAAAGAAGAGCTATAATTAATAATAAACTCTTATCCGATTAAACAAAATGTAGGAAAATTCAGCATATGTTAAAACGCAATTATAAAAACAACCAGATCTTAATCCGTGCGTCCCTCACCCAAAATATCCAACAACGAATCCGCTGGAGATTTAAAAAAAACGAGTCTATTGTACGAGGACACTATACAGTCACAGAACTTGAAAAAAAAAACTGTTTACAGACAACGTTTGCATGAATATGTCACCGGACAATGTCCAGTAATTTCACACATATTCGAGCAAGGTATAGCCGACCAGTACAGAGCCATTATTATTAATAGTAATGCTAGATAATAAGAACCTAGCAGAAATTCGATATCAAGTTTTACAGCATATATATTAACTTTTTCTCGCTGAGACAGGAGGTTCAAACAATTTAGGATCATCACAAAGTCATCCCAGAAGATACGCAGAGTCAAAATACACCTTCTAGATCCTTTGTAAATATATCTAACTTTCATTTCATACACCAATTTTAACTTTTCAAATAACAATAGTTACAACCTTAAAACAGATTACAAACAGAACAATCAGGCTTCCCTTAGTATAATACAATAGAAATAATACTGTTTAAAGCATTAGAGGAATATAAAAACCGGAACCCCTAGACCCTGGTCATTATTTCAACCGGAACAAAGTATATTTAAGATTTACACAACATTTACTGTGAAGCTTATACGGCTGCAGTGCAAAATGGTTTTAAACTAATGGATGCAAAAAATGATCACTAAATAATACTGGTAAAGAAAATTATTGGGAGAGTCTACACACAGGACCAACATCTTCAGCGACTAGCACCTACAGCAGGATGTATAAACATATTTTTGTCAAATATATGGTTAAAGACTACCCATACAATCACTAGACAGAAGACACATATAATTGATATGAAATATAAAGAGAGCCTTGATGTATTGCAGAAAGTATTAACTAATGTACAAAACTGCAAATCACCACAACTTTTAGTTTAAAAAATTTACTAGTGTCTTATAAATAATTGTATTAAACACCCAGATTTTATACTTTCATACATTGCCTATGGACTGACGTAAATGCTACTTAAAGATAAAAGCAATGTACGAGATCCTGCAAACTACATCCAATTACATGCTTATAGAGTATTTATAAAATATATAAAATCGTGTATCACACATCTCATTTACAAGCACACAGATAAAAACAATATCTTGGCAGAACAGCAAAAAATGTCGTCTCTCGAAAATACAGCCAGGGTGCATGGTGCAAAACATGTCAAATACATGAAAAGGCCAAAAAAAGAACTTATTAACAACTTTAAATTTAGACTACATTAAATATTACACTCTCTGTTAGATTCTCGTAATACAATAAAAGCTATTAACACCTTTTCAATCTAATCGTTTACATACTCGTTTGGTATCGTTTACTGGTTCCAATCAGATCATGAAAAGCTTCAACGTATTATCAACGCTATAGGAAGCATCATCCCAGGTCATGCGCACAACAGTTCAGGCGTCCGAGAAATGAGGAAGGTAGAGGCCTTAAAGAAATGAAATATCTATGAAATATCTTTACAACAAACGTTCTTTCATGATTAGTCACGTTTCTCCTAACTTCATATGACCATAGTTTAGGCAGATCTGAGTTACAACCTTCTTGAATCTTAAAGACCGAACAACTCAGAATAAAGAAACTATTATAGAACCACAACAAAAAATATACACTTAGACCCAAAAATCTCTTTACGGACGAAATCGTTCATCGATTTCAAAACATACACAAATATCATCATATCAATATTTGCTCTGGGTAGGAATCGAACCCACGACCTTCGACGCTCGAGAAGTAAGAAACAGAGACATGACCAAGTAGCTTTAATAGTCCACCAACAACTAGTTCACAAATATAATTTTATCACAAAAAGTCATATATTTTAAATATATGCCTCAATCCATACTACAGGATCCAAGTCATACAATTTACTGGGATAGAACTATAATAACGGATAATACAATAGCATGCAATAGACCAGATATTACCTTACATGATAAACAAAACAAAACAGTATATATCATAGACATTGCAGTACCTAACACACAGAATTTCTATTAAACAACTGTCTTCGTTTCATTTTCGGTTTGCGTTAATACGATCATATTTCCCATTACCGTTCTCTTCTCGGCTGGCTTTCTATTCGCGAACGTCGCAAAATTCGAGTTCCAACCATATTATTTTCAATACTTTTTGATCCGTACGCACCAACTTACCTAAAGGACAGTTTTCAATTTCTATCTTCCTCTCAAGAACGTAATCTCCGTTCTTTTAATACTCTCTCGTTCTTAACTCTTTGTCATCACTTCAGTTTTTTGACAAACTCTTTTACAGTGACAGCTATACGAACCTGGACTGAGCTTCCGTTGAATATTAAGCAATCCCCAAACAAATTTATCCTGAAACGCTTTCTCCGTACTTTATTTACTGATGCTGCTTCTCTAACTCCATAACCCTATTTCTGATGTACGTTATTTTATATCAACAGCGCGGCAATTATGGGTAAAATTCATAAAATTGTATATCCAAATAACAATAAAATGACATCAATCATCAATAAACACATAAACACATTCCAATCCTTCTAATATTCCGCTCTAATCTCACGGACCCTACGACAGCATAGGATTTTCTATGAACTATCTTGCTTATTCCTCCGGAGGTGCTTGAATTTACATCTATTAAAAGCACATATAATTATATATATATATATATAAAGGGCCCGAGGTCGCAGCTGGTAGTGATCATATACTGTGCGCAAGGGGCCGTGGGTTCGATTCCCACCCATAGCAAATATTTAAATGATGATATTTGTGATTCATCTGTTGTCTGGAGTCGGTAACACAAGTGCTTCAAGCGACTTACCACGAAGTCACTTTATGCATCCATCCTTTTTACACGTTTTTTTGTAATAGGATTACCTCTGGTAAGAATCCGCTTGTAAGAATTAACCCTCCCAATGCAGCCAGTGACTCATTGGGAACAGTTAATAAATCGCATTCTACACCTTGTTTAAAACTGTTATAGATATATATTGTATTTTAAAGGAAGTTTTACTAGTGTACTCATTAAGTGGTACCAGTGATTTCGTAAAAAAAAATTTAATATATCCTATTAGAGCTTTGATACTAAAATAATATTATTATCGATAGAAGAAGTGTTTTTTACTGAGGTAAGATTGATTTTGTATTTATCATTGTTTACGTAATGTAAAATGTAATTTGTTTGATTGTTTGCGATACGGTAAACTGTGCCTTAGCCTTCCTTTGGACGAATAAGTACCTACAGTTATTTTACTAACGTATGTATTATTTTCTTGCAGATTAGGAATAGAAACAGATTGGGCGATGAAGAAATCTCATACTTCTTGAGTATACTATTAGGTAATGAATATGGCAAAGATTCTTCCGGTGCAGATAGTGATGAAAACAATGAAAGAACTCTATCCACTTTCAAACATTTATTGCAATATCGATAAGGAATCTCTAGGATCGCCGACCAGAAGTCAAAGTTCTAATCACGCCAATAATGAGGTACAAATACCGAGCCCACAATCCAGTTCATCCTTAGGTGCGATTGTAGAACCTAATTTACGAATCTCTTGCCCATCACAACGACACGTACCATGATCTACTTTAATGAGTATTGCTCCTTCCACCCAAAAAGTATTATGAAGTACTTATGCAGTCTCTAAAAGAAAAAAAAAGTAAAAATAAATTATTACTTTAGTGTTGATGGTACACAATGGTCTCCATAACCTTACGACAAAATTTGTAGTAAACATTTTATTGTAGGAAAAAAATCAGTGGAACAATAATGCCCAAGCTTCGTTCCTACGATATTCCCTACTAAATATCGGAAAAAGAAAGTTTACCAATCCCAGGTATTAGCAAGGTATACTCGTTTCATAGCCTCAAGAACCACACAATGATTGAAGACGATAATGAATTTATTCAAAGGGATGCCAAGCCCATATATTTTATGAGTTGATATAAAAAAAACCACATTTACATGCAATCAATACATCTAGAATGATCACATTGATGCTGAAATCCAAGTAGATATTGCATCTATTTTGAGAGTCATAGCAACAAATACTTCAAACACTAAAGACAAAAGCTGTTAAACGGACCAAAAATATATAAGGATCATCAACATCAACGAATTTGTTGGTATATTATCAATAAAAGAAGATCAACAACTCTTAGATCTTGCGGGTGTGACATATAATAACTTCGAGTTCTTGGTAACGAGAGTAACTTGGTAAAGTTTCTACAAAAAGCACCTTCTCATTTTTTTAATAAAAATGAAAACTGGCTTAACTTTTTCAGCATTGAGTGTATTATTTGGTGTTCATAGAACCACAGTTTCTAGAACATTTAAATTAATATTACATGATTTAACTTCTGCAACTAACAATTTAGTATTTTGACTTGATAAAGCTACTGTACTGACGAATTACGTGGACTCGTATTAAGTAGCTCTGGCCATTATGTCGCAGTTCTTCCACATTTCTTACATGCTCGGCTAATATTAATATATTGCCTTTTATCTCAGTTTGTGGTTGGAAACTAATATTATATGTAATTGTTTTAAACCCGATATTTATTATTATATTCATTTTACAGTAAAACTATTGAGTTAATTGCACTTAAATAATGTCAACAATACTATTTCCATCCTTGGTTTCATTTATATTTGCAAAGAAAACTTACAATGTTTAAATTTTTATTATTAGGCAGCTTCCGCAAATGTTGTAATCGCTACGCGGCGCCACAGTCGCGCACATAGCTAATAGTGGTATGAAAATACAGAAATTATTAATAATAAACCAGTTATTGTAACATCATCTTTTGTGGGTAGAGAGCCTGTACAACAAGTCAGGAGATACTGTAAAAAAACTAAAAAATATATACAAGTGGATTGTCCCCACATAGTAAATATTTATATTCAGCATATGGGAGGCGTGGACTTTCTCAATTAGTTCTTGGTTGGGTAAATATAAAATAAAAATAAGAACCAGGAAAGGGTATTTGAGACTATTTCATCACCTTGTTGACGTTATGGAAGTAAATAGTTTGCTACTGTACAGAAGAGTTTGAGAGAAGACAGGATTGATGTTGCGTAGTTTCTGTATGTATGGTCTATCAATCAATAAGAAAGGAGGAAGACCATCATCTGCATCTGATGAAATTGAGCAGAAGAAGAAGAAGTGACGGTTTCTTGAGCAAAAGAAGTGACGTCAGGCGTGACGGTTTTGAGCATTTTCCAATATGGGGTCTGAAACTTTTGAGGTGATCCGAGATGTAATGGGAATACGTTTATTACTTGTGAAAAAATGTCTTGTTGAACTTTGCTTGCACAAAGATTAAAATTGTTTTCGCAATTTTCATCAATAAATACACTTTTTATTTGTATGTGATACTGTGATTAGGATATGCCAAAAAATATGTTAAGGCACACTGTCCTTCAACGGGAACAGAATTAATAATAAACTATTTCTATGTAAATATTTGTTTTTTATTCTTTTTTTATTATTTCTCCCTGCTAGTAATGGCAAACTACATCACATATACTTCTTTGTCCACGTAAAAAAAATCATGCCTTGTAGTGTTGATAAAGTCGGAGATGTAAATTTTTAGGTGACAGTCTTTAAGTTTTATATTATTTTCTCTTTGCCCTCAGCTATTACCTGCCTGACGGGCCCGATGGCGCAGATGGTAGTGATCCTGTCTTGTGCACCAGGGGTCGTGGGTTCGATTCCCACCCAGAGCAAATATTTATATGATGATATTTGTGTTGATATTTGTGTGTGTATGGGTGTAAAATATATGTATTTAAGTAGTATATTTGTGATTCCTCTGTTGTCTGGCATTCGTAACACAAGTGCTTTAAGCGACTTACCACGGAGTCAGGTCAATGTATGAGATGTTGTGGGAATTTATTTATTTATTATTTATTTATTACCTGCCTAATTAAATTAATGTTACTGAAGGAATACAATTAAATATCAGCCTTTGCGCCTGCATAATCACCAGAGTAGAATACCTTCCCCTGTAGCAGGTAGGGGGACCGATGGCACATAATAGTAGCAATCCCATCTAATGCGCCAAAGGTCGTGGGTCCGAACCCCACCCAGGACTAATATTTGTAAGATAAATATTTGTGTTAGTTCTGTGTCTTGGTGTTATTTATGTATATTATATATGTAATTCCTCGGTTGTCTGATGTCCGTTACACAAGTGCTTGAGCTTGAGCTACTTATCTCGGAGTCAGGTCAACGTATGAGATATCGTAAAATAGGTGTCATAACTCTGAGGTACCGCAACTGACAGATGACGGTATCGATTTCTGGTTCAGGCGAAGGTACTACTCTGCTAATTCCTAACGGAAAATTATTATATTAATCCTAACAAACATTCCGCCTTATACGTGTAAAGCAGAAGCCATTGTAGATACCGGCAGAATGGAATAGTACCTCTCTTTGTACCAGGTGTTTTAAGAGGCAATTAAGGTACCGGAACTGACTGATGGTGATCCATCTGGAACTGTGTGGCTTAAATGCACAGGGTGGGGATGAGCAGCAGCATCCCATCCTGAAAGCTGCACTCTGTGAATGCCAACACGTTTGCCCAGCGCGGCAATTACGGGTAAAATTACCTCTATCTTAGAGAGGCCTATGTTCAGCAGTGGACTCTCCCATGGCTGATATGATGATAATGATATTACATTTTATTAACCCTTTCCCCAGAACAACTGGAAATTCTGAAACAGAGAATAGACGACAAGAAAAAGCGGGAGAAAGCGGACCGCCTGGTTATAGAGCCGAGTCCGCTGGACGAGTGGATAGACGAAGTAGACGGAATCGGTGTGCAGACATCAGATATCGACATGAGTCTTCCTCCTTGTACATGCAATGCGCCAAGTCCAACGCCGGTCTCGAGCGGCCACATGATATTTGACCGTAAGTTCAGGCTTTTAGTTTAATTCTGCTCGTTTTTAAGTTCCATATTTCATGAGGAAAACCAAAGACTTCATCACTGTGTTGTGTCTGTCTCTCTAGGTCTTTTTCCTAGGACGTATTTACGTTAATACGCGTGGAGGTATTTAGTTGTAATGTCATTGAATACTTCGTTTCTGCGATAGGCTGCAATATTTTTTTGTAAAACAACAAGCAAGCGTGTTTTTTTTATCTGTTGTTCGCGTTTTATATTTGTGACCACATAAAGTTTTGACCTTATTTTCGAAAATTTTGTAGTGGGAAACAAAATGTGTTACATTTATCAAATGTATCACATTTTGTCACATTACAAAAAAATGATCGCAATATGGAACCATCGGCGCGCGAGTCCAACACACTTGATAGTGAAAATATAACAAGTAAATTTATTTGTAACTATAGTTTTAAGTTAATTAAGATAGTTTAGTAACACCAACTGACTATTGGAAAAAAAACTCATAATAAATTTACGTTATTTAAATCTTTATTGTATCTTGCGTATACCAAATCTTTAAATAGGTATCTGTAATCTAGGTAAAACGCGAAAAGTGAAACGAAAAATCGAATAAATTTCGATAGTCAATCGATTCCAATCGATAATATGGAACAATCGAAAAATTCAATTGTTATTCTAGCGACCCAGTTAAGAATTTGGGTATACACTTGGACAATGACTACTCTTGGCGTGATGAAGGAAATGAGTTTCAGGCTCTATTCCTCTGCTGCGTCTATATGAAGACTAAGTAACTTTCTACCTTTCACTACCAGAATTACCTTAGCACAATCTCTTCTTTTACCTATCCTAGATTATGCGGATGCCAGCTATCTTAAGAAAGGAGCAACTCGAAAAACTTAGCGTCAAACTTTATTATTAGATTTATTTTCGTAGGACGATGTATCAGAATTTCGTGCTAAATCAAAATGGCTGCCGATCCGATTTCGCCGGAATGCTCATATACTTTCGTTTCTCTATATGATACTTTTTTATTATATATACTTATTTTCTTTATTTTCTTTTAACTTTATTGCACAAAATGTTACAAAATGTACAATTTGCGGAAACAACGCCAGATGACATTATCTCACAGTCAACCATTACATGAAACAGAATATATATATATATATAGTGGTGCAGACAATATATATACAAAATAGATAAACGAGACATACATATTTGTATAAATAAACGCAATAAATGAATATGATATAAAAAAATATATATAAAATAACGTATATCAGAAATAGGATTATAAAGGTAGAGAAGCAGCATCAATAAATAAAGTACGGAGACAGCGTTTCAGGATAAATTTGTTTGGGGATTGCTTAATATTCAACGGAAGCTCATTCCAGAGTCGTATAGCTGCCACTGTAAAAGAGTTTGTCAAAAGACTAGAATACTGAAACTATTTTCAGAAACGTTTCGATTTTCTTGGTGATATTCACGAGAGATCCTTGAGGTCATCAGATAATTTGACGCTGAGCATACCTGCACACTCCTCTGGTGTTTATGGTAACTATTTTACTGATAAAGCTATACGTTTGTGGAATGTGCCACCTGCGAATGTCAGGTGTCTGTTGGCGCATTCAAACGGATGGTGAGGGCGCATTTCCTGTCACTGTAATTGCTGATCGAGCATAGGCGGAGGTGTTCATTGTTCCAATATGCTTGTGTTGGTTTTCTATGGACATGTTGTATTTTTGTTTGTGTTTATTGATATGTAATTTTATTATTATATAGACATATATAGTATTAGTATTTAATTAAAATTAAATGGTGGTACACATCGAAATGCCCTATCACGTTTTCCTTGTTTATCCAAAAGTTGCCTGGAAGAGATGCCCTGAGCGATACGGCCGCCAATTATATTATAGTTTATGATTTTCTATATGTAATTTTCTGTGTACAATAAAGAGTATATTATTAATTAGGCTAACCAATATCTAATTACAACTAAATTACGTCTAATTACGATGTGCTTCTGGAATGCGAGTAGAGCAATCCTACCCAAATAAAGGAAAAGCACAGCACGTGAAGAACATGAATTATATATATTAAATAGAACAATACTGATAACACATAGATTTAAAAATAGTAATATTTTTTTTTATTTGCCAAAAAACGTTTAAAACGCCGGATTTAAAAAAGTGTTTATCAAATAAAGAAATTAAATAAGAAATAGTAGAACCCGTTTAAGACGATCACGCTTAATACGATATCTCGCGTAATACGCCCGCCACTTTACGCCAGTCCCTACAATTTAACATGTTTTTATACATTTCTTAACGCTTAATGCAATTCATCATCCCGTTTAATACACCGATTTGTTTATATTATATTGTTATATTATTAAAAATTCTATAATTTAATACAGCTGAGTGCGCTCTAACGCGATTACGAACCGTGAGACATTTTTAACGCAGATGAACTTGGTATATTTTTTAAATTGATGACAGATCATTGTGGTTGAGTAAGTAATAATTATAATAACTTTATTCAACAACAAAAAGAAACTTAAACTAAAATACATTTTGATACTTAAGTACCTAAACTAGGTCTAGCCTGTACTTATGGGCACCTGTAAAGATCCCTCGGAGTAAAGAGAGACTGACTGTCCTGGCCTGTGCCAATTCTGATGGGCCAGAAAAGTGAAGGCGTTGAACTCAAGAATATCAAGCTTGTTTATTTACCTCCAAATGCGATAAGCAAATTACAACCGATGGATCCGGGCATTATACAGGTCATAAAGCAAGGTTACAGAACAAGGCTGATACATCGCTATCTTCAAGAAATGGAAAACCCTGACAGCAAACGACCCTTGACTGTCCACGATGCGATTCTAAACATTGCAGCGGCATGGGAAGCAATTAAGCCTGAATCGACAACGTAATTGACGTCGTGTTAGAAGAAGAACCCGAGATCCCTCGGAGTTTTCCTTGACGTTAGTCAATGGAAGGATAACCAGGAAAACATAGAATACATTATTAATTTAGCACCCAACGAAATTCAATCAATTGAAGATCTAAACGAGACCCTAAGTGATAATGATGAAAACGAAGATGAGTCAACTCCGATTTCGTAAAACGCACAGGCATTATCAGCTGTTAATGATTTAAGACGTCATGTAACTTCTTTGGATTAAAGCGAAGACGCACTGCAAAAGTTTAATTGTTTTAAAAATCTTTTAATCAATCAAAACAAAATAAGTGTTTGATTATTTTAAAAAATATACTATATATATATATATATTAAAGCTTTTTTAACCCTATTCGCAAAAGACGCGTTTTTGTTAGGGTCCCTGAAAATATCGTTTTAAGCGGGTTTTACTCGGTAGTAAGGCACGGCGCGTGCGACAAAGACTTCAAAGAGAAGAGTATTGAATGCGCTCGCGCAATGTTTACGTCTAAATCGCTGGCCCAAGATTCATAAGCGGAGCGATTGTGGCAAAATTGTAGGGCGGTTGCCCAAGAATAATTTCGAAACTCGCCACATGCTTAAATTCTTGCTACTTGTAATAGTTATTTAAAGCTAGCTCCACATGATGATAAGAATGTTAAACGTTAAACAATAATTTAAAAAAAAAACAAATATGGTTTAACTACTTAAAATAATAATAATATAATCTTTAGAAAAATATAACTTTGAAATTATAATACAAATGGCGGCCTTATCGCTCAGAGCTATCTCTTCAAGGCAACCTTTGGATGGACGTAAACAAAGAAAATATGATAGAGCAGTTCGATGAGCACTACTATTTTATAGAATAAATGAAATTAAATACTAATAATATATATATGTCCAATAGTCCATATAATAATGAAATTACATACCTACAAATACATAACAAAATTACAACAAATTTTTTACAAAATAAACACATATATATATTTTAAAATAATGTATGTACACTGTAGTTTTCTGTTGGATCAGTCATTATAGGGACAGGAAATGCTCCCACACTATCCTCTTAAATGTGGTAACAGACTGCACACACCTGACTTTCAAAGATAGCACATTGTATATAACTTAACTAGAATAATATATACAAAAATTAAACATAGATAATAAAATTGAATTATATAACCAACACAATTTAAAACAACAAAGTAAATAAAAATATTTACTTTGGGTAGGGACTAAACCCACGTCCTTTGCGCACAAGATTGGATCACTACCATCAGCACCATCAGATCCATAATCCCAAATCCATTTATCTACGAGGAGCATGATCATTCAAATATGTATTAAAATTTCATTGTTACAGTGCACGATCTGGTACCTTTTAAGCAGATCATAAACCACATCCGGATGCAGTACTTCTATAACACGGACATCGAGTTCAACCGGTTCAAGGTCGTAGGTCAAGAGAGCGCCGAAGACGTGTACGTAACTGCTTCTTCTAATTATGCGAACTGGCTGTTTCACCATAATATTGTTTCATTATTGGAGGTTTGGATTCACTTCGGTAAAAGATTTCAACCTTCATCTTCATAATATTTCGATGGGTCCGATGGCGTAAATGGCAGTGATCCTATCTGTGTGCCAAGGTCGTGGGTTCGATTCCTACACAGGACAAACATTATATGATGATATTTGTGTTTATTCTGTGTCTGGGTGTAACAAATATTGTATTGCTAACATTCACGCATTCACTACTCATAATAAAACGTCTTTAAGACGCGACATATACGTGGTCATATAAAAAGTTGAAGAAATTGCGTTTAAAAAGTAGTATGAATCACCTACATTTTTCTTAATCTTCATAAAACATTTTTCTATTTACCATTGGAGAAATGTATGAAAATAAAAATATTTTAAGTTAAGACTGCGGGGTCGATGTGGGGGCGGGGTTGTTGGACAGGGTACTGCCAATAACAAAAGCTTTTTTGTTATTCGCAGTACCCTATTATTTCGGGGGATCTTTACCCTAATTTATAAATAAAAAATTACCCTATTATATATATTTAGTGGGAAATAGTGAGCTAATTGTGATCTTAGCACTCATAGATGCAGGTTATTTTTACTTCAACAAAAAAGCTCAAAACAGTTTTATTTATTTTTTACTTTTTCGAAGAGAAGCTATTGCTCGAGAAATTATTAACATAACTACCATCCTATCTCATACGAAATTCATAGTCAATATGTATTAATAAATGTAAATAAATAATAAATAACATGTAATAGTAAATTGTGATAACTCACACTAGATATAGTGTGAGTTATCACAATTGATAGAGAGAGAGATAGATTAAAAAATAGTGTGATGAGAGATCTATGTGGTGTAAAAGATGATGTGACAACAGTAGAGAAAGGAATGCCGATATGGATTGGACATGTAGAAAGGATGGATGAAACTAAAATGACTGCACAAATATAAAGAGCGGAAGTGAATCGAATAGTTAGTATAGGACGACCGAGGCGAACATATTTTAACCTACTCTAAACTACTACTAACTAACTAACTAAACTATACCATAGGTAGAAAAGGTATTAAAGAATGGCCAGGTCAGAAGTACCAAAAATAAACGAGCGTGTATGAAAGGACTAATGCGTGTATGGGAAGCGATAAAGGTATGCCAAGATTGAAATAAGGTTCCACCATAGTCTCTGCATACCCCGATAGGACACAGGCGTGATGAATGTATGTTTGTATGAAAATACTAGACATAGGCCAAATCCAATCGTCGCCTATATTGTCAACTCTCACCTATTTCTACCGCCAAACAGCAGTGTTTTTATTGCTGTTCTGGTCTGAAGAGTGACAATATCTTCAGATTTCAAGGTTGGTGATGTGTTATGATGTGTCATATTTAAGATGGGTATTTTATTTAATATTATCGATTGGATCATGATAATAATTTAGTCTCGCGATTAATTCAAGTGTTTTTGCGCATCTTAATATTCCAGGAACAAAATATCTAAAGAAGAATTTGAGAAAGCAAGAATATACGAAATAAACAGGATCCTAAAGAACCACCCGAGCCTTTGCGAACTTTTCCAAGCCAACACAAAATGCTGATTCAGAATGTAATAACATTGCCTTCTTTCATGTACAACTTTATTTCTAAATCATAAATAAACTAAAATCTAATAAAAACAGAGAATTAATTAAACGATGACTTTTATCCTAATCAATAAATTGGTAATTACTAGAATTTTGTACAAAAATTGTAACATTTCTACTAAATTAAACTGATATACACAAACTATTCATACTTTTTCATTTATATTATGTAATTTATCTCTGGTGGAAACCGCTCAGGGTTCGCGATGTCAATTATTTCCTCATGTATTACTTCGGAGATAGTAGTTATTCCTTGCTCACTATCTTTAAAGTCTTCTGAATCTGTAAAATCTCCTTGGCTTTTCATGGATTCTTTCCGTTCTAGTAAAACTTCTTTTAATTCGTCTTTATAGTCGTCTTTAAGAACATTAATAGTAATTCTATCTTCTACAACTTCTATTTCTTTAGTGTCAACTAATTCTACCTTCACAGCTTTATCATCAAGAGTTATTATTGGATTTTCAGACGCTTTAGTTATGCTACGTTCAGATTTAACTTTTACTATTGGATTTTCTATTTTAGGTGTGGGTATTTTGGATTCTTCTTTTTTTGTTTGATGTATATCTGGTTTTGGTATTTTGCTGCAGGAGTCGATGGATTTGAGAGAAGATTTTCTAGAGGCTGGCAAGACGTCAGTAATGATAGGTAACGGCACGTTGTCAAACGGCACAGTCAGACTGTTTTGTAATGCCTCCACTACCTTACGTCTCGATTGCTTTCTGTCTAGCTGCTTCTGGAGCTCGTCTATTCTTTCATCTTTTATCTTCATAAGATCGTCTAAATGGTCCACCTGAAGAGCAATTACATAGGAATTATTTCTATATAAGATGTTAAAAGCCCTGAGGTAAGTGGCCTGCTGCTGGATATAGGCCTCCCTAACAAAGAGGGAGTTTTGCCCATAATTGCCTCGCTGGGCAATCTATAGTATGAGGATGGGCAACATACAACATTTAGATTGCTCTACATTACCGCGGAAATTAGAGCCAAAATTTAATTCTTGGTGAAGCCCATGTCCATCTGTGGACGCTCCACTCCTGTTATGATGCTGATGATGAGGACAAAACATGCATTTGATATGATAGTCACTGCTCCAAGACTCACTTGCATTCTTGTTAAAGAGCATAAATAACAAAAAATCAATCAATTTAAGATACTCTGTGTTATATAAGACAGAAAGGTCCACCTTTTGCTTAACGATATCGATGGTGTCCTTCGCATCCCGAAGCTCCACCTTCAGGTTCTGGTAAGAGTCATAGCTGACCACCTTCTGCTGGATCGTCTCCAGCACTCCATTGACGCGTGCCTTCACTGGCACCATCAGGATGTGGTCTGGAAATGACAATAAAATTTCAAGATCTTCGATTTCGATTGCGTCTATCCCAGACGAATGACAAACTTAGCTAATTGCTATAAATGTAAATCCCTGAAAAATGGGCAAAACAAAGCATTTCTTAACTGAATCGGTATAATACAAATACAAATATAACCGACACTTTAATTTTAAACTTAAAGGCTACTGCTGGGCCAATTTCAAAAACATTTTCTCCGAAAAAAATGTTCGTTGTCAGCGAGTGAAATAAGCAATTTTCTTCTGCACGTTCCAACGGAAAAGAGAAATACGCGGGTGAAACCGCAGAGCGCAGCGAGTCGCAAATATCAGTAGAATATTACAGTATAGATCTGAAAATATATGACAATGTTCTGTTCCGTTGAATATTAAGCAATCCCCAAACAAATTTATCCTGAAACGCTTTCTCCGTACTTTATTTACTGATGCTGCTTCTCTAACCTTATAATCCTATTTCTGATGTATGTTATCTTTTATATATTTTTATATCATATGTATTTATTGTGTTTATTTATACAAATATGTATGTAACGTTTATCTATTTTGTATATATGTTGTCTGCACCACTATATATATTTGTTACTGTTTCGTGTAATGGTTGACTGGGAGATCCGCCATTTGTACATTATGTAATATTTTGTGCAATAAAGTTAAATAAATAAAATGTTGTATATGAGACTATTGTTACTTTCAAAAACTGGTAACTTTTTTAATTTTTTTAGTACGTTTACCATCTAATATTTTCTACATAATGCAATCATTACTCATTATAAGACTATTCTTTTAACGGTTTTAAATCACGGTTCACGATTCGGCTGTGTGGTACCGGCAGAGCAGAATAGTGTCTCTCCCTGTATGAGATGTCGTAAAAGGCGACTAAGGTACCAGAACCGACAGATGGCGGTATATCCATCCGAAACAATGAAGCTCAAATGCACAGTGCGAGGATGGGGACAGCAGTATCCCCACCGCGAAAACTGCGCTCCGCGATTGCCATCACGCTTGCCCAGCGCGGCAATTATAGGGGAAATTCCCCCTTTCTTGGGGAGGCCTATCTCCAGCAGTAGACTTCCAATGGCTGGTTTTATGGTGATGATGATTACGGTGCGGTTGTGATACAACGACTTTTATCATTCTTGAGAACGGTTAGTAACCGAAAGGTTCAACATAAATATAAAAAACACGTTTTAGAGCCGTTAAGAGTAGTTTTATTATTGTTACCATCGTCGCCACAAGCCTCGTAGTAGCTGCCACCACTGGAAAGGTTCTGTTCGGCGTCCCTCGTGTTGCGAATGAGCTCCTCGTCACGGCGGATTTTGTCGCGCACTACAAATAAAACGATGACGATGTTACATACTAGCTGTTCCCGCGACTTCTTTCGCGTTCTTTGGGCACCATACCATTTTAATTTAACTAATATAAACTTTGAATGTTATCTTTATTTATATATACAAATTAATAGCCTAAATAATAAGTTTTAACCTTTCGGTCTCTTACAACTCTTATGTCGAATGAAAAAGTAGCCTATGTCCTTTCTAAGTCTTTAGAATACCTGTGTACCAAATGTCATCTAAATCAGTTCAGTAGTTTAGGCGTGATTGCGTAACAGACAGAGTTACTTTCGGATTTATTATATTAGTACGGATAGTAAGGATAAGGATTCATACACTGGAGGTGGACGTAATATAAAGCAAGTTAGAACCGATTTATCACTTATTTCTGCCGCCAAATAGCATGGTTCGCATTGAGAGGCTGCAAAATTAATGCAATGTAAGCCGAAATCCAGTGATTATAGAGGTTTAAATTGGCTGCACGGTTTTTAAACCCTTTCTCAAGGTAAGCCTCAAGTGAGTTTTTAGATTCGGTAACTTAAACAAACTGTTAAATTTACTAAGTCTATATGTCAGTGAACGATTTGATCAATGCATTAACAGTGTTCTGTAGGAACAAGTCTAGGAAAACCCCAATTTAAGTCAGCTGAGTCAGCAAACATGCATACGGTCCGCTTGATCATAAACGTGACCGCAGCCTATACATGCTAAGTGTTATCACAAGGATATCACTAGCGTGTCATCAAACCCTATTAATTGAAGATATGCTGTCACACTTATCTAATAGTTTCACTGCCTCTCTCACCCTTCAAACCGGTACACAGCAATGCAAACACTGCTATTTGCGGATGAAATAGGCAAGAGTGAGGTACCAGACGACCTTTGTAAGAGATCTACCTCCATGCTCTTACCCATAATCAGGACCCTCTCGATGACCCCGGGGGTGCAGTTTGAGAGCTGTTCCATGGTGTTACAGCACAGGTTGAGCTTCAGTTTCTTGAGTACCTTCCTGTTCAAGGTCATCCAGTTGTTCAGCTTCAGGGAGTGGCTGCTGCGTGGTGGATAGTTGTGCATCTCCACCAGTTTTGGGTAATGGGCGGACATGATTTCGGCGAGGAGAACTGAGGAATACAAATGAATTGTATGCTTAGCCTCTTCAGGATGTCACTGAACATAAGCCTTCATCAAATAACTTCAGGGTATTGCCTAAAAATTGCAGCGCTGGCCATGGTGCTAATCGTACGGGGAAAACTGAGGAATACAAAGGAATTGTATGCTTAGCCTCATCAGGA
>JACJUM010003317.1:10532837-10579108 GCA_020976665.1 Heortia vitessoides
TTAACTTGAGGTAAACCTCATACAGAGGTCGTCTGGGCAATGTCCCATAATATCTTCAAGTCATGCGTCAGTGATATCCCCGTGATATTACTAGAGTTTATAGGCTGCAAAGAAGCTTTTTTCATGCGGACAGCATGCATGTTTGACGACCTTGTCCAATAAAAATAAACCTCTTTGTTAAGAATTTCTTATCATACCACCAATATATCCCAAAACCGATACTGGAAACAGCCAGTTATAAGATGTTTTCGGATATAGACCTTCTGACTGACCGACCTGTTCATACAATAGACCAGATATTACTGTAATTAATAAAAAAAGAGTATACTGTGTTTCTTATATAGATTTCCCTAACCGGGGGTGTTAGGGAAATGTATATAAGTCTAATATATCTATCTAATCTAATTAACATAAATACACACAACTGAACGAAAAGATAGTTAAAATATAGAATATGATTAAAGCTTACAAGAGCTTTCAAACAGCGGTACAATTCCTAAACACCTACTTGATGCCTTATGAACCCTGGACTTGCCAGAAAGCATTTTATAATAAATAAATTAATTAACACTACATCTCATACTTATATTGAATTCATCCGGAATAAGTCACTTAAAGCACTTGTGTCACGGACATCAGACAACCGAGAATTCACATATATTACACTTAAATATATACATTGAACACCCAGACACAGTAAAAACACAAATATCATCATATAAATATTTGTCCAGGGTGGTGATCGAACCCACAATCTTTGGCGCACAAGATAGGACCACTACCTTCTGCGCAATTGAGCCTGCCCAAACAGATGGTGGCCATTGTTAACACCTGCTGGATTGTCCGAAAGTTTTTGCAAAGTTCTTGCTTAATTGCCTCCTTTTGCCCATTGTAATTCTAAAGTTCACTTGGCCTAAGCCCATGAATTTAAGTTAATATTTACCGACAGTGTTTTGAGAAATTTCAACCCAAAATAATAATATCTTTATTATACACATGCATTATCAATGGATATTATACATATATTAAGACATTTGGTCGCCTTATGGCTCTGAGTCTGATCTCTTCCACGCAACCTTCGGATGGATATATAAAAGAGATAAGGATAATGAGTAGTTTGGATTAATACATAAAGGTATATCTTTTGTAAACATTCTATCCGTGCCGCGGAATAACAGCAGAGTAGAACAGTACCTCCCCCGGTACCGGTCCTAAAATGCGGCTGAGGTAGCGGAATCAACTAACGGCGGCGCAAACAGTGTATTTTAGATGCAATACAATGAATCCCCTCTATCATTTTTCATATCATATTCTATATAATTTTATCTATCGGTTTTTTGAAATAGATAAAATTGTTCAAGATAAAGTTTATTTGTATAATACATGCATAATATAATAGAAAAACAATGATAATTTTAGAGGTTTCCAATGCAATGTCGAAAATAAACACATTTTTTTGTGATTGCAAATGTTCGCTGAACCTTACGAGATAGATCAAAATAATTTACTATAGTCTTATAAAAGCGATGGTCTATCTTTTAGAGATCGTTCACTATAACCATTTTTTATCCTTATCGCACCCGCAAAAAGCGGGTCGCTAGATTAAAAAATAAATGTAACAACATAAACAGTACTTAGTAAATAACAACTTTTATCGTTCACATTACACAATACGTTACAAACAAATAGGTTTTTACAAAATAAATCGAACTGCACTTTCGTAAAACATGAACACAAAACCCTTTAAAGCGTACGTCTTTGTCGCCGCCGGCCACTTTCACTCGGTCGACAATCTATGGCCAACGGTACTTCTTGTTTGCACTGCAGTGTGACTTGGCGGGAAATAATGCAAGTCGACTTGTCACTCCACTCTAAAGAGGTCGCGATTGGAAAAGGGAAATTTAAAAAAGAATCTTATTCTTTTTTATTTTTTTTGCTTAAAACTTTTTGCTGGACTGCGCTTACGTCAATTCGAACGTCACAAGAAAAAAATAAACATGACGGGCCCGATGGCGCAGTTGGTAGTGATCCTATCTAATGTGGCAAGGGTCGTGGGTTCCCACCCAGCCAGAACAAATATTTATATGATGATATTTGAGTTTGTTTTCCAACATTGTCTGATGTCTCCATTGTCATTGTCCGTATCACAAGTGCTTTAAGCGACTTACCCCGGAGTCAGATCAATGTGTAAATTTTCCTTTAAAAATATATAAAAATAAATAAATATATATAATCTGTACCGCGTATATGCTTTACTGTATATTTTTCAAGAAGCTACTCTTCTACATGAACACCGGTTGCAGTCAGAACGAAATTTTTAAGAATATTATTATGAGGTAGATGAATACAAAGGTCGTCTTTGATAAACCACTCTCACTTATTTTCATCTTCTCAGTGTGTTCCGGTTTGAAGGGTGAGAGAGGCAGTAAAATTACTAGGTAATGTAACATAATATCTTCAAGTCACAAGGTTGGCAAATCGCTAGTGATATCCTTGAGATATTACGTCCGTCTATGGACTGCGGTGACAGCTGTCACGCGAGCTGTATGCTTGTTTGCCGACCGGGTATAATAAAAAAATTATAATTTTTATTTTTGTTTGATTTGACTCGAAAATCTCAGAAATCACTGGTAGCATTTGAAAAGAATTTCAGAGTTAGATAGCCCAATTATTGATAAAAATTACGTAAGAGCAATAAGAGTAAATATTACTTAGTTACTAGGATATTCTAAGAGAACACTAGGTTTGTTCTTCGAAAGAACGCGGATGAAACCACAGGCACAGATAGTAAATAAATATAAAACGAGCTCAGCGCTCTTTGAGGTCGAAGAACTTTCAAAACACACCAATATTAAATTTCTTATAAGTTTTTGCACGTTGTATGTATTTAAGTGCCGACCAATCTTCACGTTTCTGGTAAACATTTTATTTCACGCTAGCTCTCCGCACGCGTCTTTGTCCACAGGGTCTTTACTTTATACCTCATCCCTGAGGATCTCTTGTTATTACGGGAAGAAGTCTATATTCGTCTCCGATATCTAAGTTGTGAAAAAAGTGTTTCGATTCCGAAAAAAAAATAACATAGAGACTATCCCTGCGCCGAATTTCATCCAGATCCATTTAGCCGTTCCGACTTGAATGGGTAGCTAACATACTTCCAAACATCCATACATCCACACATACATACATCCATACTTCTATACTCACAAACTTTCGCGTTTATAATATAAGCCAGAATTTAACAAAATACTTAATCATGTATAATTGTAATGCAGTTAAACACAAAAATATTGATAAGTATAGAGGTGAATACGACGGCCCGACGGGCCCAATGGCAGTGATACTATCATGTGCGCCAAGAGTGGCGGGTTCGATTCCCACCCAGGGGCAATTATTTATTTGATGATATTTCTGTTTGTTCTGTGTCTAGGTGTTAAATATTTATATTTTTGTAGTATATTTGTAAGACTTGAAGCCACTTACCACGAAGTCAGGTCCTATGAGATGTGGAAATTGATTATTATTACTATGTCTTTAAAACGGGTAAAAATCTATACGTACATATCTTATCTCTATGTACTGTAAAATTATTCTCGATGCATGCATTAATATATAATAATAATAAGATACTCCTTGCCCGTGAGGTACCAGCAGAGTAGAGTTGTACCTCCCCCTGTACCAAGTGTCGTCAAGTGTATATCCATCCGGAACAGTGCAGCTCAAATAAATCATACATCTGATACATTGACCTGACTCCATTAAAAGTAACTTAAAGCACTCGAGTAACGGATATCAGATTACTTACTGATTAATTACATGTATATAAAACCTGAATACATACATATTTTACAAAACAGATACAAAACAAACATATAAATGTTTGTCTGTGGTAGAAACCATCGGGCACATCATATAGTTGTAGATTGGACAAATAAATTAATATATATTATTTATTTATATATAAAATAAATGTGTTACCTTTATCACTTTTTTTGAATTGTACGTAGTTTTAAGAACCGTCTGGTACCGGTAGACTAGTAAAGGGTAGGCCTTATTTATATTTTAGATGACTCTGATCCCGTGGAGTCATCAGGGTCATCGGTATTATGAATATAAAAGCATTTAGTACTTCATATTTCTGCAATAAAATTGTATTATTTATTATTTATTAAAAGTGCTTGTAATGGGCCCACTTGAATGAAGAATATTGAATTGATATATATCCAATACACACACAAACACTCAGATACAAAGACGTATACATAAGTGTGTGTATATGTATATATATTTAAATATATATCATAGAGAATTTGCCGCGAGGCACCGGTAGAGTAGAATAGGATCTTCCTTTGCACCAGGTGTTGTAAGGTACCAGAACCGACAGATAGCGGTATGTCTATACGGATAGTGTAACTGAAATGCACAGGGTGGGGACGGGCAGCAGCATCCCCATCGCAAAAGCTGCGCTCTTCGATTGCCACCACGATTGCCCAGCGCGGCAATTATAGGCAAAATTCCCCTATTCTTGAGGAAGCCTATGCCCAGCAGTGGACTTCCGTGGCTGTAATGATGATGATGATGATATATTAAATACAGAAACATGTAAATGCGGTACATTAAAGTGTTAATAACTCTAGTAGTTTTAATCATTAATGAGACATCCGTAATGAGCAATGTCTTGTTATTCGAAAGCTAGAATTAGATAAAACTAATTAAAAGTGAAATCTAATACGTAACAAAAGAAGTGAAATGCTATATAAATTTATATTTATATCTCTAAATATAAAAAATCGTTCCTTCGTGTTTAAATTGTACACAGTAATATATAATATAATATATTTTTTCTATCTGTATACAGTTTGATCCAACTTGAGAGCCTGTAGTTTTTATCTCAAGTTATAGTCGAAATAGATTTTTCATGATAAACATATATAGCTAAGACAGGACCACATCTGTCAGATTAGCTACATACTTAATATAAAACTAAGTCGATTTCCATTGTCTGTCTGCCCTATGCATCTTTAAAACTACGCAACTGATTTTAGCCGTGAGGTACCGGCAGAGTAGAATAGTACCTCCCTCTGTACGAGATGTCGTAAGAGGCGACTAAGGTACTGGAACCGACAAATGGCGGTATATCCATCCTGAACAGTGCAGCTCAAATGTACAGGGCGGGATGGGCAGCAGCATTCTCGTCGCGAAAGCTACCCTCTGCGATTGCCATCACGCTTGCCCAGCGCGGCAATTATGGGCAAAATTCCTTCTTTCTCAGGGAGGCCTGTGTTTAGCAGTGGACTAAATGGCTGGCATGATGATGATGAGATTTTGAAGCGGTTTATTAAATAGAGTGATTCAAGAGGAAGGTTTGTATGTATAATACATGCATAATATAGTAGAGAAACACTGATACATTTTAGAAGTTTCTAATGAATTCTATAAATTAACATATTTTTTTTATGATTACATTGCAAACGCTGGCTGAATTCGTCCAGATAGATCAAAATAATATACTACCGTATTATACACCACAAAAAGATCAACAAGAAAGTTTGCAGAGGGATATGTCGATCTCTAAGGGATAATTCACAATAACCATTTTTGAACCTCATTGCACCAATATTACCCAGACACACAACAAATACAAATATTCGATATTTCGATCTAACCTAAGGCCTTTGGCACACGATATAGGATCACAACCATCTGCGCCATCGGAAGCGTCAATGTAAAATATTATCCCATACATCCTGATACCGATAGACAGTTAGTTAGGTAGTTAACATTATCTTTTACACCACATCGATCTCTTCTTCGATCTTCGATCTTCGAAGTGCTGATAATGACATTGATAATTGCTTCATTTCTGCCGGATATAGAGATATATCGTTTATCGTGACCTACTTTAAGGAATAATGTCCGGTTATAGTGGCAGACTTGATTCCTGCAATCTCTCTTTGTTGTTATCATACCCAATAATCTCATTGCGACTACATTGGGCGAATGCGTGCCTCGTTTTTAATGCTTCGGTCTGAAGGGTGAGAGTGAAGGGTGATGTGACTTAATATCTTCAAGTCACAAGGTTGGCAATACGCAAAATCCTTGTGAAATTACATGTGTGACGCTTACTATCACGCGGACTATATGCTTGGTCTAATAACCAAAACATTTTTTTTTTTAATTAAAAACTACTGTGTACACACCGGAATCGAACTCGCGACTCTTTCATTTCAGCCAATGCTCATAACCACTGCGCTATTCAGTTATTCAGTATGTTTCGGACCCGGTTCACTCTTACTATACAAAAGACATCAACGACACTATTTGTAACTCGACAGACGTTGTCTACATCGAGCTTACTTATTAATGATTTGACGTTGTCGACAAATACGTCAAAATAATACAAAAATATCAAATATAAACTATGCTATCTCTCAAGTTAGATCAAACTGTAACGTGAGCAGAAATTTATTGAAATCTGTTCGGTAGTTTAGAAATTCATTCCGGTCAAACACATAACTTTTATACACATAATTGCAGAGATTGCAGTTTCGCAGTTACGCGTTATGTCATATAATATATTAATATTTTTCTTTCTTTGATGAGAACAATCTCTTGAAAATAACAAACACAATAAAAAAATATTTAGGCACATTTGTTTCAGTTAATAAGGTTTATCTTACTATCACCTATTTCTACCGTTGAACAGCGGTGTTCGCATTACTGTGTTGTGTTCTGGTTTGAAGGGTGAATGAGGCTGTGAAATTACTGGGTAATGTGACATAGTATCCTCAAAACACAATATCCTTGTTCAACGAGCGTCCATGGGAATATTACGCGGACTGTATGCTTATATGTCGACCTGGTCTTATAAATGGTTAACGAAAAGCGTGATGCCGTTACCAATAAAAATAGGGAATCATTAATATATATAATTCTACATCCTATCAGTACATTTAAATTATCGAGGTCAACAAAGTATTGATAAAACTCAAAGAAAAACATTTCATAAACTCGTCTCAACTGAGATTCAAACCGGAGACCTTTCGCATCGAGGGCAATCTCCGCGGCACATACCAATAAGACAGTTATTTTACAAAAATCTTAAAACACACACCAAACGGCGATCCTTTGCGAGAAAATTTCAATAGCCTACCACGTAACACTTTTATTAAGCCCACTCGCTAAAAGTCAATAACACGGTCGGTAAATTTCTTAACCAGTAGTAATAAGGTTTAATATCACTTGATTGGAAAATTCTATGTGTTGGCGCAGTTCTTCGAAGATCTCTCGCAGTATGAAGATGGCAAGCTCAGTACTGGACCAACCGTCTTCGGTGATAAACGTGCCTTTATACAATTCAATTGTGAAGTGAATTTTGTTTTTGAAAAGTGCTAAACAAACTGCAAGTAAGTTGGACATTTTATTTGAGATTCTTTTTCACAGGATTTTTTGAAACTGTCATTCAAAATTATAGACCACATTTGTATAAGAAAAAAACAGATTAAACATCGTAAATAAATCGATAAAATCAATTGCGACGAATTTGCAATTCCCTTTGTAAAAATATAACCTCGGATTTCAAATATAGAAGGGATTTTATATCAGTAATCCAACAAAGAACCTTTCAATTCTGCCATCGAACACCGACAAGCATTTAAAATTTCATGCGGTCGAGTTAAGACATTCCATTTATACAGCCTTAAAGCTGTATTTTCAAGTAGGTCTTAAATATAGTTAAACTACTATTGAACGGCTCCAAAAGGCGATTTAATAAAGTATTTACATTTTATATTCAATAATAACATATTTATCACGTTTGCAAACGTTGCTCGATAAACATAAAATTAAGTAAATAAACCGCGTTCTTAGGAATTGAAAAAAATCTGATTTAACTGAGCAGTGACAGCGTAAATGTTGAAGAGTATTATTTAGTTTTAATATTAATAATAAATTCCCTCTACATCTCATACATTTGCCTGAAATTAAGTCGCCTAAAGCACTTGTGTTACAACGCCAGACAACAGAGGAATCACAAATTTACTACTTAAATACATATATTTAACACCCAGAGAACAAACAAAAATATCTTCTAAATTAAACTAGTTCAAAAACTATACAAATCTATGTGATTTGATGACATATTTTTAAAATTATGTTATCTTTATATATAGAAATTACAGTGTTTGTCCCAAATGAACTTCTCAACTACTGCAAAAACATATTCAATCGAGTTGAATTTTTATTTGATGCATAAAGCCAATAGTATATTGTAACGATGTCTATTAATGAACATAGGCTATGGAACTATATTTACTACCACGCGCAATCTCCGTCCTGTTCCATTTAATCTACCGAGTTTCGGATATGCCATCTTTTGATATATTTAATATTTATTATTTTTATCATATAAGCTATAGAAAGTTCATTGTTGGACATAGGCCTCCCCAAGTTAGAGAGATTTTTGCCTCGCTCGGCCATAATTGCCGCGCTCGGCAGGCATGGTGGCAGTCGCAGAGCGCCACTTCTCAATGAGGATGCTTCTGCCCGTCTTCACGTGTAGTATTTAAGCTACGCTGTTCCTGGTGGATATACCGCCATCTGTCGATGTCGATATTATAGTCGTCTCTTACGACACCTGGTACAGAGCGAGGTACTATTCTACTCTGCCGCTACCACACGGTATTTATTATGGTAACATTCATACAGGGTTTATTATTTTAATTGACGCGTCTTTGTTCCGATCTAATTACTGATCTCGGAAACAGCTAGCCCATTTTCACAGGCCTTTCACAAAATCACTATCCGAAACAGCGAAGCTCGACAAGGCGAGGATGGGCAAAAGCATTTACTTTTCGGATGCCCAACGATTTTGAGCAAATATACTCCCAATATATGTTAATACACATCACCTGGGTTACCGTCTAGTTAATATTATATTTATATATTAATATTGTGACAGTAGTCTGTAAGTGTACTTATATTTAAAAATTATAAAAAATTAAGCCCCAGGTTCGCGGTAACTGCTAATTTAATATTTTCGTGGGAAGACCCAAACAATACATAACTAAAAAACAACTGTTAATTAGAAATGGCTGAAATTACCAATAATCTTGTGAACGATTCGTCATATTGAAATCGCAGAATATTTGCAACTAAACAAACTTCAATCAAATTAGTTATAAATCACAAAATATGTGTCAAATACAAAATATGTAGATCTAAATCTGAAATCAGTAGCTTAAATCACTTTTGTTACATATATCAGACAGTATTACAAATATAATACTGAAATTCATATAAATAACACCCAAACACAGAACAAATGCAAATATTTATCACTTAAATGTTTGTCTGGGTTAGGATCGAACTCACGACCTATAGCGCACACGATTAGATCACTACCATCTGCGCTATCGGGCCTGTCGCGATTAATAAAATATTAAATTACAGCTTAAGTTATTTAACTAGTGCATCTTTAAAATACTTTGATATTAACTTACACGTAGCAAGAAATTAGCTATAGGTAATGTTTCTATCTATCTCTGTCTTCAAAGCATACAGTAAAGTAAATAAATGCTTGTCAAAAAGAGAACCCATCTAAGGCGAGATTGTGCGCCAAGGGTTGTGGTTTCAACCCCTACCAAAGACTAACATTGATATGATGAATATTTGTGTTGGGTGTGAAACATATAATTAAAAGTTATTCCTGTGATTCCTCCGTTGGCTGATGTCCGTAAAAAAATGCTTTAAGCGACTTATCTCGGTGTCACTTCAAGTAGGTTTCTCAGAATTCACACTTCAGAAGCACAATGTGCAGTGAAAAAAGGCTTGTCAAAAATAAATTCTTCATAGGCGATTCTCTGCTAATATATCATTGACATCGGAACAAATTATAACAAAACCACTTTTTGACGGCCTTAAAACGCAGGGTTTATAAACTTTTTACATTTTTAGGTTGTTTCGGATACATTGCGGCAACTAATCTTAAAAGTTAACGGCAGTTAAGTTGTGATTATTATAAAAAGATATATTTTAAATATAATATTATAAAAAATAATATTAGAAGTGAAAGCATATTGTTAAAAAAATATGTACTCAAAATACCGAGCAAATATTTAGATAGAAAAATATATGCCTGCATTTAATTATCAGGCGCTCAACCAAAGTAGTACCTACATAGTACGAAACTAAAAATAGATTTACATATATACTTTTTACTCGAATCAAACTGATTCAGAGCTGCTTTTGATTTCATAACCAGGTCAACAAGTATTCCTTTTGAATTAATACTAAATTAAGAGGCGACAAATACTCGCGTGTCATCAAAATTGGCATTTCACCAATTATTATATTTTTTACAAATTACGTAAAAATAAAAAAAATATTTTATGAACATACCTCAACAAGATAGAATAGGTAATAAACAAGGGCCTGGTAAGAAATAAACGAGCGTGTATGAAACGACTAATGTGAACAAGGGAAGCGAGAGAGGTATGCCAGGAAAGTAGCAAAGTCGAGATCCATAACCTATGCCTAGCCCGATGGCAAGGGCGTGTACTAATAATAGGTACAGATGTGTAATATTATTAGGTACACGCATGTGCCCAACAACACTTCATTAAATTTTATTTCGAGGAAGCTATTGTATACTATTTAGAATATTGTTCTATAATTTTTAATAAAAACCTTTTTTTTTTAAATCTTCTAACAAAGAAGATTTTAAAATACACGATCTTATTCTTGTTAATGCTGTTTATACATTTAATGACAGTTTACACTGACCTACGCAAGAAGACTTTACAAACAATTATTTGTTTGTCATAACAATAGGTTGTAATACTATAATTTATTAAGGTAGTAATAATTATAGTATTACAACCGATTGTTTAGATCGCGTGATATACCGTGAGATACCGGCAGAGTAGAATAGTATCTTCCCCTATCGTAAGAGGCGACAGAGTTATCCGAACCGACAGATGGCGGTATATCCATCCGAAACAATGTAGTTCATGCGCAGGACGGGGGTGGACAGTTGCATCCCAGTCGCGAGAACTACGCTCTGCGATTGCCGCCACGCTTGCCCAGCGCGGCAATTATGGGCAAAAATCCCCTTTTCTTGGGGAAGCTTAAGTCCAGCAGTGGACTCCCAATGGTTGAAATGATGATACGGATATGAGGATGTTTGGGTGAATGACTGTTACACTTACACGCCAGAAAGGTTGAACTAAACTGAATAAAATTTGGCACAGAGATAAATGTTAGACTGGAATTCCACGTAGGCTACTGTGTAGCCGTTTATTATTCTGTGGGACGACTATTTTAACTGTTTAGATAAAAAATAAATAAATTCTCACCTCATCTCATATTTTGATCTGACTCCGAGATATATGGCATAAAGCACTTGCGTTACGTATATCAGACAACAGAGGAATTACAAATATACTCGAAGATACATATGAATAACACCCAGACACAGAACAAATACAAATATTATTCTTATAAATATTTGGTCATGGTGAGAATAGAACACATGACCTTTGGTGCTTAAGTTCACTACCATCTGCGCCATCGGCTTCGTCGAGATTTAGATAAGATATCAGAAAGCGACAATTATTCTCGGAATTACAAGAGATCCTCAGGCATTCGATTAAGACCTTTCGAACAAGGCGGCAGACAGGCGGAAGGAAGAAAGTATATAAAAAAATAAGACAAAATTAAAAAAGCTGGTCTAATTTAGCTATCACATAGTAATTTAGAATAGTCTTATATAGTAGTTCAAAAATTGATCTCCGTCGAAATTGCCCCAAAAATATTCCCGGGAAACCAAAACCAATTCCGTTGCTATACGAATCCAACGGTAAGTGAAGTTAATGCATTGCCTTAATTTCGTTCCGAAAACCTGCCTCTGGTCACCGTGACGAGAAAAGAAAGTACTGTGCTAACGACCTCTTGCAAATATACCGGAACCACAGCATTTTATTTGAAGCAAAAAAGAAAAAAATATTTAAAGACCTCATACAAACGAGTTGTATGAGTTGGTATCTCACTCCTCTCACCTATTTAAAAGTAAATTCACTCATTTCATACATTGACCTGACTCCGTGGCAAGTCGATTAAAGCACTTAGTTACGGACATCACACAATAGTGGAACCACAAATATAATACTTAAATACATATATTTAACACCCAGACGCAGAACAAACACAAATATCATCATATAACTATTTGTCCTGGATGGTTTCACATAAGATAGGATTACTACCATCTGGGTCATCTATTTCGAATCCCAAATAGCAGTGCTCGCATGCTGTGTTCCGGTTTGAATGGTGAGAGAGGTAGTGTTGCCCAAATGCAAGAACAAGACGAGACTTAGCCAGTCTTGGTCTTGGTCTTGCGCCAATACACCTGGTCTTGGTCTTGGTCTTGCGCTCCCAGTCTTGGTCTTGGTCTTGCAGCAAGAGTCTTGCAAGTCTTGCAATTACCTATTAGTCTATTACTATTTATTAAAGTTTATTTTAAATCTTAGAAAAACGTATTAGAATTGAAACATTGTGAGCTTGAATTAACTTAGCCATAGTAAAGATCAAGCAGATTAATAAATTACTGACAATTTGATAAGAAATTTGAAAAATCAACTGACCTCAACCGAAACTCTTATCGCAGGCTTTTTGTTTTATTAGTAGGTAAGTATCTATGCTTTTTATATTATTTTATTAGTATTGTAGAATTGTTTTACACGTTTCAGGTATTGTAGCCACTTTATATACAGGTATATTTATATACCTGTATATAAAGTGGCTACAATATTTATCAAACGGGTGATATTTGAACACTTTTTTGCTATTTTTTTTTGTAAAAACTTAAGAAATATAATGATTGAATGTACAATAATAATACCGTTTAAAACCGAATAATCAATATTATAATATATACTTACTAGAATAAATTATTATTGACATCTATTTACCTATCCTTACCATTTTATCGTAATCATAATACTACTTGCGTGATCATTATAATGTATTCATTTTCATTTTAAGCACTCTGAAACTTATTTATTCTTTGGAACCTGTAGGTACTCATAAAATTCGAAATTATTTTGCATGAGTATACCTACGCCCTGTGGCGGCCATAAAATAGTGTCAAATGTGATTTCGGCGCGGCGGCAACTATTGTTGTATATGATTTCAAAAGAAGCCGCCGGCGCGTGTATCATACCCATGTACTTCCGAAAAGCGGCAAATTTCTTTGAGCAGTAAAGTACAAAACCTTTGATGCCGCATTATTAAAGTGCCGATGATTAAAACATAACTATGCATGCACTCAGTTTGATTTTAATGGATATTTTTTTTTCGCTATGTAGGTATGTTTATGGTATTAGTCGTAATGCGCATAGGTCCTGTATTTCACATTCTTTGATACAGTTTTTTGCGTCTCATAGAATTCCTAAGCGTTCCTAATTCCGTGAAATAGCGCTAAGTCCTAGCTGCTAGACGCAAGAGTTTTGCAGGCTATGTCTTGTTCTTGCTCAAGTCTTGCACGGTCAGTCTTGGTCTTGGTCTTGCTAAAAATACGCGGGCTTGTTCTTGGTCTTGGTCTTGCAAAATCGCAAGAACAAGACCAAGACTGCAAG
Source organism: Heortia vitessoides (assembly GCA_020976665.1). Taxonomy (NCBI): domain Eukaryota; kingdom Metazoa; phylum Arthropoda; class Insecta; order Lepidoptera; family Crambidae; genus Heortia; species Heortia vitessoides. Next base: position 10,546,472 of record JACJUM010003317.1, read on the forward strand.
ACTAAGACTGAATTTGGGCAACACTAGAGAGAGGCAATGAAATTACTAATTAATATGGTGTAATATCTCCAATTCACAAGGTTGGCATCGGTGCATATCCTTACGATATTACGAGCGGACTGTATGTTTGTTTGTCGACCTGGTCATAGAACATATATTTAATTTTTCATCATTCTCATAGTAACCGTAAAAGGTCCTGTTACCTTAAATCTACACTATCTCAGTGTCCGGTACCTCAGTCGCCTCTTACGACACCTGGTACAGGGGGTATGTACATTGAGTTCCATTTCATCTAAAAAGTCCATAGCAATTTTAATAATCAACATATATATATTATATGTTGATTATACATAAGGATATATGTATATATATATATATATATATATATATATTTGAAGTGCAAGCGAGAGCGCGGGACGAGCGACAAAGAGGCACAATCGGCCCGGCGTTCGGCAGCGTTCGACATCTGTCTCTCTCGTCCTCGAGTTAGCGATACGCCCGCGCGGACAGCTGCTATACGATAATACATTTTCATAAATAACATTAGAACGTTATTTTAAAAAATGCAACCATTCCATCAGTATTTTCTTATGACGTTGTCACGTTCAACTATCGACAGTACACTGACATTACAGACAATCGATTTTTTTTATATCATACATGACGTAAATAACGATAAAAAATACAAGCAAATAAATAATAAAAATATCATAATCGGTTTAAGAGCAGAAAAGTAATATGATGAATTATTTTTCTACTTTTAAACCGATTATGATATTTTATGAAGAGGCTGAAGATGTCTCGACCGCTAAAACTTTTTAAAGTTCCCTTTTAAAAGTTGGAAATCTATTATTAAAAACATCTATGTATTCGCCACTGCGTTTCAGTTTATTGTAGGAACGACACATTCGGGTATTTGAAATGTAGAAGGAAATATTGTTTTATACACCTTTAACGCAAAGGTATTGGGAGAACGGATTTTATATTGTGTGTTAATGTTAATAGAATGAAGAAGATCGAAGATAAAAGAGTGGATTATTTTGTACAAGCACAATAAGTGCACCTAAATATGTAATGAGTTTATCCTTAACAACCACAAAACTACGTCTATATTATTTTCTTTGTCTAAAGCAGTAAGTACATTAAAGGTTTTAGATGCGCAACGTGACCAGATATTTATCATCGCATCCTCCTAAAGTCGCATTCATACATATCGTAAATCTTTGGCTGTATAGAATACTCTCCATGTACCAAGTGTCGTAGGAGGCGATTGAGGTACCGGAACCGACAGATGGCGGTATATCCACCCGAAGCTCAAATGCAACAGGGTGGAAATGGGCAGGCGCAATTCTATCGTGAAGCTACGCTCTATGATTGCCACCCCGCTTGCCCAGTGACATAGACCTCCCCAAGAAATTGGTTATGTTTCCTCTAATTGCCGCGCTGGGCAAGCGTGTTGGCAATCGCAGAGCGCAGCTTTTGCGACGGGGAAGCTGCTGCCCATCCCCGCCCTGTACATTTAAGCTGACTTTTTGCATGGATATACCGCCATCTTTCGGTTCTGGTACCTTAGTCGCCTCTTACGACGCCTGGTACAGGGGAGGTACTATTCTACTTTGCTGGTATCTCAAGGCCTACTTTCTTGGGGAGGCCGATGTCCAGCAGTAGGCGTTTTACGGCTGCTCTTATAAATAATAGATAGATATGGCGAAACTCTCATATTTTCCTTAAAAGTCACAGAACCCTAAAAAAGTAACATTCTCAGCTAAAGCAAACTACCAATCCGGGCAGATTACTTGTAAATAATTCACACACAATATATCATACATTGACCTGACTCCGAGATAAGTCACTTAAAGCACTTGTGTTACGGGCATTAGACAACAGATAAATCACAAATATTCACCATAAAATTTTTGTCTTGGGTGGGGATCGAACCCACTACCCTTGGCGCACAGGGATAACTACCATCTGCGCCATCTAACCAATCAATAATAGATAAATGCCCTGGCATACCTACAGAGTAGAATAGTACCTCCGGGTACCAGGTGTCGTGAGACGCAGCTGAGATGATAGATGATGGTAAATCCGCAACAACGAAGCTTCAGCTAGAAGCTACTGGAGATGGACAGCAGAATTCCCGCCGGTAAGCTACGCTCTGCGGTTATTACCACAAATGTCCCGGAAATTATACGCAATATCCCCCTTTCTTGGGGAGGCCAATGTCCAGCATGATTTTTTTTATAATAATTAATTCATACTACCTTTCATATATCCACTTAAGCGTAATTTAACACCCAGACACAGAACAAAAACAAATATCATCATAAAAATAGTTGTCCTGGGTGGGGATCCACGATCTTTGGCACACAAAATAGGAAGACTATCATGGCATCTTCGCCATCGGGCTCGTCAAGGCATCTTTGACATACGTTTTTATAAACATCCGAACGATGAAACAGTGACGTCATATGTCATGAGTTAAAGTGACGTCATGATATAGCCAACTTAGAATAATTCAAGTGGAATTGTTGGTAAATTAATAATTAAATATGTCCTGAATAGAACTGTCCTTAAATCATCATATGCATATATGTTAATTGATTCTATATTATTTACTTCAAAATAAATTAATAATTACTCATTTATGACATAGGCCTTCTGAGATGTAGGAAACTAAAAGTTGGCTTATATTTTTATGTGATATTTAAGTCAGCAATTTCAAATAATTATGGCTCAGCCGAACAGCAATAAATAATTATAATTTAAATAGAAAATAAATAAAAATTACATCTTCTTCCTCTAATATATGTAATTCTCGTGTCACAATGTTCGTTCCCATACTCCTCCGAAACGGCTTGACCGATTCTTATGATATTTTTTATGCATAATCAATAAGTCTGAGAATCGGCTACTATCTACTTCTCTAACCTCTAAGTGAAAATGAGTGTTCACCCTAAAATTTTTTATCTATTTTTTTTAACTTTTTTTTGTGGCATTATAAAATACATACAACCTTAAATTCTATTTCCTATTTTTTAATATTCATTTTAGTAATTTTATATTATTTAGGTATATGGCAGAACAACGTTTGCTAGTATAATATTTATAATAAATTACGAGATATAAGTAGATAAATATGAAAACAGGCTATTTTAAAACATATTTGTAATTTATCGTTGACAAATGCCTTGATCTAAATCACTAATAGAAATTAGTTACTTCCAAATTAATATGTAAATAGGTTGTTTTTGTGTTGAACTGTTTAATACTGTCACTGGTTTAAATGAATGAATAGAATGAGTGAATGAGTTATTCAGTAGTCTTACATATAGTAGACAGAGCCTTATGCAATTACGAAAAAGATGCGATACGCAAACACCAGTACATTTTTCTGGCTTAGTAGCAAATACCTCGGCGTAGCTGACAGACGTCTTTTGAATGTTAAATACATGTGAGTTAGTCGTGAACTAAGTGACGTGTCATCAGATTATTTAAATGTAAGTATTTTTATTTAGTGAATTATAATAAAACTACTCTTTTATCAGCTTTAGAACGCGGTTTATTTTTTATTCTACGTTTCGGTCACCTTACGGCAACCATTTAGGTTGAATAAACCGCATTTTAAAGCCGTTAAAAGGGTAGTTTTATAATGAGCATCGCGTAAATATTAGAGAGTATTAACTAATAAAACATTTTTTTTAATCAAAAATTAGCAGTCTGCCCTTTCTTTGTCTGGGTATTCAGTAATCCCGTCTATCCCGTCATCGAGTATCTAACCTATCCTATAAACTAAGTACCTGCAAGCAAATGTTTTTCCTTGTAAACCGTCGGTCCCTGATAAAAGTTTGGACCAGGACTAATTTCAACCCGGTCAAAAATACCTAAAAAATCTGAATTAATGCGAATAACTGTAATTAATACACATTTCTTTAAAAAATATATTTATAGTTACTGACAGTACAACACATTATTTTACTCTGCTCACGGTGATTATATCTCTCACATCAAAACTGTATAAAAATCGTGCCGATTCCTTAGATAAAAATAAAAATATCCTACTGCTATTGATGTTTGTTACACCCTGGATAAATAATTCACTGGTACGGATTTATTTAACATTAAATAGGTATTATTATCAGGATCACGCTCATTGCTGGCGATTCGCGCGCCGCAGTGCGCTCGCTTCGCTCGATCAGCTCGCTCTCTGTTGAAGCCGCAGTTCTGTGTTGAAATAACCTCATTTTATAGCAACAGATTGTTTATGTTCACATCTTCTTTTGTTCATAGAAATAAATAAAATACTAAATAATTTATTATCATTTATCAAGCTCACGCTTTAGGTTGAGTGTACGAAGTGACAATTTCAATAAACATGCTTTTGATATAATGTATGAGAAAGTTATAAGTTCGCTTCATATTTATTTGATACAATTTATCAAATAAAATGTAGCCAAATGATTATGATAATGACCAAGAGAATAAAATGCGAAATGTACATATGCTAAAGATTAGTTAGAAAAATGTGCTAATTAGTTTATTAGGTACTAAGAAGTGGAATTTGAAGAAAAACAATTTGCTAAACTGTATGATACCCTAATATTTGTGTCCAAATAGCGTTTAATTAAACACATATTATCGAAAGGTGAGTAACCACTTTCATTATAAAGTGTTTATGTTGTCATAAGAGAAACACGCATTCACTTAGACACAGGTATATGGCGTTTATTGCAAAACAATTCTCATGTGACGCAACTATTGACGAAGAATAAGAAATTCGGAAGTGTACTCAGGGAAACGGTTGTGGGCGCGTCGCAACCTCGTCATTGTTAATGAGAAGTTAACTCCATCTATACTTTCATACGAATCTGCAGATAACACGATCAATACTAAATACTAGTACCCCGCCCCGACTTCGTTCGGGTACATAGTAATTTTTTTCTGTTGATCTTGTTACAGAGTTTCAATCTTTTTTAAATTCATAGTATTCACTTACATACAAATATTCGTCATCATATCAGTCCATGGGAAGTCCACTGCCGGAATTATAATTGCCGCGCTGGGCAAGCGTATTCGCAATCGCAGAGGGGGGGGGGGACGCTGCAGTTCATTTCCGCCCTGTGCAATTAAGCTACACAGTTCCGAATGGATATACCGCTATCTATCAGGTCTGGTAACTTAATCGCCTCTTACGACACCTGATACAAAAGGAGGTACAATTTTATTCTGTCGGTATAAAATAATAATAAATTCCTCGCATCTCATACATTGACCTGATTCCGTGCTAAGTCACTTAAAGCACTTGTGTTACAGACATCATACAAGAGGACGCACAAATATACTACTGAAAAGATATATTTAACACCCAGACACAGACAAAATATAAATATCATCGTACAAATATTTGTCCTGGGTGGGGATCGAACCCACGGCCTTTAGCGTACAAGACAGGATCATTACCATCGGCGCCGTCGAGCCCGTCGAATAGGATTGATGTGGACGTGGTATGCAGACAGAAAACCAACCTTGACCTACAACGTCACCGGCTAATTGTTCTCACTAATGTCGCAAATCGTTCATTCAATGATAATAAACAAATGACTTGGTTCACCAATTAATGTCGCAATCATTTGTTCGTGTCTCAAATACATATTTAATAAACCATTTGCAAGTAGTATTGGACGGCCCCGATGACGCAGGTGCTAAGGTGGATCCTTTCTTGTGTGGCAAAGGTCGTGGGTTCGATCCTCAACCAGGACAGATATTTATGTGATGGTATTTGTGTTTATCCTGTGTCTTAGTGTTAAAAGTGTGTATTTAAGTATTAAATTTGTGAATCCTCTGTTTTCTGATGTCTGCAACCACAACTGATGTCTGTAATAAGTGCTTTAAGCGACTATATATCAAAAATAAATTCAGCGAGATGCCTATAACATTCATTATCAGTTCTTGAAGGATGTCAAATTCTATCCATTCGTTTTGGATATGGATCAAAAAACAAAAGATATCTAAATTGTTACACGCTTTATAGCTTTCGTTGTGTGTAGGTATATATGTGTGTATGTTAGTAACCGACTCATTCGAAGTCGTTTTGACCCACTTTAGACGGACAGATTGAATTAAAACTGAGTACACATATCAAAAATCGGTGCTAATACAATATTTCGATTAGATTATCTCATTATCCTAATCAGGATCCTCAGAATCAAAGAGATTCCTCTGTGTAAGGAACCACGCAGTCTGTGCATGCGTGCCGTCTGCCTAATTTCCAGCTTAAGTACTCATCTAGTCAATATTATTTAACAATAAATGTAACTAAACAGTGAAAAATAAATTTAAAAAATATAGAACGGTTTTAGAATACATAAAAAATCGCGGATTGCTAGGTCAACGCACCCGACGCTTTGTTCAGTATACTACTAAATAGTATTTAATGTTTATCATTAATTTCTCTTTGTAATAAAAAATATTTTTAACTTTTTCATCATACCAGCCATTAAAAGTCCTGTTGAACATAGGCCTCCCCAAGAAAGGAGGTAATGTTGCTCATATTTGCCGCGCTGGGCAAGCGTATTACCAATAAGTGAGCGCAGCTTTCGCAACGGGGAAACTGCTGCCCATCCCAGCCCTGTACATTTGAGCTGACTTTTTTGCATGGATATACCGCCATCAGTCGGTTCTGGTTCGCCTCTTACGACACCTGGTACAGGAGCAGGTACTATTCCTCCCTGCCGGTACCTCACGGCTACTGTTTACTTTTCAGTTTGATGTCCTATTTTAAAAGCGTGTTTTTTAAAACTGTATATTTTATTATTATGTTTACTACCGAAATTTCGAAGGCTTGAAGTTTTCAACAACGTCTATTATAAAATCATTTGCAATTACGATATGTTACACTGTTCTAAATAGCTATTTTTATGGCTGTTCAGTTATTTATAATTGTTTAAATTATTTTCGTCGAACCTATGCTGTGACACTTGTATAGAGCGCCTACTTAGAGAATGCCTGCGTGGTTCAGTGTTGAATATCCTTAATTCATCTGCACAATTTACATGCCTTCTTACCTAACAATTTCGGCATTTTGAGGTCTCTTAAGGTCACAGACCCTGAGGTCGTGTCCGTAAGGTTCTGGGAATACAGAACTTCAAGTATAGAGAAATCTATGCGCAATTGTAATGTTGTATTTATTTATGTGATTATTATATTAAGTAAAAAAACAATGTACCTATATTCATTCAACGAAATAATGTTTTATGTTAGAAATCGATTCATTCAGCTTTAGATGCATCTGAAATAAACGACTTTCTTCGATATTAAGGAGTAAAGTCTTTTTCACTTCTTCTTATTCTTAACTTATTAAAAAATTACTTTCGACCCCTATTTTGTACCCTTACGGATACACCAACAAACGGTTTTAAGGGCATGACTGTCAAGTTTTATCAAAATCGTTCCTAATTTATTTTTTTCCATAAAAAACTTTCACTATTTCAACCCTACAGGGTCAAAATTGATTAAAATTACTTGTCAGTGTGCATCCGTATTTTGAATTAAAACAACAGTCCAAATTTTACGTTTCTAAAATTAGCGGTTACGGATGTGCGAGCGTCTATATATCAGTGGGACCGTCTTATATACCTATATATACATACCCGCCATTTATTTATACAGCTGACCCGATGGACTCAGCAACATTTTGGTATACATAGGTATATTAAAGTCGTGATAAACAAACTAATATTAACCTGTCAAATACGAATAAAGTAACCTGTACTCAGCAAGCACCGAAGAACACCGTGATACGTATACGTAGCTTTTATGTACTATAAATATTTAGTTAATTTGGCTACATGTTATGCTACTCGGCCGTTTAGGTGTTTTGGTATACATACCTAACTACAACAAATTCAAATTAGCTGTCTGGTACCGTTAAGATGTTGATTGGTTTCATGACACCCGACAAGCTTTTTCGTCGGTTGAGGGTTCGATCCATACCCACGACAAACATTTATATAATGATATTTGATTTATTCTGCGTCTGAGTATTAAAAATATGTATTGAAGCGTGTCAGGTCACTGTATGAGATGTTGCGTGAATATAATAATTAATCTTCTAATCTTAAAAAAAAAATAAAATTTAAAATTATACCCGTAGTACCTACAGGTTAGGCATTGGTACCTCTTTCGACCGGTGGCGCTGGAATTGACATCTGAGTATACCAGCATTAGTTTAGTCCAAAAAACTAATTCTACTCAACTATTTCTAATGCCAAACAGCATCGTCCGCATTCTTGTGTTCCGGTTTGAAGGGTGAGTGAGGTGGTGAAATTACTGGGTAATGTGACACACATTCAAGTCACAAGATTGGCAACTATCCTTGTGATAATACGAGCGTCTATTGGTGGCGGTGACGTTTACTGTCACGCGGACCGTATGCTTGTATGTTGTCTTAGTTTAATTTAGTTTAAAAAAAAAACACTGTTCGACCAAAAAGCAAGCCGAATATTCGGTAACGGAATATACTATTCGTTCAATCAAATATTTATGACATTCTCTCTTGTTCACAGATATGCTCGTCGCGGAATCGTGGAAGCTCAGCTTTCTACTCTGGGTTCTACCCATTATGGTCATTATTGGTCTATTAGCCCTCCTCAGCTTCATCGGCCTTCTCTTCGCTATCCGCTTATACGCTAGTTTCACTTGCGGACGGTACCAGGAAAAGACGAGAATGGACGGGAAGACAGTGATAGTCACCGGGTGTACCAGCGGGATTGGGAAGGAAACGGCAAAGGAACTGGCAAGGAGGGGAGCAAGAGTTATCATGGCATGCAGAAATCTGGATGCGGCGGAGAAAATTAAAGGTATTTTTCTTACTAGTGCCTACTCAAACTCAAAATATACATTTTACTAAACATCCGTCTGTGTCAACTTAATTTTATCATCATCATCATCATCATCATATCAGCCATTAGACAACCACTGCTGGACATAGGCCTCCCCAAATAATCTCTAATAGGACCGGTTGTATGCGGCCTGTGTCCAGCGTGATCCTGCGGTTTTAGTCGGATCGTCTGTCCATCTCCCGGGTGGAAGCCCGACGCTGCGCTTGCCGGTACGTGATCTCCATTCCAAAACCTTACGACTCATTATCATCATAACAGCTATTGAAAGCCCACTGCTGGACATAAGCCTCTCCAAGAAATGAGGTTTTTGCCCATAATTGCCACGCTGAGTGCAAAGGAAGGTACTATTCGACTTTGCCGGTACCTCACTATACATATACTCATACTAAATTTCATCACCTGTTCAGACGTTCAGAATAAAAAACAATAACACACAGACAGAATGTTTAACATTTGCACATATTAAGTGTGGTGTTTAACATCATCATAATATTATGGTGTAATAATAAAAATTTAAAAAAATCTCATCAAATTCGATTCGAACAAAATTCAATGTTTTGATTAAAAGGACTCTTAACTCTAGTCGTTGTGTTCAAAATCACTTATTGCGGGTTTTCGACAGATATATAATATTATAATTAGACATTTTGCTAACAACATTAAACTATAAAAGCGAGATATTGAGCTCAAAATTGCTTGAAGCAAGATTTTGGTATAGGTATATTAAAATCGTGATTATATCGTGTTATTAATATCGTGGTTTTAACAATATTAACACGTCAAATGCGAATGTACCTACACAAAACAACAAATCAACCAATACATCTATCCAAATTTTAGTAAATGGACATGGAAATCTTCTGCTGGACATAGGCCTCCCTAAGAAAGAGGGATTTATGCCCATAATTGCCGCGATGGGCAAACGTGTAGGCAATCGTAGAGCGCAAATTCGCGACGGATATGCTGCTGCCCATCCCCGCCCTGTGCATTTACACTGTTGCGGATGGATAGGTATACCGCCATCTGTCGGTTCTAGTAAATTAGTCGCCTCTTACGAGAACTGGTAAAGAGAGAGGCACCATTCTACTCTACCGATACCTCAAATCAACGGCCAAGTATATATTTAAGGAGTTATGTAATTCAAATGATTTATTTACAAAATGTGTAAGTTTAAAACTGTTAACGGCGGAATGATACTGCCTGATTGAGGACAAAATATTATATCGGTGCACGTGAAGTCGCGGTTAATCTGAAACGTCAGCTATTTCTGCTAGATATTAAATAACAGAAATGAGATATGATCTCTGTATTAAGTATATCTTTATATATAATAAGAATAGCTGACTGACTGACACATCAATATGGGCCTAAACTATGAATATTAGAAACGAAATTACTTACAAAGTAGGGGTCTAAAGATTTTTCAAAATTCAGCCTTAAAAAGTTAGTATAAAACTTTGCTGTTTTTTGAAGTTATACAAATGAAAGTGTAGTTTCTTCATTGAGAGTTATGATACACATTTAATTTTTTTTTTTTAAATCATCCCTTCAGGGGATAAGAGGGGTGCAAAGTTACTATGAAATTTCTACAACTTAACGCAGGTGAAACCGCGTGGCGCTGTTAGTTCATTATAATAAAATTTAAGTGTTTATATACCTACTTTCTTTTCGGACGAACCTAGTGCTGGACTACTCAGACGTCTATTCCAGCGCCACCGAAAAAGAGGGCGGGGCCTCTCATAGATGAGAGGACCGATGCCCGTAATAATCCTGCGTGCCCCGCGGCCGCGACCGCGCGTTTAGCGCTGTCGCGCCCGCAATGGCTCGCGAGATTTGAGCGGGACCGACGGCGTGACCGAGGGCGCCTCTAGAGGCTCGACCTAGGCTCGGTCGCCGTCGTTGGGGTTGAATTTACTATGAATGAATTAAATTAAATTAAAACAAAAGAGGACGGACAGATTGAGCCCGACTGCCCTAGGGCTGTCGGTTATCGCTCGTAGGGGCAGGGACTTCACGCGTTCGCCGGCGAACGCGGTGTACTGCTCTGTTGTACGAGTGCATGTGGAGTGTTAGTGGTTGAGTTGTGCTAGTGAGAGGGCGAGAAAGGGCTGCGAGTTTCGCGGTTATTTTGTCGGGAGGGTCGTCTAAGACGTGACGCGGTCTACGAGATCGGACGTGATATACCTACTATATGGGGCTCGAACTCATGACCCTTGACGTGCAAGACAGATACCATAGAGCTCGTAGGTAAATAATGCGTTTAACCCAAAGTTCAAGATTGACTAAAATTTTGACAAATCTGTGTAAATTGTCTATTGCTTTGTGTTCAACAATCTTCCAAGAAAACCGAATTTAAGTGTTCACCTAGTATTTTTGCATATTTCAAATGTTATCTAAGTGTTTTTAAACTTTCCAGGCGACATAATCGAGTCTACGCACAACGAGAAAGTCATCGTCAAGAAACTTGACCTCAGCTCATTCAAGTCCATCCGCTCCTTCGCTGATGACATCAAGAACACGGAAGACAAACTAGACGTCCTAATCCACAACGCTGGTTATGCGGAAACCTTCAGAAAGAAGAAGTCGGAAGACGATATCGAACTCACCATGGCAACCAACCACTACGGTCCGTTTTTGCTGACCCATCTCCTCATTGATCTGTTGAAGAAAAGCGCACCATCCAGGATTGTCGTCGTTGCCTCTTCCTTGTACCGCTTGGCATCCGTCAACTTAGAAAACCCTAACCCAGTTGATACCCTCCCAGGATATCTGTACTATGTCTCCAAAGAAGCCAATATTCTCTTCACACGGGAGCTGGCGCGCAGGTTGGAAGGTACTGGCGTAACCGTCAACTGCCTGCATCCAGGTCTAATCGACTCTGGAATCTGGAGGAATGTGCCCGCGCCCCTCAGCTGGGGTCTCCTCCTCATCATCAAGGGCTTCTTCAAGACACCGAGACAGGGCAGCCAGACCTCAGTCATGTTGGCGGCTGACGAGAAACTTGAGAAAGTCACAGGGAAATACTTTGCGGATTGCGCGGAGAGTTCTCTGTCCAACTTTGTAAGCGACATGGGCAGAGCTAAGAAGTTCTGGGAAATCTCAGAGACCATGGTAAAGCTAGAGGATTCTGACCATAGAATTTAAATGGTAAAATGTTAAGGCATTATATATAGGCACTATATCGTAAAATGAGTAAAATTTTGTAGCTTTGCAACTTAAGATGTTTTCATGACATTATAATTTAATGTTCTACCAAAGGTCAATCAATATAATTTACCCTACTTTATTTAAAGGCTATAAAACATATTTGCTTATCTTTGAATTTATAACAATTCCCAGGTCACTAAATATTTAATCATTTACTCTGGTACAAATAGAAATGTAAGTCTAAAACTATTCACAATCAAATAATATGTAAAGAATACATAATTTTTGGACAGAAAATTTCCGCTTCGTTTAATCAGCTTTTTCATAAATTACTTCATAAATAGATTAAGTTATTTATATTGCAAATGTTTTTATTTAAATAAATCTTTTTACAAATATCCCGCTTTTGTTTATTAAAAAACACCGAAACATTTTACATTTTTATTAGGAACAAGCTATGTTACAGCAACTACATACTAAAACAATAATATACATTTTTATAATAACAACAATACATGAAAGGATTATGAAAATAATGAGATAATAAATTATTATTCATGAAATGGGTATTATGCAAATGCTAACATTGATTATATTTTATAAGAGGCACTTATCATAAGATTATATTTGATATTGAGGATGAATAAAATATATTCCTTTGCATATTATCTATGCCACAGTCTACATTAGTGTACAGTTCTGGTATTTGCAAGGATTTCATATTTCTTTGCAAAGGTTTTGTTTTTTTTTTCAATATATGTATCAAGCAAGAAAATATCTATAGGCTTTAAAGCATTCTTCCATAAAATAATGATATGTCCTCAAAGGAGCTGTCATGAATAGTGTACGAGTGATGTGAACATTGAGGGGATCAATTTAATATCGCAAATAAAACATTAGTAAATAAGGTCCAAAATACACTATTTATACTCCAATATTTCAATTAAACGTTGAACTTTATTTACAACTGCTGCTCACGCGGTTTTGAACTAACCCTGACAATAATATACATTTAGCAAAAAAGTATCTTTTATTCTTTTTTAGTCTATCAAATCAAATTGATCTAAAAACGTGTTATCGACACCCAGAGCTGTGCCCAAACTTTCTCTAGGTTTTCTGTGCTCCTTCTCATCCATATCCATACATAATTGATCCAAATAATCTGTAGATTTTATTGTAACCATGCTGCAACTTGGACTCAATAGATCAGGCAACAAAATCCGGTTTGCTGTGAATACATCCAGATTGACTGTATTCATATTTTCTTTCTCTTCAACTATTGTCCTAAATTCATTATCCTCGTTGTTGTCAGGCAATATGTTCGCTCTGACTTTCTTAAACCTACTTATAATTTTTTCTAGGGAGTTTGTTTTACGAATTAGACTTGAATTTGTCTTAGGTGTTTCAGTCTTAGATCCTTCCCTACTTTCAATACTTATCCTGGAATCTTTTAACACAGGCAGTAACTCGGTATTGCCTTTTATTTCTTTGTTTAAGTCCACTTCAATTTCATTCAAGATTTTGTTTATTTTATTCTCAGCATCAGGTTTTATAGATAAAACAGGTAAATTTGCTGTATCAATTAATTTTCTTGAGCCAGCAAACTCTCCTATCCCGTCTGGAGTCCCGCAACTTTCATTGCTTTCTAAAACAGCTATACCTGATACCTCTAATAAAGACGGGCTATCTTCCTGCATGATTGAAAGTTTTCTTCTACCTGCTTTGGTGACAGATCTCTTCTCTTTATTCTCATAAAGGTTAGGTGATGAATAACTTCTGAACAACCCATTGCTGTCATTTGAATAATTTGTGTCATTGAATAGCCCTCTTTTTTTGACATTAATATCTGGTCTTTCAGTTTTGTATTTGAATTTCTTAGAGCTAGTAGATTTTTTCGTCGACAACAACCGCATTATCTGCTGCTTAGTGAATCCGGAAGAGCATTCCGCAATAGTTTCATTGGCTCTTGGATTAACTTGGGGAATGACAGAGATATTGTGGAAGTTGTGACTAACATTAGGATTATCGTACGAACTAACACGGCAAGATATCAAGCTCTTTAAAAAATCATCTCGGGGAGGAGGATGGAACGGAGTGATCAACGTGGACCTTGGTTGAGGTTTCGAAAAACTGAATGAGTTACATTTCCTACGTAAGTTGAACTGATGTTTGGATATGCTGATTGGAGTAAAGGTATCTAATAGAACCTGACATGCAACATCCCAGTTGGCTTTCACATCTGAAAGGTCTGGTAATGGTGGAATATCAAATTCTTTCACTGACACAGTGGATTCGTACAGCAATTGTGAAGGCTGAAACAAAGAAAACATTAATCCTTAAAAATGAGAAACAACTATTAATGAGAAACAGCATAAATACCTTTTGCTTTAATTTTTATATTAAACTTTAAATACTCATCTATTAAAAAAGCTATCATAACTTTTAAAGGTTGATAGATAGCTAGAAATATCCCAAGAATATTGAAAGTCAGAATTCCTTAATTGAAATCAGATCACAAAAATTGATTTCTAACAAAATTATAATAATAATTCCTAGATTTTTTAAAATTTTCTTAGAGTTAGGTAAGACTCTGGGCACTGCGCTTGAAAAAGGGAAACATCCCGATTAGACTCTCTCCTGACACCTGAGATAAGTTGAGTTTTTATTAATACATTTTTTTTTAGTTCAGAATACTACAAAATAAAGCATTTACCAATGCTGACTCAATCAACCAATTGAATCTATTAAGCAAAATATATAAACTTGTGACATTGTAATCCACATAAAAAAATAAAGACAGAACAATGGATGGCTTATTATCACCTAAGACAGAGAAACATCAGTCAAAAATTAAAATACAGTTTGTAATGTATCTCAGTAAGATAACAAAAAAATATACATAAATAATCCAAAAGAAATATGTTAAATGATAAGAATAACAAGAGAATACAAACAGCAATAAATACATGCTATACAAATATAATAAACTAGCAGATCTCACAGATGTGATCCTGTCTTAACTATATACCTATTTGTTTTTTTAGTTCATTATGAAATAAATATAACAACTATAAATTTAGATATTAACTATCCTATCTGTTAGGTTGGATCAAAATAGACACAGTTAGTAATAAAATACAAAATTGATTGAGAAGTTGAGCAACCACAGACATTTGTTTTTATAAGTGCATTCACCAAGCCTATATGGACCATAAAGGAATTGTCATTAAAATATGTGAACTATATGGGCATGTCAACTGTCCTTGTACTTGACTATATGTCATAGTTGTATATGGCCTAAGCATTCTGAACTTAAATTTTGAAATATCTATGATTATACAGGAATCTAAGAATTTGTCATATTTTTAAATTTTATTGTGATCTAAGAGTGGTAGATAAATAAATCAAAAACAAATCAAAATTACCTGTAACTTTGCTTCAGCATTCATAACTCTCTCATTAAGAATTCTCATTGCTGAGACAACTTCGCTAAAATTCCTGCGACCACTTTCTAGATATTCATTGAACTTGAATATTTCATCTCCTATCTCATTATTTTTCAGTATATAACAGATAGATATTAAGAAACCTCTAATAAGATTAGGAAAATTCAACTTATCATCTCTTACAATATTTTTCAGTATATAGTTCTGTTGACTATTTACTTCTTTTTGCAACTCTTTGGTGCAAATCACATCATTTTCACTATTATACTCAATCATAAAGGAATTTTGTTCTGCTTCCCCTGTTTGCCTGGCTATAACTGATTCACTGTTTCTTTGAGTATTAGAACATATCTCTAACAAAGGAGAAACTTTTTCATTCCATTTAGACTCTATGTTTTCAATTTGCTCATCATAATATTTTAGCCATGTGTCAAAAAATTTAGATGATTTATTGACATTTTTTATTTGTAATATTTCACTTTTAGTAGCCTCATCAAATGAGTGTTGACTTACATAATTATCAACAATATCATCTATTAATTGCTGTGCCTTCAACAATTCTAGTTTTCGTTCCATTTCAACGATTCTATCACGGAATATAGCAGCAATCTTTTCCATTGCTTCTCTTTTACGCAAGTAATTAGAAAACTTACTCAAAACAATCTCAGTTTCTTTATCTATGCAGTCAACAAATCCCACCGGGCTGTTTTTGTATTTATCTGTCATGTGCATGTATAGTTGTTTCTGGTTATCTTTGATCATTCTACTCATAAGTAACCGTTGCACAGCTAACTGCGACATTTGGAATACAAGCATAACCACTTTATAGCATCCCGGATTAACTAAATACGACGACATAACTGGTGAAACAAGACCTTTGCTGCTGTAATCTGTTATAAAGGCAGAAAGCTGGTTCCTGTAGACTCTCTCTGCCTTGGTATCATAAAGGGGCCATGTAAATTTTTCACTAACTTGATGATCTATAATTGAAACTAAATAATGCGAAAGATTGTTGAAAACGTTTTGAGTTGGCTTCTCCAGGGCATTATCTTTGAATATTTGCCTCGATAATTCAGAAGGCATAGGCTGCAACTTACTAAGTATACCAACATTGAGATAAGTCTCTCTTTTGAGATTCACAACAAGATCTCTTTGCACTGTCACGGAAGCCATATTTACGATTTTGTTACAGATGACACTTAACCATGAAAATAATTGATTTCAAATATGTAAGTCACATTAAATCACTGGTATAGTTCATTTTTAAAAACAACATTTTTGATATTGAATAATACACAAAAGTAGCACGATCCTTCCATCAAAGAGTCAACATAAAATTTGAACTCGAATGTCAAGTTTTCCGTTACTGCGACTGTGCAGTATTCAGTTCAGAAAGCTTTTTCAATAATTTATTTTTATGCTTTTTCAATTATTTACGTTCATCGTTATACAGAATTATGTTGTCCAAAACTTAATAGTAGATATTTTTATAAATACTTAAGGATTTTTTGAGAACTAAATATATTCAAAAAATTATTTACTTGTACGAATATGTACACCACTTTTTCTCATTTTGTATTTAATTTGAAAATTTTAAATTAAATTTAAATTTTAGTTGAAAAATTATAGTAAAAAGGTTTGTGTATTACCTTCATTATTAATTTTCTTCAACTCTCGTTTATCATTATTCACACATGTCATTGTTTAAACAATGATCGACAGATGAGCGTCATTTAGTGTAACGAAACGCTGTAACCTCAAAAGTTATTTGTCGCGAGGCAAGAAGACCAAACAAACTACACGTGTTGATGTTTTAATCGTAATGTGAAGTGGTTAAAAATATAAAAATGGTGCGTACATCATTTTCAAAATATGTCGTGGTCAATAAACAAGTTTTAAGTTGTGTTTTATTTGCAGAGCAAGTTATATGTGCTGTACGAGCACAGCGCGGGATTCGCACTCTTCCGAGTTGCCGAATTTGAAGAGTTGGCCGCGTTTCTGCCTCAAGTGGAAGAGTCGGTGACGGATCTTCAGCGTTTCAACTCTGTGGTGACACTAATAGCATTCCAGCCATTCAAATCGGCTGTTATAGCGTTAGAAAACATCAATGCTATATCTGAAGGTTAGTAGAGAACCTAACTTTTATCTTTGAACTGTAACCAAGTTGATTGATTGTTAGTGAATGAAAAAAAATAATACTAATATGAAACTATAATTTGCTGGCAAGAGTAAGGCTCACAGTCTAGTGTGACGCTAAATAGCCTCAAAAATATGTCATGTTGTAGAAACCTGTTCAAGCCATATACATGCATATCATATTTATGGAATAATGTTCGTTCGTGGAATAATGGGCGTTGTTCCTACTATTTCCTAAACATGGAAGCACATACTTCCATTCTGAACCTGTGTGATACTAGTTTAAAGTATATTTATTTTTTTTTTATGGCATGGGTTTATTAGTTGTTCACTTTATACTTTATGTCTAGTAGTAATCTAGTGGATTTAAGCGATCATAGTTTAAAGAGATATTTCAGTTTTGGGTCAGCTGTGGATTCAATCCCCACCTAGGACAAATATTTATACAATACTCATATGTTATGACTGAGGTTCATAACACATCTTTAGGTCAGGTCAATGTATGAGACGTTATGTGAATTATAATAACTAACTTACTATTATAGTAACTTGAATTATCGAATTCAAGTTACTAGATTTTTATAAAACATATCTTTTTAATCATATTTTTTTAAATATATATACAGGTATCTTGCCAGAAGATCTGAACTTGTTCTTAGAGAGTTCGTTGCCGAAGCGTAAAAAGAGAGGAAAATGCACACTGGGTGTACTAGACCCCAAGCTAGGAGCAGCTATCAGCGAAGCCCTGGAGATTCCATGCTCGCACACAGGAGCTGTTCCTGAAATTTTGAGAGGTGAGCGTATTTTTGATCTCCCATGCATTTTTATACTAGTAAACAAAATTTTACTCTATCTGTTCTGTATTTTGTTGGTGATATTGTTCATCTATGATATATATATTTTATCTTAAATAATTTGGCCAATAGTTTCATGTCTTTGGGACAGCAGATCTAAACAAGAACATTGCATGAAAAATCTGCCCTTTTAGAGAAACTATGACATCTGGCACAAATAAAGTAAAAAATTGCTAGTAGTTTGTGATAGAATTATTTTGCCCCCACTACTTATAAAACTGGGAATCATGACACAGTTTCAGATTTCCTCACTATGGAAACCGGTATTATATACACTGTATATAGGTACCGGTATAATTTGTATATAACCAGAATATTGGACCCAAAAATTAGACAAATATGTAACATTTTTATTTGACAAAATTCTATGACTAATCTTGATTAAAGTGTAGACAGATTTCATATCAGTGAAGCAAAACTTTAAAAACAAAGTCAATGCCTAAAAAAGAATTTTCAAGCAAAGTTTTTTAAACAATGATTAATTAATTTTTTAATATACATTATTTTTAGTATATCCTTAAGCTTTTTTTGGCCTTAGTCTAAAGACTATAATTAGACCACATATACATATGCCACATAGTCATATAACCATATCATATTTGACGTTGGCAACAGCAAAATTAAACTGTAAACTAGTGTTATGTAAGCTTATCTGGCGTATGTGAAAGTAGAATCTTTATTTTCATCTTGAATGCAGGTGCTAAAATTTTAACAACAATTTGTAAAAATATATTCTAGATTTATATAAGCTGTTAATGTAATTTATTTTATTAGGTGTATACAATTTATTTGCTAATAAACCTCTCTGTTTATTGTTATTATTACCAATATTTATGTTAAGTCTTTTTAACAAATATTATATTAGGAGATTTTCACCTTATCTCCTTAGAATACAAAGCTATAGTTAAACTTATTTTTCTGTTATTATATAGGTGTTATAATTGATTTACATATTTATATCTGGTAAATATAAGTTATTACACAAGACTTTTTAAGGAGGACTTGTAGTTTTCATGCAAGTTTATAAAATATTATGCAGGAATTGTGGTTAAGTTAAATGCTC
The DNA here is from genome assembly GCA_020976665.1 of Heortia vitessoides. NCBI lineage: Eukaryota > Metazoa > Arthropoda > Insecta > Lepidoptera > Crambidae > Heortia > Heortia vitessoides. Next base: position 10,566,018 of record JACJUM010003317.1, read on the forward strand.
TTATATGTTTTTACACAGGTATTCGGTATCACTTCCACTCTCTCATCAAGGGATTAACACAGAAAGCATGCAGTGTTGCCCAGCTAGGTCTTGGCCACTCATACTCACGAGCAAGAGTCAAGTTCAATGTGCACCGTGTGGATAACATGATCATCCAGTCTATAGCACTGCTGGATCAGTTAGACAAGGATGTAAATACATTCTCTATGAGGATCAGGTTTGTTATTTTTATTGATAATCCAACAAATATTTTAAATGCGATAGTTTAGGAATGAATGGATGTATGTTTGTTACTCTTTTATGCAAAAACTACTAAATGGATATTGATGAAACTATACAATAATATAGCTCGTACAGCAGAATAACAAGTAGACTATATTTTATGAATATTTATCCAAAGACAAATCCATTTATCGAGGTAGACTATGCGACTTCATTCTTAAAATGAATGCATGTGAAACTGCAGGGCAGAGTCAGTACTGCATGTAGACTTTTTTAAATATTATTTGATACTGCTACAAGTTTTAACCAGGTTGGGGTTATATAAAAATTAGAATTTTATTAAAATAAGTTTATATGGAATAACAATATCTATTTTCCACAGAGAATGGTATTCATACCACTTCCCAGAGCTTGTGAGCATTGTTCCAGAGAACCATTTGTACACAAAATGCGCCGAGTTTATTAAAGACCGCAAGACCCTCAGTGAAGAGTCAGTAGAACCGCTCACAGAAATCCTCGGAGACTCAGAAAAGGCCCAGGCTATCATTGATGCCTCAAAGATGTCAATGGGCATGGACATATCCCCAGTAGATTTAATTAACATACAGATGTTTGCTGGTAGAGTAGTAGCTCTGAGTAATTACAGGTATGTCATTGTTTTTTAAACTATAGTTACATATTGTGTTTTATCCCTTTTTAGATTCATTTTTATAGATATGCAAAGATGGTCAAATGTTATAAATGTGGTACAAAATTTATTCTCTTAATTATATTATGAAGTAGATTACACTTAAAATAAAATTACATATCATTGACCTCTGTTTTTGTGTATTGGTTCATAGGATTTACTAATTCTAGTGCATTTTGTATAAAAGAAATATAACAGAATACACTTTTTCTTGTTAACTTGAAATTTCAGATTTAGATATTTTAATTAATCTACCTTAAATAGCAGAGAAAGGCTAATATAAATTGGATGTCGCCAACAGGAAACAGATATCAGAATATTTGCACACAAAAATGAACTCTGTAGCGCCGAACCTGACGACCCTGGTGGGCGACCAGGTCGGGGCGCGACTCATCTCCAAAGCGGGCTCGCTCACCAGCCTGGCCAAATACCCCGCCTCCACGCTGCAGATCTTGGGTGAGTAATGTGACGTGAAACATCTGAAGTCCATTGTTTTAACCACTCTTGGCGTTGTAGATTTAAAAAAATCGCTACTCTGTACAATATTTTCTTAAATTTTCAATCAAAACTTTGTAAAGGTTGACAAACATATTGGCAAAGTTAATTTAGTAGGTAAACTGCTAAATAGCCAGTATTAACAAATTTAGATTTTAATATAATAATTTATTGAACTTCAAGTTATATAGCATAATAAATATATCAAATCATTATACAGTTTCAACTATTAAGCTTGAGAAATAATGTGATAAGAGATCAATGTGGTGTAAAAGATGATGTGACAAACAACAGAAAAAGGAATGATGAGATGGTTTGGACATTTAGAAAGAATGGATGAATGTAGAATGACTGCACAATTATATAGAGCGGAAGTGAATGAAAGAGTTTGTGTAGGACGACCTAGGCGAACATACCTTAACCAAGTCGAAATGGTTATAAAAGGCCAAATCAGAAGTACCAAGAATAAATTAACAAGAGTGTATATGCTCGATGTAAATGCACGGAAATATGCAAGGTTTGACCAAACATGCACACTTTGATCTATTACAAGTGTTGTATAGCCGCTTGTGGTAATAACAGTTGTGCTATATTAAATGTAGCATATCCATACGCCGTTTTGTTGGACGCGCGTATTATTCACGTTACTACATCTTAATATATAAATAAATTATATATAGTTAAAAAAAGAAAATTACACATCTTATATCGATCTGATTCGAGATAAATACCTTAACGAACTTTTGTTGTATTAAACAACAGAGGTATTACACTAATACATATTTAACACCCAGACATAGAACAAATACAGATACAGTAGTCCATTTATAATGACCCCGCCTATATTGTCCCACCGCTTGGTATAAAGTAAGAATGTGTTAAGTTTTCATACAAAATGTTTATTCAGATATAATGACGTTACTTGTGCCGGATATGACGTTACTTGGGCGAACGCGTGCCTCGTTTTGTCGATTTATTTTTATTTTTTCACCAACGCTTTATAAACGCTCCTTTATTAATCTAAGTACCTAACAAAAATACATAGCTGCTTTTATATATGTTTTAAGTATTTGCTTTGCCAGCCTATACACGCTTGAAATATCACAAGAATATCACTAGCGGATTGCCACCATAGTCAATGTGATATTACCCAGTATATTAACTGCCCTATCACAGTATATCACCCTTCAAACCGTAATGCGAACACTACTATTTGGCGGTAGAAATAGCTTAAAGTGAGGACCAATGCAGACGACCTTTGTATTCCTCCACACTGAGATAATATAAATTGATGTTACGCAGGCGCCGAGAAGGCCCTGTTCCGCGCGCTGAAGACCCGCTCCAACACACCCAAGTACGGGCTGCTGTACCACTCCACGTACATCGGCCGCGCCGGGGTCAAGAACAAGGGCCGCATCAGCCGGTACCTCGCCAACAAGTGCTCCATCGCCTCCAGGATCGACTGCTTCTCCGGTGAGTCTTGTCTACGCACTTGTACTGTAGACTATTGGAGATCCCATTGGAATATATATAAAGTCCGGTTGATATAAGAGGCATCCTTCAACAGCGTCAAGCGATTCTAAGACTTTTATGACCCCCTCCCCCCCTAAATTCATATATCTTATGCGTAAATCTGATTCCGAGATAAGTCGCTTAAAGCACTCGTGTCACGGACATCAAACATTGAGGAGCCACAAATACACTTATTAAATACATATATTTAACACCCAGACACAGAACAAATACAAGTTTTGTCATATAAATATTTGTCCTGTGCGGAATCGAACCCACGACCTTAGGTGTACAAGATAGGCTCACTACTATCTGCGCCATCGACCCCGTCAGGTGGTTTTATGATACAAAAGGCAATTTACTTTAATGTAACCTAATTATCCCGCAATTTACATTGAACCTAAAGCTTTCCCGAAGGAATATCCAACGAATGCACACTCTGATCTATTGCAAGTGTTATGTATCTTGTGATAATAATAGATGTGCTAAATCAAACGCATTGAATAAGCACAAGTATTTTTTATAAGTATGCAGTGTCCAGGCAATGCTACATTAATATCATCATTAGTCAATTAAGGTCCACTGCTGGACAAAAGCCTCCCCAAGAAAGGGGATTTATTCCCATAATTTCCGCGCTGGGCAACCGTGTTGGCAATTGCAGTGCGAGGCAACGAACTAAGAAACTGCTAACTTTAAATAATGTGATCCAAGTTACCCCTCATAGTTAAGTAACTCGTACTTACGGTACCAGAGAAAGACATTGACAAAGACTGGAAGGAGTTGAATAATCCTGAAATTATTATTTTTTTATTGTAACTTACAGAAAGTCTAAACACAATATTCGGCGAAAAGCTCCGGCAGCAAGTTGAAGACAGACTTAAGTTCTACGAGACAGGAGACATACCCAAGAAGAATATAGAGGTCATGAAGGAGGCCATTGAGGAGGCCACCGCGGCCCTGGAAGCCAGCGCCAAGAAAAAGAAAAAGAAGAAGAAGAAGGAAGCAGAGCCAATGGACGAAGGCTAATCTTCGCCCTTCTTAAGCCAACCTCACGGTTCTTAGCGAGTTTGAAGTTTTGTTAGATTTATTTAGTTAGGGATTATTGGATTCGATCTTTTGAAGATTAAGAATTAACCTCTATGTTTAATTACGGCCCGGGATGTTTCCGTGTCGGATGAGCCATGAGAATTTTTGACATAAACTATTTTTGAGTTATAGAAATTCAATAAACTCAAGTAATTCTTTGACATTTGTGCATTTGTTATTCTATTTTATTACCGTGACTAATTTCATAACATTTTCTTGATTTAAAACTCAGTGTGAGCGTCTCTGTATGGAATTTTGATCAAGTGAATTGCTGGCAAACTAAACAGTTAATATTGAAAGTATATGCCTGCACCTACGAAGCATTATACTGTAAATATGTTTAATAAAATATATTTTCTTTTCAATGTGAATTGTTAGTAGTTATTAATCAATGTTTTAATTTGATTTAATTAGGGGAAATTTCGCTAAGAAACCAGAAAGGTATATTCATTACTTTAATATTATAGAGTAAAATTATCAAAAAAAAATTTATAAATACATTACATTTTGTTGTTTTATTTAATTTTTGATCATACATAACATTATCCTTATTCAGATTTAATATTGAAGTATATCTCTTTAATCTAATATATAAAATTCATTGTTAGTTACTATACTCCACCAGTTGCATTAAAAATACATACCACCCTAAATTTTAACCTTTCTATCACCAACTTCTTTTTAGTAATTTAAAAATATTTACCAGAACAACATTTGCTGGGACAGCTACATAGCATTTTATAAATATCACCTCTATTTACAGTGACGGTAATAAGAATTCTTTGACTAAATATTTCATATCCTATCTACTATTTACTTATAAAATACATTGTAAGGTTTAGTCAAGCATTACATTTGAGGTTTTGTATTATATGTAATTAATTTATGATCTGCGATAACGGATGAATTATTTTCTTATAAGGGTATCAGCAGAATCCGCACGGGTGCTTGGGTGATTGTTGAAACCGTCTGCTCTATGCTCCGGATTATGTATATCACGATATCATTGATATAAAATTAAAAGATGAAGATGCAATTAATCAAGAACAACAGTGTTCTGAGTTTGAAAATAAAATTTTGTTACTAAGGCACATAATAGTAAACTCAATTTAAAAGAGTACAGTCATTTTAATAACAACAAAAAGAGCCGGGTGTCTAGGAGGCCGTAATGGCCGCGCCGGTCCCGCAGTCGATCCGCACGTTGATGTTGACGGAGGCCAGCTGCGTGACGAAGAACTTGAAGATGTAGGGGATGGCCACGGTGACCAGGTCGCCGCCCGCGCACAGGCGGCAGGCGGCGCGCGCCCCCGCGCCCCCGCCCCCGCCCGCGCCCGCGCCCCGCACGCCCCCCACCGCGCCCAGCAGCGACCCGCACGCGCGGCACAGGCTGGCCTGCGGACACCACCACACCTTTATGTGGCTGAGTCGACGAACAGGCATACGGTCCGCGTGATAGCGAGCGTCCCCGCAGCCTGTACGCGCTCGTAACGTCGCGAGCATATCTCTATCGCTACTAACCTCAAACATGATAGTATGGGCCTTACCCAGTAATTCCATCGCATCTCTCCCCTTCAAACCGGTACACGGCTATTTAAAAACTGTTGTTTGGCGGTAGAAATAACATTACTACAAACAAAACTGCTTAATGGGTGAATATATTGCTCTTGTCGGAACAGTGGAACAGCCGGTCCTGCAGCAGGAAGGCGACCCCGTGTGACAGCAGGTCGTTACGCTGCATCTCTCCAGGTCGCCTCTACTGGACTCCTGTACTATACTACACCATTACTGCGTAAGAATGTGAACATGCGAGGTACCTCGCTCTTGTCGGAGCAGTGGAACAGCCGATCCTGCAGCAGGAAGGAGGCTCCGTGTGACAGCAGGGCGTCACGCTCCATCTCTCCGAGCCGCACGCCTCCACCGCGACGCCGCCCCTTCACCGGTTGCCGGGTTAGCGCGTCAACCATACCAGTTGTTCGGACCTACGAGGAATATAAGCGTATATAGAAGGGGGGCCGGGTGAGCCGTGCCCACCCCAAGATATTGGGCTACCGAATTGATAGTTGTCGACTACGTAAATGCGTTGTTGCATCAGCCATTGCATGTTTAATATATTTGACATGTCTGCAAAGGTCTTGGTAGTGCCGCATTTTTCCCACCCCAGCATGGGAAAGATGCAGGTTCGAGTCCCGCCGTTGCTTTTTTCTCGTAAATATAATGTGGCAATAGCGGCAGATGTAATGGCCGATTAAATAGTACCTCTATCTATACAAATCTGTCAAAATTTCATCTTCGATATTTAACGTTAAAGTAATTAAGTTCAAGTTTGTTTGTACGCTAAGCAAACATTGACAAGTTTCTATGAGTTGATTTGTTACATTGTATACTAAACGGCGTAAGAGGCTACGTCTACCGATATTCACTCAGCATTGCTTGAATACAGCAGCGCAGGGAAAAACGTTTGGATAAGTCTAATGCTAATAGTACTAAGTACTTTAAAGACACCATAATGTCAACAAAAAATTGTCCAATCTACAAAATTCATTTTGGGTAAATTTGTAGATTTCTAAAAAACATTTGACACTGTTGGCCACAACCTTCATCTTAAAAATATAAAGTGTAGGCTTGATAGGTACATCACATAAAAAATACTTAGTACTCGGGTACTTTTCTACTCTGCCGGTACCACACGGCATAATATCTAGTTGTAATGCTAGAAGACGTCGTAGGTTTGATAAGATGATGGACTGACCTGCCACTTGTCGGAGACCATGTGCCGGAGCCGCTGGTAGTGGATGACACCGAAGAAGATGTCCGCAGTCATCTCACGGCCATCAACGCCGCTGTACATGCGCTCCGTGCCATAGTAATTGTAACCGCCAGCCTCTAGCAGCCGCCCGAAGTAATTGATAGCCGTGTCTTTCTCGTTGAAGCGGAACGGTGTCGCGTCATGGACCTTGGGATGCGAGATCACCAAACAGTTTCATTTGCGGTCAATTTCATCATGCGATGACAACAAAACCCGAGATACGGTTTGATGTTGAACCTTGATTTATCTACATCCGACATTATATTGGTCCTGACGAATTTCTCAAAAGAGTTCTGAGTGTATAGTAGTTCTGAGTGTGTTCCCCTCCTCCCTCTCCTATCTTCACGACCCCCGGGGAGTCATGGACGATACATAGAAACGGATGATTTTGTAGAAATATTGAAATATATTGTTTTTATTTAAATTAAAAATTCCCATAACATCTCATACATTGATTTGACCTTATGGATGCCAGACAACAGAGCAATCACAAATATACTAAATTAAAATTTTATTTTTTTAAATTAACTAATTTAAAATTAAAACCGAAATATGTATTGTAATACAAAATACTACCGTTATATGAGGTGAGAACAGCTGACTTCACACATACAAAATTACTCTTTTCAATATAGCATAGCCTAAATCCGACCTCATATTACATCTACCTGTGAAATGATATATTTTATTTAATATATGACGAGCCCGACGGCGCAGATTGTAGTGATGTTTTCTTATGCAGGGGTCGTGGGTTCGACCTCCACCCAGGACATATATTTATTTGATAATATTTGTGTTTGTCCTGTGTCTGGGTGTTAAAATATATATTTAAGTATAATATTTGTGATTCCTCTGTTACTGTTATGTTACGAGTACTGGTACAGGTGGAGGTGCTATTCTGCTCTGCCAGTACCCCACGACATACTTCATAATCTATATTATGGACACATATCCCCGTTTTTTGGGGAGGTCTACGTCCTACGACTGATATGAATAAAAGAATGTAGTAGTGTCTAGACATGAACGCAGTCAGTAAAAAACTGCACACGAGTATCACTACAAGTGATTTTGCACAATTTATTACCTCCAGGGGATGAACCACACTTGGGGTAGATGTGATGTGAAGATAAGTGTGCAGCAATAGGGTTATATGTCGGGCCCGATGGTGCAGATGGTAATGGTCCTTTCCCACCAAGAGCAAACATTTATATGATACTATTTGTGTTTATTCTGTGTCTGGGTTTTAAATATTTTAATTCAAGTAGTATATTTGTGATTCTTCTGTTGTCCGGCGTCCATAACACCTGTGCTTTAAGCGATTTACCACAGAGGCAGGAATTTGCAAGGTAAAAAAAAAGAAACAGAAACGAGTATCTGTTCCAATAACAAACTCTAAGATGTCCAAACAATTTCTGTGAAGGGTAATATTAAAAATAGTTTTGGTAGACAGCTATGTAATATTAATGTTACACATTATTTAAGAACTTCTTTTATTAAAAGAAATCCCATAGGCATTCTGGTCATCTGGTACTGTCCTGAGCAAAATGCAGTAAATTTTCTACTATTTACGTGTAATTTCACGTTGTAATACCCTTGATATAATTCTAAACGACTGAATGTAATATAAGTCTAACTACCTGATAATGATTCCAAAATCTCAGTCATATCCGGTAAAGGGAATTTATCATTTTCAATATATTTCAGGTACAACAAACAAGTTTCGGTAACGGTCCGGGTAATACGAAGACGCTCGTGATATCAGAATATTATGATTTGTACTCACGTGTCCATGCAAGCTGGCGGCCTTCCCCGCCATGCACTCGATCATCATAGCAATGGTCATCCGAGACGGGAACCCGTGCGGGTTGAACAGGATGTCCGGGATGAGGCCGGACTCCGTGAAGGGCAGGTCTTCGGCGGCCCACTTCTGCGAGCATATGCCCTTCTGACCCGCACGGGACGCGAACTTGTCGCCCACCGTTGGGTTGCGCTGGAAAAGTTTGTTAGTGTATAGGGTACTAGAGGTGGTAAGGTGCCAACTAAGGTCTTTTTTTATTGTTCCAGATCGACTAACAAGCATACAGTTCTCGTGATAGTAAGCGTCACTGCAGTCTATACACACTCGGAATTTTCACAAGGTTTTAATGACACATTACCCAGTAATTTCACTGCCTCTCTCACCCTTCAAACCGGAACACTGCAATGCGAACACTGCTATTTCGCGGTAGAAACAGGTAAGAGAGAAACTTTGTAAGAGGTCTACCTCAAGTTAAAAATTACTGGCTATGGGGTACTGGCGAAGTAGAACAGATGCGACTAAGGTACCAGAACCGACAGATGGCGGTATATCCATTCGAAACAGTTCAGCCCAAATGCACAGGGTGGGGTTAGGCAGCAGTTAAATTCCCCGTTTTCTTGGGTAGTCGTATGTCTAGCAATGGACTTTCAATGGCTGATTTGATGATGATGATATATATAGTCACCGGCAGCCGTAGCATGATGCAGGCTTTAGTGGGAATCTTGGAGGAGAAGTCGCTGCACAGACGCACGCTGTCAACAAACACTTCTTCCTTGCCGTGGTACCGGGACACCGAGTACTGACTCTTCTCCGTGTCGAAGTAGCTACACAGAAAATAATCATAACACTTAATAATAACAAAACAAAAGATTTCCACCGTCACCACTAGGTGGAGTTACTTTCTATGACATATATCCAAGCTAAGTCACTCGACGCCATACAAATTTAATTTTCAACATTCTTGCATTAATATTTTAAACTTGCTGTATGTTGTAGCAGATTAATGCTTTGACGATTCCTCGTCCGATTGCCCCCGCCCAGGACAAGAATTTATCTGATAACATTTATGTTTGTTATCTGCCTGGGTTTTAAATATATGTGTTTAAGTAGTACATTTGTGATTTCTCTATTGATATCTGTAACACAAGTGCTTTAAGCGACTTATCACCGGAGTCAGGTCAATGTATGAGCTGTTGTGGGATTTTTTTTTAAATTATTGGTACCTACCTCTGTAATTAGATTCTCTGCAACCAGCGGATGGCGGTATATCCTTTTCCATCATACCCCAAAGGTACCAAACATGTGATCCCTTGAGGATAGGCGGCATATTTTACGGTTACCCTGCGAAAACCCTTTGTTCTCTTTTTGAAGAACCCCTATAGAAGCTTCACTGGAGGTAGACCTCTAACAAAGGTCATCTGCATTGGTACCTCACTCCCACCTATATTTACCGCCAAATATTCCCATTGTTGTGTTAAGGTTTGAAGGGTGACAGAGGCAGTGAGATTACTAGCTAGAGGTGACAGTTTCTCCAGTTCACACGGTTAGGGGCTAGTGCTATCCTTGTCGAGGATCTGTAGGCTGCGGTCACGTTTACCGTCATGCGGATTGTATGCTTGTTTGCTAACTTCATAATATGGAAAAAAAACTATAGTCCTCTGGGAAAACGTCTACAGGTAGTTGCAATCTTAGCGCAGGAAACGCCTTTAAAACCTTTGGATACGCAACCATTTTTAGTTCCTTCCGATGGCAGGCATATTGATGACTATATCTCCCGGTCGAGACATCCTCGCGAAGAGTGCAGGAGTTATGATATCAAATAATATTGGAAATCAAGTGCCTAAGGCTACGGAGAGGTCAACTTAAGAGAGAATTACCGGCTTAAAATTATTATTAATTTATTTTATATAACATTTTATAGTGTTGCTAACGCCATCTATTAGAGGCTCTATGTAATACTATATTTTTTATTCCTACCAGTAGAAAGGGTCATCCGGCTGCACTCTGGCGCCCACTGCGGGTAGACCGTCTTCGTCTATGTACTGACTGAGCTCTGTTCGGTTGGGGTCCCGCTGGAAGAACGACGTGGAGGTGTTCAGCTCGATGAAGTCGGATTTGTAGACGGAGCCGGCGGCGAAGCCTCTCTCGTACGCCGATTTGTTGATTATCATCGCATCTTCCATATCGTAGCCCTGGTGAGGAAATTATGACTGTGATGAAAATACTTCAAAGCGTGGTTATCTAGAAAAATAGAAGTTATATTATGACGGGCCCGATGGTGCAGAAGGTAGTGGCAGTCGTAGCATCGATCCCCACACAGAACAAATATTTACATAATGATATTTGTGTTTGTTCTGTGTGATGATGTGATGTTGATTATATGTATATAATATAATATTATGTTATCCAATGTGTAATTTAAACGACACAGTCACTCAAACACAATTGAGTTTTTTAGTAAGAAAATATTTATTCCGTTATTTTAAATGTACGCTACCTAACAAACAATGAAACAAGTGTTAATTATACCTTATATACCTGTAAGAAAAGAAACGACATTTAATGTTATTATTTACAATGTCAGTTCCAAATCACAACTATTTTAGTGGTATTTTATTTAAATAAGTAATTTAATTAATTAATTAATTATGATCAGATTATGACAATGTGACGTTTTTAGGTTATAATTATTTTACCACAGATAAAATTGAATGACATTAGACGTGCGACTGTGCGGAAAATTTTAAACTAAGAAAAATATATTTTCCATGTATTTATGTATTATATTAGTGATTCCTGACGTTATCTGATGTCCGTAACACAAGTGCTTAAGGCGACTTATCACGGAGTCAGGTCAATGTATGTGGTATTGTGGGAATTTTATGTATTGATTTTGAAATCTTCTTTTTTTATATAATGTACATGGCGGACTTACGTTCATTAACAGCGCTACCTAGAGGCATAATCTACCATTTAAGTACAGGATAAACACAAATATTCATCTTATACATATTTAATGGGGATCGAACTCAAGATAGGGTCACTACCATCTGCTCCATCGGGCCCGTCAAAACATTTTTAATGTTTTATTTATATTGTATATTCTATTATTTATTATAGTTATTATATTCAGCATGGTCCGGAAGACTTGCGTCCGTTCCGACCGTGACAAAATTTAAACAGTAGGTAAGATGCTAATATCTGGACAGGGTGAAAACAAATTTATCCTGAAACGCTTTCTCCGTACTTTATTTACTGATCCTGCTTCTCTAACTTTATAACCCGATTTCTGATGTATTCTGATTTTATATTTTTTTTTATATCATATGCATTTATTGCGTTTATTTATACAAATATGTATGTCACGTTTATCTATTTTGTATATATATTGTCTGCACCACTATATACTTTTTCTGTTTCGTGTAATGGTTGACTGGGAGATAATGCCATCTGGCATTAAGTCCGCCATTTGTACATTTTGTAATATTTTGTGCAATAAATTAAAATAAATAAATGACTGAGCCTTATTCCATAAAAACTTACGATGACAATCCCATTAAAGTCGCCGACACGCGTCTAAGCAGTATGAATGAAACAGAAGCTTGAGCCTTACTGTATAAGATATAACGGCGACAATCGCATTCGTGCCGCAAGGGTAGTCGTCCAGTCCGATGTGGTCGTAGTGCGTGGGCCGGAACAAGGGGGAGGCGGGCGACTGCAACCGGTATAACTTGGTCTCCGCGTTGGTGCGCCATGTGTGAATCGGGGTGCCCATCGTTTGTTTGCCCATCTGACACTGGTACATGTTACTGGGGACAAACAGGCATCCACATGAGATAGACCTCATACCAAGGTCATCTGCATTGGACCTGACTCTCACCGGCAAATAGAGCTAGGCAGTGAAATTACTGGGTTACGTGACATAAGATCTTCAAGTCACAAGTTTGGCTACGTGCTAGTGATATCCTTGTAATAATACGAGCGTATATTAGCTGCAGTAACGCTTACTATCACGCGGACTGTATACTTTCGTTCGTCGACTAGTTTAATAAAAAAAACTCATGGTCTTCACTCCGGATGACAAGGAAAATTCACCCTCAAATCTGCTTGCAAGCCTGCTGCAGTCAACTGCTGAACTACTCCTAGTCCTCCGAGGCCGGACCTCGGACTTGAGTGGCCATCGTCGGGGGGACAATTGATCGGTGTTTACAAAAGAGGTCAGTTACTTAATCGATATTATACTAGAAATTGATTGAGATTTTTTTATATATGTATAAGTTATTTATATATATATATATATATATATATATATATATATATATATATATATGTAGTATATATAGTAAATAATGCCTCTGTTGTCTGATGTCTGTAACTCAAGTGGTTTAAGCGACTTGACACAAAATCAGTTAAATGTATGAGAATTTATTATTTATGGTACATTCACACAACATCTCATACATTGATCTGACTCCGAGATAAGT